>AP025065.1:8495724-8615748 GCA_036186865.1 Eustoma russellianum | reverse complement strand
ATATATATGTACCTACATACTTTATAATATATATATATATATAAGCGTGTTTAGATATAATGTATATATATGTACATAGTGTGCGTGTGTATATAGTGTATTTATGTATATACTTATTACTCAAATATAGATCTATGCTTTCTTGAAAAGAAATCTTGAACATACTACATGATGATCCAACTTTGATATGAACATAAATGCTTAGTATTTGTAAAACCATGAAGGATCTAGGAAGAGTACTTGCCTTGGTTCACCTTTCTTACACTTAGAAGATGTTTCCTTCACTTGGTTTGGAAAAGAGTTCTTCTTCCTTCCTCCTAGGTATACATGGTTTTTAGGGTTTGAAAGGAGGGTTAGTGAGCAACTTATGAAACTAAGTATAGAAGAATCAAACTTAAACTTCATAAAGTTCTTACCTTGATTGCTTTTGATTCTAGATGCTACAACCTTCTTGAATCTTTCTTAGTTGATTGAGTGTTTATGATACTTGATTTGAGTGATGTTGGTATGAAGAAAGGAGAAGAAAATCTTCTCCTTGTTGAAGACCAAAGTTTCGGCCTATATGGGACTAAGGGGGGTGTTGGAGTGTTCTTGAGATTTTTCCTTGGAGGTAGTATGAAATTGGTTGGTTGAAGATGCAATTATGTGATGGGTTAAAGAAGAAATAATACCCTACTTTTCTAAGGGGGTGGCCGGCCAAGGAGTGGGAGGGATGGGGTTGGAGACAAGCTTTTGACAAGCATGGGGTGGAGGGATGGGTTAAGGTAAGATTCTTGAGCATGCTAGTATTTTAATCAAAGTGTAAGACAAGTTGTCTTCACCTTTCTTTTTCTTTTTCCTTTTCTTTTATTTTGTATGTATATAATTGTTTTTTCTTTTATTTAATGTAGTATAAAATTGTTGTGACATGTATTTCTTTTTGATTTACTTTATCCTAATAGTTTAAGTTGTTACTAACTAATTTAATTGGGTTTTTATTGTATATACTCAAACGTTTGTAATATATTTGTTAATGTATTTGGTAATACAAATCTAGTTTTATGAATCGTACACCTACGGACTTATATTTACGATACTGGGAGTCGTTACGACATAACGAATTTCCGGGTTGTAACAAACTTCCTGTAGTAACCCGCTAGACCCAAGAAACTTCGCACTTCGGTGACATTAGTGAGTCTAGGCCACTCTGTGATAGCTTCCACCTTTTTCGGATCCATAGCAATTCCTTCCTCTGATATCACGTGACCTAGAAAAGCTACACTCCTTAGTCAGAACTCACACTTGCTAAACTTAGCGTAAAGTTTGTAGAGAAAAAGGGGTTTGAGTGATTTCAAAATATGTGATTTAAATGAGCATGACAAAAACGTGTGCATGATATAAACATGTGCATGACATATTACCTATTACTTGCCTTATTTAGTTCATATATAATGTTGCCGTACTAACGAGCCATGAAGCGTTAAAGCTTACATCATATGGCAAACATTTGTTGTGTTTATACTATTTTCAGGTGCCACCATTAATGAACTAAACTAGTTCTTTAAGTGAAGTACTTAGTTAATTAAACTAAGTAGTTCATTAAAGGAAGCTACATTTGAACACGGCACAAAGGCAACAAGACCAAGAAAGGAAAGTCTTCTCCTCCTCTCCACATTTAATATACACGGCATATATATATATATATATAAATACATATATTTTCTGATTTTTTGAAAAAGGCACATACACATGTATTCCAACGTACTACCGACACGTTATATATTTTACGTACGTACGTTAACGTCACACCACCATACTTAACTCATATTTATGAGTATATTCAGATCTTATATCATATGATATAAGTCATGGTGATGACAAATTAAATAAGACACGTTAAAAAGGTTCTAAACTAAAAATTGTCGTATCGGGTGAATACCGAAACTTTGCCAACGTGTCACGTACTTGCCATAAATAGATGGCCAGCCCCTACACCTCAAAAATCATTATTAATTTCGTGGCTATGATGATATTTTTAGCCATAAAATCATTTCATGTCGGCATACACAAATCACCCCACATTAAGGCCAAATTGTGGAGATTCCAATTTTAATTTTGTCACATGTTAATGGCGCCACTTTAGACCAGCCAAGTGCTGAGAATTAAATTTTATATTATATATATTATGTGTAACATAATATATATAACATGTGCAAAAAGTTGGAATTTAATTAGAGAAAAATCGGGTAATCAAATATCGAAAATTCGGTTTTCTACGTACACAACACATGGAACATTTTTGGCACATCATACGATACGTATCTAGACACTTTTTACATATGTCATACATCTTAAAGTGTTCTAGAAAATTAAATTAAGGGCTGATTGGAATATAACATGTGTGTATTATTAAATGTGCACTATTTTACAAAGTTAGCAAAAATAAAATTCAGCACATACATATACATGTATACACGCCCCTACAGCTGAGATGGAGTATATGTGGAGCCTTGTCGGCATATTGATTGGTCAAGAATCAATCATACAATGTTGGTGATTTAAATAAAGAAGTTACAAAAGGTAAGGTTTCAAACTTTGTCTCATTTGAAACACATGCTGAAAATTTCAGCATGTAGAATTATAGGCCGATTTTTGGAGATTAATGAGCATATAATTGGTGTCTTGAAACATGTGGTAAATTGGAAGAAGAAATGGAAGTAATTTGAATAAAATACAAAGCCATAAAGTGTGATATCTTGAATATCACACATGCTGAAATTTTTCAGCATGTGTGGAATGAATCTTGGCCGAAATTGAGGGCATGTTGGTGTCCAAATTTTATTTCCAATTTGATAAGAATATTTGCTACTAATTTTTGATTTATTTTAAAAGAAAAATAAATGAAAATTTGGAAGTATTTTGAATTTTATCACCATGTATCACATGCTGAAATTTCAGCATGTTAACTCCTCATTATGGCCGAAATTCTCACCTTATTTGGAGAAATTTTGTCTTGCTTAATTTATGTGATAATCTTGGATGTTATGGCAATTATTCTATGTTGATTTTGGCACATGCTTTTAGTGAAATATTCAGATTTTCCAAGTCATCAAATGATGACAACATTCAACCAATCATGAAGTGCCAAGTAAGCAAAGGTTAAATGATCATCAAATGAGAAGGTGCCAAGTAAGCAAGATCATGCACATTGATGCCATACATTCTTCCAAGGACTTAGAAGATAATTTTCAAGAGGGGAAGGCACCTATAGGGGACGACCATAATGCATAAAAGGAAAGGAGAAGAGCAAAAACAATGACAAGAACAAGCATTGCATTTTCAAGTGACAAAAACGCCTACCCTTCTCTTCTTCTACACTCTCTTTCTTTCTTCTTCTTGAAAGCCTATTGTACTTATATTCTTATTCTTGAATAGGCTTGTAATATACCACCACATACTCTTTATCTTTGTAAAAGATTGATCAAGGTGTGATCAATCTTCAATCTTGCAAGGTGGTGGTGTTCGTGTGCATTGTATTGAACACACAAGGTTTGTAAAGGGTTGGAGTTGGTGTGTAACTCCATCAACCCTGTGGTAAGGTGTACTTGCGTGTGTGACTAGTTTGAACCGAGGAAGGTGTTCCTCGAAGACTGGAGTAGGTTGTTTATAACCGAACCAGTATAAAATTCTCGGTGTCATTTACTTTCAGCATTTATATTCTGTTTCTGCACTGTTTACTCTTTTTGTTCGCATTCGTAAAAATAGTAAACGATTTTCAAAAATTACGAAAATTTCCAGAAACATAGCCACACGTCTTAGGGTTAATTTGGAACAAGTTTCAACCCTTTTGGATAAGTATAAGTCACTCAAACATCCAAAGTTCTGAGACTAGTGCAGTCTGATTTTCAGGCTTGCAAAGGTTGAGACTTTGAGTGTATTTGACTAACTTTCCGAAAGAATATTTCAAAACTGTTTCAACACATTTAAATACAACATATAAGGGGTTAATGGTTAAAATTTTAGAGCAATTGGAGTTAAATACAAATAGGAATAAATTTTTCAAAACAGTCTACCGTTTTTGGCAGATTCGTGCGATCTGACCACCAACGATTTTTGAAGGGGTTAAAGGTTGAATTTAAATCTGAAATTTTTAGGAGACACTCATAACATCTTAGGCTAAGTTCTCTCAAAATTTCAGAATTTTTGAAGACCTACAACATAGTTTTAAAAACGTTTTAAAACTGGTCCTGAAAATAGAATCTGTTTTCAGAAGTTGAGTTGTTTGGTTTTAAACAAATTTTAAAAACCACACTTTCCGCACCAACTATTCAAGCCCCCCCTTCTAGTGGTGCCTTACAGATTCTACAAAGTTGTTTCTGTCTCAAAATGCCTAGAACGATTCTCAGATGCTCAGTTTGAGGTTGCTCGTCAGGAGAATACACCAGAATATCATCTGTGAATACCACCAGAAACCTATCCAACTGTTCTCGGAAGACGGTATTCATAAGGTCTATAAAGGCTGCAGTGGCATTTGTCAACCCAAATGGCATCACTAAGAACTCATAGTGGTCATATCTCGTGCGGAAGGCTGTCTTTGCGATGTCTTCAGCCTTCATTCGTAATTGATGGTATCCTGATATGAGGTTAATTTTGGAGAAGATCTTGGAACCCTGACAGATGTAGGAAAATCCTTCCATTAGAACCACAAAATTGTTAACGAAAGGTCAGTCTTAACAAAACTTACCTTGAGCTGGTCAAACAGATCCTCAATTCGTGGAAGGAGGTATTTATTCTTGATGATGATTTTATTCAGCTCTCGATATTCGATACAGAGTCTCATGCTACCATCCTTCTTCTTTATAAATAAAACAGGTGCTCCCCAAGGTGACACACTGAGGCGGATAAACTTCTTCTCCAATAACTCTTGAACTTGTTCTTTCAGCTCCCTTAATTCTGCCGGAGCCATTCTGTAAGGGGCTTTAGAAATGGGTTCGGCTCCTGGGATCAGATTTATCTCAAACTCGACTTCCCTCGGAGGTGGCACTCCTGGCAATTCTTCCGGAAACACATCCAGAAACTCGTTGACTACTGGAACCTGCTTAATAGATGGTACCTCCTGAGTTAATCCCTCGGCACCTTTCCTTAAGGCTCTGCAAGCTTGAGCAACTGACATATACACCTTCCTGGGAACTTTCTTTCGTTCCGCATCCCCTTGGAAGATTACTTCTTTCATCTCTGCATTCTTAATTGCCACTTGATTCACTCGACAGTCAATGTTGGCGTGATACTTGGCCAACCAGTCCATTTCCAATATAACATCGAAGTCGTGCATCTGGATAGGGATCAGTGTGGCAGAGAATATTTGTCCATCGAATTCTAACTCGCAATCTCGGTACTGCTGGTGCGAGACTATAATTTGATCTCCGGCCGTTTGGACACGGTACGAAGTTTCTAACCACTCAGGTAAATTACCAAGGTGCTTAGTGAATCTCTTTGCCATAAAAGAGTGGCTTGCGCCACTATCGAAAAGCACGTTGGTAAGTATCTTATTTACTAAAATAGCACCTAAGACCATATCAAGTTTTACATAAGGAGTTAAACACGTAGAGACTTAATTCAATCAGAATTTAGACTTAATTTAAATTGTACCAGCTACCACATCGGTGGCTTCGTGTAATTCAGTGTCCGTCATGAGATGCACGTGAGCATTCGTTCTCGGCTTAGCCCTCGGCTGCTGAGCCGCTTCTCCAGAAGCAATTTTCTTCATCTCGGGACAATCTCTAATCATATGGCCTACCTGTCCACATCGGTAACACGCTCCGGCCAGCTTCCTACACTCCCCGACGTGAATCTTGTTGTAGTGGGGGCAAACTCCCACCTCCTGCTGAGCAACTGGATTCTGTAGTGGGGGTCTCTGAAAATTTCCGCCCGGGCCTCTCCTCTGTACCTTGACCCAACGTCCGGGCCTGCCACCAACTCTAATCTCCTCTTTCGGCATCTTCCCTCTGTCGGAAGACCCTACATTGGCTTCCTTCGCTGCCACTCTACGGAAATCACTTTCGACGCAAAAACACGCGTCTAGCATATCTTCATAGGTTCTCATCCCTGCGTTCACTGTCACTAACTGAATTCTCGAATCTAATCCCCTCTCAAACTTTGTCATTTTTAGACGATTATCGGACATAATTGCTGGAGCAAATTTACCCAAAACATGGAATCAGTCAGCATATTCTGACACTGTCATTCGACCCTGCTCCAATATGTCAAACGCCCTGATCTTGTCTAGAATTGCAGTCTCTAGCACGTAGTACTTCAGAAAAACATCACAGAACTGCGCCCATGAGATAGGTGGCGTCATCCTCAGTACCATACTAGCCACCATTCTCCCGCCTTGCCACAAAAAAGTGGTGTGTCCACATCCACCCTAAGCTCCTCAGACACTTGCACCAGTCTGAAACACTTTTCCATATCAGCCAACCAATGCTGAGCCTCCTGGGGGTCGGTCATCTCCCGAACTGCAGAACTCTCATCTTCCTCATCTATCCATAGAAGAATCGGATATTATGTTGCGACGAAGGAGGAGGAGGCTGTAGCGCCCCGGCCCGACACTGTCATCGGAACCAGTGCACCCGCCGTAGCCTACTATGAGAACTACGAAGCGTCAAAGCAGATCAAGCGTACATCATTCATGACGTAAGATAAATCAGCGGAAACGTCATAAAATCTAAACCTTCATCGTCAATATTACAACCAGAAAATGCAGCGGAAATAAAAAGTGTTTGTTCATCTAGCTAACATAAGTTCCAGAACACATAATAACATTGAGTTTCCAAAACTTAAAGAAAGTAGTCCAGCATCTATCTATTCCCATGTCCGTCATCCCATTGAGCCCACTCGCCATCGTCTTCGATAAATATCATCTCATATTCCGGCTCACCTGAAAAGGAATAGAGTATCTGTTCTTAGCGAAATTATCGCCAGCAAGTAACACGTCTATACACCTTACGGGATCACACACGACGAGTCACCAGTTTATAAATTATTGCCCAAAATAAGGTGCTCGGGTTAGCAAGTAGCATCTTATTAAGAACTCTTCAAAACAGATAAAGCACATAAAGGATACACGGATATGAGCATAAACCTGTACTAAAACAACATATCATCATAAGCAAGTCATAAACTAGTCACATCTCTTACATATCTAATCTTATACTTCGTGTATCATGATGCATGTACTTCTTTAAAATCACACACACCACCCATGCATATGTCTTCTTTCATAAACATGTCATGTGTGTCACTTCACAAAACTTTTCATAACTCTTCTTATCATATTCTTCGCGTAGCAGAACTTTATACCCTGTGGGTGATCAGTCCACAGCAAACAGAACTTTATACCCCGTGCTGAAAGGTCCACGGCCCCATTACATATAACTTTATACCCCGTGCTGAAAGGTCCACGGCCCTATTACACACATCATATATCCGTGCTGATAGGTCCACGGCCCCATAAAATACTTTATTTTCCGTGCTGATAGGTCCACGGCCCCATAACGTATTTTATACCCTGCTGTTGACTCACAGGTCACGCTTTTATACCCTGCTTTCGCAGGCGTGACTTTTATACCCTGCGACCAACCAGCAGCCATTTTGTCTTTCGAAAACTTTAAACTTTTCTTGTAAACACATGTTCTTTCGCAAAGCAAATCTCAAATCAAATGCAAGTGTCCATGTCATGATGCAGGATGCACATGTAACTTCGTATCAAACATGTAACACACACACACATACTTCTTACATATCAAGTATACGGTCTTGCACCTCAAACACTCTATGTTCGTATCTTTCCAAGTCCGTTCGTCTTACTAATTCACTCAGGATTCAATCTTATTCTTACTTGATCAAACTTACCATCTACACCTCAATTGCACCTCAAATACCTTTGCATTTTATGTTCAGAAGAAGTGTATAAAGTTACTACACATACATAGGGCGCCTAAAGGGTCAAAAAGACTTCCAGTATACTTGGAACGCCACATGAGGCGCCTAAAGTGACATAAAGCGCCTATACTAGGCGTTCGAAGTGTTCGGGGATGTGCCGTAGACATTGAACGCCTACATGAAGCGCCTAATGTGACATAGAGCGCCTAATGTAGGTGTTCGAAGTGTACGGGGATGCTTCAGGACATATTGAACGCTACATTAGGCGCCTAATGTGACTTGAAGCGCCTAATGTAGGTGTTCGAAGTGTTCTGACGGTTCTAAACTGCAGTTTTTCTGTACGGGAATGCTTCAGGACACATTGAACGCTACATTAGGCGCCTAATGTGACTTGAAGCGCCTAATGTAGGTGTTCGAAGTGTTCTGACGGTTCTAAACTGCAGTTTTTCCGGAGTAACTTCCACCCAACACCTTTCTTCTTCAACCCTTTCATGTTCAACCCTTCAAGGTCCATCTTAGCTCCTGGATTCATCATGCTTAACACACAACTAACATGATTTGATTCTTAAACAAGTAAACTAGTATCCACCCTAAACCTTCTGTCATCCACAACCTTCAATAGATATCTTCAAACCTTTCAACGCAACAAGTCTTACAACAATGTCACATTCATCCTTCCACTCCCTGCAAACACACTCAAAGCATCTAAGATGTAATCACCAAACTTAAGAACTTACACAAGGACAATGAACACATCACGTATAACACTCTTGTGGGCATATTTAACAACAAAGATCACAACATAACTATTTTCAGATATTGGCCCAAAGAACATAACTTTACTCAACAACAACAACAATTACACATATAATAAAGTATTTAGCATAGACAAGTCAAAACTACTAATGTGTGATCCAAGTTTTCTCTTTGTAAGAACATAGGGCCTAAGGTAACAAAATTAGCGTAAAGCGTATAGAAAGATTACTTGCCTTTGTTTCTAGATAATCTTACGAATGTACTGCAGAATTTCGGTGATGATTGAATCTAAACTGACCGTTCTTTCTTCCTCTTCCTCTTCTCTTCTTCTTCTTTCTCCTCTCTTCCTCTCTAGGCGTTTTTCTTCCCCCTCTTTCTTTGCCTTTCAACCGCCCCCTTTATGCTAATGGGGAGTTATACTAAAATTTTTTGTAACTCCCCTATGACTTAGTAGGGGTACTTTTGGTAATTTACCCAATTTCCTTAATTCTCACTTTCAACCCTTTCTTTTATTTTCTATATTTTAAGTAACTAAGTATTACATTCTACATCATTAATTAAATTGCATACAAGGTTGACTTAGAGTATTGAAAGTCGTGCTTAAAAGTCACGGGGTATGACAGAGGCGGCTGCTGCTACTGGGAAAACCCCTGTGCAATCACCGTCAGTGCGTCTGTGAGCACTTGGGGTAGAACCACTTGTGGTGGCTGGTTCTCCTGTCCGTTGCCAGGGTTTCCTGCATTATCTCTTCGTGGGGGCATTTTCTCTGAAAGTTCAATGTTTTCAATAGCAATCAGTAAGTATAAGATATTACTGAAAGCTTGAATGCATAAAAATGGGTGGGGTATGAATTAAGAATGTGAAGATTAACTGTTGCACGCCCTCACACACGCCCAGCCCAGATCATGCTTAAACTCTATACATTTAGTACTTATACCTAAGGATCAAACTTAAGGGGAAATCACATCTTAAATAGCTAAAAGATCATGAACCTAAGTTTCCAAGATATATCTAAAGCCTAGTCTATGATACCACCTATAGCTCTCCGGCCCGATACTGGACATCGGTACCAGTGCATCCGCCATAGTCTGCTACGAGAACTACGAAGCGTCAAAGTAGATCAAGCACACGCCATCCATGACGTAAGATAATTTAGCGGAAACATCGTAAAATTTAAAACTTCACCAACAACAGTGTAGCCAAATGAAATACAGCGGAAATAAAACGTGTTCGAAAAAATGCCTAATGTATTCTCCAGTACAAAACATTAAACGGCAGTCTTTCAGCTAATACGAGAATGAAGGTCACTTTATACCCTCATCATCATCATCATCATCATCCGGACCCAGTATATCCCAACGACAGCAAAAGCTATCTTTAGGGTCTGGGGAGGGTAAGTGGTAGGTAGCCAATACCTCTATCCCAAGGGATAGAGAGTCTGCTTCCAATGAGACTCCCGGCTCTATATGTACCTGCATAAATGACATAATAATAGAGATACCCTGTGGGTGATAGCTCCACAGCAAACAGATCTTTATACCCTGTGCTGAAAGGTCCACGACCCCATTACATAAACTTTATACCTCGTGCTGATAGATCCACGGCCCCATAACATAACTTTATACCCTGCTATTGATTCACAGGTCACGCTTTTATACCCTGCTACCGCAGGCGTGACTTTTATACCCTGCGATCAACCAGCAGCCATAGCTTTTTTTTCAAAAACTTTAATCTTCTTTTACAAACACGTCCTCCTTCGCAAAACAAATCTCATGCCGAAATGCATTGTGCTCATGTCGTGATGTAGAATGCTCATGTTACATCATATCAAACGTGTAAACATACACATACACTTTACGTATCAAGTACGAAGTCCTGAACCTCAAACACACCACGATCGTACCTTTTTAGGTCCTTTCGTACTACAAATTCACTATAGATTCATTCTTAACCTTACTCATTCACACTTAATATTTACAACTCAAGTACACCTCAAATACCCTTGTATTTTATGAGCAAAGGAAGAGAATAAAGGTATCTCACATACATGGAGCGCTTAATGTGTCAAAATGGACTTCCAGTACACTTTGGACGCCTTCAGGAGGCGCCTAATGTGACATGAAGCGCCTATACTAGGCGTTCGAAGTGTTCTGGAATATGCTGTGACACATCGAACGCCTACATAAGGCGCCTTATGTGACATGAAGCGCCTTATGAGGTGTTCGAAGTGTTCTAGAATGTGCTGTGACACATCCCACGCCTACTTTTGGCGCCTAATGTGACATTGAGCGCCTAAAGTGGGTGTTCGAAATGTTCTGACGGTTCCAAAAACCTGTAATTCTGTAGTAACTTCCTCTCTTCATCTTCTCCCTTCACCCCTTTCATCTTAACACTTCAAATTCAACCTTACCATCTAAACCCATCATGCACAACACACCAAAAAAAAAAAATTTGATCCTTACATCTATCAATTTGCATCAACCTTAGGCATTCTGCTATTCACACTTCCGGATTTGTCATCAACTTCTAACACATACCAAACTTGTAGCACACATCATCTAACCCTTCAAACCTTCCTCAATTCATCTCAAATCATCTAAGACAACCTTTAGAAAGCATGATAATTTATCACAAAGCAATATTTACACCAAAGATGACACTTTAAGGGCATGTTTATCAACAATCAAGCACAACATAGATATTCTCAGAATTTAGCCCAAAGAACATGAATTTACACAACCAACAACAACAAATACATATAGTAGAGCATTTAACATAAACGCATCAAGATTACCAATATGTGATCCAAATTTTCTCTTTATATGAACATATGGTTTGTTGAATAAAAATTTGCGTAAAGCGTATAGAAATATTACTTGCCTTTGTTTCTATATAGTCTTACGAGTGTATGACATAATTTTGGAACGGATTGGACCTAGGTTAACCACTCTTTTTTCTACTTCTTCTTCCTTTCTTCTTCTTCCTTTCTTTCTTTTTTTTCTCTCTCCCTTTCTTCTGCAGCCGTTTTCCCCCTTGTTCTTTCTCCTCTCAACCGCTGTCCACTCCTGAGAGTTATACTAATTAGTGTAACTCCCTCAATACTTAATTGATAGGGGCTATTTTGGTAATTTGACTTAATTTTTTTAATTTCAGCCTTTTGACTATTTTTTCACCTATATTTTATTTAACTAAGCCTCATAAACCTATACAATTAATAAAATTATATTTTAAGGTGTTTCTTAATTATTAAATGTCGGACTTGAAAGTTACAGGGTATGACGCCTTGTATGAGTTACTATGTAAGTCCTCACCCAACCTAGAAGATCGTTGCAATTCTGATTTGTATCTTTCATATTGTTAATTGAGACGAGAGTTTTAGACTTTGCTCTAATAAAATTACATAATTTATCACTTGAACAATGGAGTTGTTCGTAGTTAATCACCCCGCCGTCAAGGAGCTGCCTTATAACCGTTACAGAATTTGTATGTCGTATATCTGATTTTTTGGTCTCCTCCTACTTTCCCTTTTCCTTTGCGTCACAGCTACATACCGTATCAATCTCAAGCAACAGAAAATCCACAGTAACATAATCAACCTAGTTTTGGTTGGGACTTCAACTTCTTCGTCTTCTGTAAGCACAAGAACAATCCTTTCATGGAACCGTAATCTCCTTTCTTCTCTGCTTTCGTTTTCGTTATCTGCTCTGATACCTAATTTCCAACCTCTGATGCATATTTGTTCTATCAATTAGTGCTTGATTTTGATGTTTTCAGTGATTAATTGATTGATTTGTTGACAGATCTGAGATTTACCGTAGAGAATATGAGTCTTCAGAACCCAGAAGGACAGTCTCCTCCTCCTCTGTCGCCACCGCTGCCACCACCAGCGTCCACGTGACGGCCCTTGACGGCCTTGTCAATGTGAACTCCCTCTTCACCATAGCTGTGTTTGTGGGTTTATCTTTAACCACCCCAGATCAGCACAGCCTTGAGAACTCTGCTTGCGATGCGGGAATTGACGTTGCCAAGAAGCTGCTGGTGTTTGAAGTTGTCTCTTTCAGCTTCTTCCTCTTCTCCTCCCTGATTGCCCAGGGGCTTAAACTTGCAATCAATTTGTTGAATAGTAAAGATGTGGACGAGGCCTTCAGAGCTCACATCAGTTTGAGGGTGTTGCGATTTGGGATGTTGGGATCTGCTGTGGGATCGGTGTTGGGGTGCTTGTTCTTGATGCTTTCAATGGTGAGTGTGATTGAAATTAGGCTGGGGATGTTGTCTTGTGGGAGCAAATCTGCAGTTCGTGCTGTCTCTGCTCTTGTTGTTTTGGTTACCACTGCTCTTTTAGCTTATATTTCTACTGCTGTCTATGCTTTTCTTCATTGAGTTTACTAGTTTGCTTGTCACTTGTTCTTAGATGTCAAATTTGTATCTTTTTTAGCTCTAGAGTGACTGACCAATTGCATCATTCTGTAAAGGAGAGCAAAAATGAAGTCTTCTTTTGTTATTGATGTTATTGGGCCTCCAATTGTTTAAATGAAATCCCCTACTTTTTGCAGTTCAAATCCAGATTTTTCATTTCAGAGATATAGAGATATCATTTTGCCAATTCTCATTCGGATAGTGAACCTTGTGTAAGCTCGGGGTGGCATGGCGGGTTTTTGAAGCTTTATTTGTTTTAGTTTCTTCGGTGTTAAGGGGCTTTGGGTTTGGGGAGGGGCCTCAGGCAGTACAAGGTAATGTTCGGAATCGAATGTGTTAATGGGATCGTATTCTTTTGGTTGGATTTACAGTCGTTCTGAAATTAGCCAAAGCAGAATCATGTGATGAAAATGTCCTTTGAGGCATTCAAGTAGCCATTTCTTAGTTGTAGACTTCTTCTCAGGTCTCTAATTTGATATGATGGTTCTCATGAAGTCAAGTTTCACTATGGTACTGTTTTTACTTTTTATGTGTTTCCTCTATTCTGATACACAATGGCATGTTTTGCTTGTTTCGACTATGGTAGCTCAAATGACATCAACTTGTATAGGCTTGGATGCTTATTTGCTTCTGAAATTGACACAATGGCATGTTTTTGCTTGTTTAGACTATGGTAGCTGGTATCAACTTGTATAGGCTTGGATACTTATTTGCATCTGAAATTGACAAAGTTCATAGTACAGCTACTGTTACTGAATTGGAGTATAAGAAACTTTGGTCTTTGTATTTTGCGCAAGCTACATTGCTGTATAGCTTGCTAAGCACCCAGATCGGGCGTTAACTTTTGTAAATTACCCTCATTTGAGGCATATATGTAAAATGTTAACTTACAAAGAAAGAAGATACACAATGCGACGATATATGTTTAAGTGAGGATTATGTACTATCTTGTGATTTTTCTTTTTGTATACCTAATCTTAGGGAATGGTAGCCTTAAGGTGTTTCAGTGCACCGCGTAGTTATGGCTGGATTAAGCACCATTCTCTGAGAAGCAATAGGCGTATGAATTCATCTGGAAATAGTCAATTTGTCTCATTTTCTTCACTTCATAAGACAGACAACTTTGTTGCTTCCTTCAGTTGCTGATCTGCACAAGTATTTGGGACATGGCACTTTTGTCCAATTTTTGGACTGTTTAATACTTTGAGTATCAAAAGATGCTTCTTTTCTTCCTAGTCATTTTACATTTTTAATCCTTTTGAAGATTGCGATGGTTTTAGGTAGGTACAAGCATATTAGACACTTGTACTTCTCTCCGCATGAGAATTTTAGCCTCAAAATTGGAAAAAGGCATAAGCCTGAATAGATTTTTCTTGAGGGCATCCTTCTTTAATGACACTTGTGCTCAATTGAAACACCATTATCACTCCAAAAGAGCATAAATATTGAAGGGAAGCTTCTACCTGGCTATTTGTACTTGGCATGGACGCTTCAATTTCATTCAATTTGTAGCTGATCTTTGTTAAATGAGTTCACACACAAATTTTGCAAATAATTGTTCTTGAACCACAAGATGCTCATAAAAACTACAAGTACAATCAATTCGGTACTTCTCAGTCCACACCGTTTGACCATTCAATGGGACAGGTCAGTATCTGGGGATCAAATACATAGTCAAGTCAGCAATGTCCAGGGGATATTGGATACTCCTTAGACGTCGACACAAACCTCAGATCGTCCCCAGTTGCCGGTCGGCCTCAGCAAGTCATACTTAGCCGACGCATACACCAGGTCCCGTCACCTCGGCCACCAGCTCAGCCTCCATCTTCACCTTAGTCACAACCATCAGGACGACCGAGTTCCTGGTGCACAAGGCCTATCAGGTCAGCTCGACCACACAAACAACTTTATCATGCGCAGCGACACGTGGTGCCAACTCATTGACACTTGGCAAACATGCACATGCAAGATAGAACACGTGGCAGCACTAGGCGGTTCCAAACATGCACTCGTCAGCCAAGTAGTACAAAAAAATTAACAACATCCGACAGAAGGCATGTTCAGAGAGCGAATCATGTTGAGAAATATGTTTGGATAATTTTCAAAGTCATGATTTTAAGTGGTGAATACTTAAAAATGTCACACATGGTGTTATATGTGATTAAAAGTTGAAAAAGTTGAAAAAGTTGACATCGATCTCTCAGGTTGTTGCACATCGATCGATCTATGTACATAGATCTCTCACATCGATCGATCTATGTAAGGCAGAAAAGTTTAAGACCTTTCTGTGAGACATATCTCTAAACCTGAGACACATCGATCGATCGATGTACATGGAACCCTCATTTCGATCGATCGATGTAGGTCAGAGGCAAACTCTGAAACTTTCTGTGAGACATCGATCTCTGAAGCTGAGGCACTTCGATCGATCGATGTCTAGGGTTTTTAGAAATAATTTTCTAAAATGTGTTAAAGTGATTGTTTTCATTTGTATATGATTTATACATGCTAATTATGTGAATCTTATGTGATTTTGATGATTTTAAATATATTGTGACGAACGTGCCTTGGAAGTTTCTACAACTTACCAAAAAGGGCAAAATTGGTATTTTGAGTTTTGTAGGAACATCACATGATGAAAATATTTCAAGGATGTATTCTCATCCTATTTATCATGACAAAGGTGATATCATGAGTATTTATGACCATCGGGGTCATTTCTGGAGTTTTCTCACACCAGGGGTATTTTGATCATTTTACCCCCAAGGGTATTTTTGGTATTTTCACTCAAGGAATCTCTTGAGCATATTATTATCTTCATTCTGGAGCTGGGTTATTATTTTGAAGATTATATGGTGATCTTATATCTTATTCTCTCAACCGATGATATTATTGACTATAGCTGGATATGTGACGATTTGAGATATCACATTCTATTTTTTCTTGAAGACCCTCATATAAATGTTATAAGAGAACATTTATCATCATTATTCAGAGATATTAAAGGTGTCAAAGGTGTGGAAATGATCTCGACATATAAGAAGAAATATTGGGGAATTTCGGTGTTACACGTTGACATAATCTTGTCAATTGTTATCTATTTATTTCTTCTTCAAAAATCTGAGTTGCTACACATATATATATGTTGAAAAACGTGTATTATCAGGTGGATATGATGTAGTACACATTTTATGAGTTGGAGACAAGTGGACCAACCAAAAAAGAGCTAGTTGGCAAAATTGCCAACTTGGACTTTTTCAAAAATTAGCCAACGGCTATGGCTAGGCTTGGGTGTTTTTCAGCAGATTTTTTGAAGTCAAATAGAGCTCTCACATGTCCTATTATTGTGTTTGAAGTTGGGGATAATTTGGTGCTATTATCCTTTCTTATTTTATTAAGGAAAATCAAAATATTCTTTTGGAAAATGTGGATGGTAGCCAACGGCTACTATGTTGACTTTGGCAGATTTTTTGATTTGAAGTTTTCAATGCCCACATGCCTATTCTTGTGCCAAAGAGTTGAGAAGATGATGGAGTTGTTATGGTGCTATTATCTTCACATTTTCAAGATAATTCCAAGTCATTTTTCAAGGTACAAAAATCGGCCAAGGTGACATCCTAGGTGGACCAATCATTGTGTTTTATTTTGCCAAGTGTACAAAGCCAACTAATGATGAGAAGACATTTGGAATTGATGATGAAGATGGTGACACATGTGCATTCTTATCTTCAAGGCTCAAATCACACTATAAATAGAGGCAATGGTGAAGGAGATGAAACACACTTGAAGCTCACAAACATTTGTTGAATTGTCTAGCTTTCATCTTCATCTTCTTGTTATTGTTTTATTCATTGTAGCAAAGATGTTCTTGTTGTATTGTAGTGAGCTACAAGCCTCTTGAGCTTCATTTGTAAGATTGATTAGCCATCTTTATAAGGCTACATCAATAGGTGTTAGAGGAGTTGCAACTAAGTGTTGCTTAGAAGGTGATTATCCAAGTCTTGAATAGGGTTGGTGTATAACCCAAGGATCAAGCTTGGCTCTTGTTGTAAGGTGTTCGTTTCATAGTGAAATCCAAGGAAATGTGTTCCTTGGGACTGGAGTAGGTCACATTGACCGAACCAGGATAAATACTCGGTGTTCTTCTTTTGTTTCTTTATTTCTGTTTTCTGCCCGTTTTTACTGCAGATTTCACACAACTTCTCACAATTTGAAAAAAAAAGCTAAACATTTTCAAAATTCGTGATTTTTGGTGGAGTTATACTTCAGACTGTTAGCTTTCATTTGCAACAAGAACAACTTGATTTGAGCAAGGGAAAGTTAGTCTCTCAGTCGTTGCAAGATAACTGCTCCAATCTGGCTGCAATCTAACCAGTTTTGAGAAAACTTAAATTCTGTATTTTTCAAGTATTGTTTAAGGTCAGAGCCTTTTGGAAACTTCATCTACACATCCTAAGGAGTGTTTTGATATAAAGATCAACCTTTTTGGTTGAGTATTCAAAGAGAAACACGTTTTGCAAAATCAGCAACATTCTGTCCAATTCTGTCTAGATTGACCATTTGAATCTTTTTATTTGTTTGAAGGGTCAAACGATCTTATTTTTGTCTGATTTTTGGACAGAGTCTTGTTAACTCATTGAAGTTCAATTCTGGAAAGTTTCGTAATTTTTGGAGTTGTGTATAATTATTTGTGAATTTTTCAAAAACAGGTTCTGAATCTGAGGTTGTCTCAGATTCTGTTTTCAAAGGGGATTTTAACAAAGGGTTGTAGTGTAATTTCCGCTAACCACTATTCACCCTCTCTAGTGGTGTTTATTGCAGGTGCACGGTCCAACAAATCACTCGACATTCTTATCGAAACACTCAATATACCTACAAAGAGACATGTTTCTTTAAATTACAACAAAACTAAATGTTAAACATGAATGGTCCACACCTGGCTTGATCGTTGAAAGGTTTTCTAGAGTAACGAATCCGAGGCCTGCAACGTTCTAGAATCGTACATGATTCCAGATGCGCATTTCTAAAATTCATTGTTTGGATCATCTTTCAATCCAGGGAATGATCTGACATCGCCATTTGACGCTCGAAAGAGGATTCAACGAGGCTTTATTCTTATATTTTTTTGTTACCAGAGGGCACAGAAAACCACTTTAAATGGCTGAAAAACAAAGCAGCAATGATGGTGAGAAACTTTCTGACCGTCCAATAAGTAAGGCTCCTAACCGTTTGTTAGAGCAGGACTTCAACAAACAGGTCGGACGTCATGATGAACATCAAGGAATCACTAATGAAGAACATATAAAAGTTATTCAATATGTTGCTCAAAACATGAGTGTTTTATAGGCTTTGGTCAAATATATCAAAGGAAAGGCCTCACAGGTCACGTGTTGTTGAAGACTTTCTTGATGACAGTCAAAGAAGACAAAGTTCTGAAGAATATTCCTCCAAACAAAGGGATAAGTTTATGGTGGATACATGGGGCAAAGTAAAAAGCATCCGACTAAGCCTCCACATCAAGAAGAAAGCCTTTATTAATTAAGATATGTCACGTCACTCTTAGTACTCAAACTGGACATCACTGCCTCATTGCGACCGAAGTGGTTCTATGGCTATCATTCTCAGGCCACCAGAAGTATGCATAAATGGTGCAAGAAAGTTCGTTTTCTGAAGATATTGCGTAATATGTGACTGCAGACAACTTCAAGGTGCTTAAGATAGATACCTCGAACCAAACAAATACCTCTTTTAATTTCAAACTACGATAAATTCGAAGAACCTATCGCGGACAGCTTTAAGGTGCCTAAGATAGACACCTACGATGGCACCTCGGACGGAATATTTACCTCTTTCAATTTCAAACAACGATAAATGTACCTGATTCTTTGAGATGAAAGATGTTCCATGTACATTCGAGGGGAAAAGCTCATATATGGTTTTAAGAGTTGCCGTCACAATCCATTTATTCCTTTAAGCAATTAGTCCAGAAGTTTAAGGCATAGTTTGTGTCTTCTAAACCCTTTATCAAAAGCTCTTCCCACTTGATTTCTTTGAGGAAAAAAACTGAGTCAGTCCTTCATTACATGCAATGCTCCACTGATGAGTCTCTTGAAGTTGGGGACCGCATTGACGGGGTGATGGTTGCAGCATTTGTGAATGGACTATTGCTAGGTTGCCTGTTCTGCCAGCTGGCCAAGGAGAATATAAAATCTCTGAGAGCCTGTTTGGAGAAAGCAAATTAATTTACCCGCGGTGAGGAGACGGACAGATTGAAAAGGGAAGCTGACTAGGCTTATCGCAAGCTGGATCGAGCTGATTCCAAAACGAAAGCCTGCAATGAATCAAAGGAAGAACGCAATACCTTTGACAGACTCGGAGACAGAGGAAAGGAATGCTTGCTCTTTTGTGTAGGACCTGTATAGCACCACTAAAAGGGGGGTTGAATAGTAGGTGGTGAAAATTTGGTTTTTAAAATATTTTGAACCAAAAACCTAACTTCTGAAAACAGTTTCTGTTTTTAGATCCTGATTTGAAACGATTAGAAGACCTGGTTACAGACCTCCAAAAATTGTGAAATTTGGAGAGATTCTACTATCAGATGTTCTGAGTATCTCCTAAAAATTTCAGATTAAAATTCAACTCATAACCCTTTGAAAATACGTTTTTGGTCATATTGCGCAAATCTGCTAGAAATAGTACTCTTATTTGAAAAATTTATTCCAATTAATTGGAGACTCGAAATGGTCTGAAAATTTAATGACAAGACCCTTACTATATGTATTTAAATGGGTCGAAACAGTTTTGAAAAATTCCTTTGGGAAGTATATCAATCACGTTGATGTTCTCAACCTTTGCAACTCTGAAAATCAGATTGCACCAGTCTCAGAACTTTTCAAGTTTGATTGACTTATACTAATCCAAATGGGTTGAGACTTACGCCAAATGAAAACTGAGAGGTGTGGCTACGTTTCTGAAAAATTTTACGATTTTTAGAATTCGTTTGATATTTTTACTATTGCAACAAAAACGATGCAAAATGCTGGAAACTGAATGTAAAGTGCTGAAAGTAACGACGCTAAGGATTTTATACTGGTTCAGTTAAATCAACCTACTCCAGTCTTCGAGGACACCTTTCTCGGTTATCACTAAACGGTAAAAAAACCTTACCATAAGGGTTGTTGGAGTTACACACCAACTCTATCCTTTCACAAACAATAAAATCAATCACACGGATCACGAACACCACCACCGAACGGATGAAGGTTTGATCACACCTTGATCAACCTTTTACAACAAATGAAACGCGTATGGTGGTATAATCAAAGCCTATTCAATATGTTGAATATAAGAACAATAGACTTGAGAGGAGAAGAAGAAGAAGAAAGAAATGTAGAAGAAGAGAATAGTGGATCCATTTGCACAATGAGAGTTGCTTGACTTCACTTTGCACTACTTCTCCTTTTTTTATGTCATAGTGGCCGCCCCCTTAGGTCATCTTCCCCTCTTGAAAATTCTCTTTAATGCCCTTGGAAGATTACCTTGTGTAAAAATGACACCATCTTGCTCACTTGGCACAATGTGATTGGATGAATGACTTGGCTTTGCTTACTTGGTACTCTATGATTGGTCCAATCTTGTCACCATTTAGTGGCTGTAAAATATGAGAATAAAATGAAAAACATGTGCCAAAAAGAGTTTAAAATGTTGCCAAATAATCAACAATTAATCCCTTCAATTTTGGAAAGCAAATTTGCCACCTTCAAGACATAGAATTCGGCCAGCACTCATTGTCGCATGCTGAATTTTTAGCATGTGTTATATTTGCCAAATGTTTGAATTGTTACCTTGTGTAGCTCTCTCCTTTATGTTACTAACCTTGTGTAGCATATTTTCCACCAATCAAGATGCCAACTAAGCTCCACATATGCTCCAATATTACTGAGAATGGCGTGTAACTTGTCTCCAACATGTGCTGAATTTCATTTTGGTAAACTTTGTAAAATAATGCACAATAATTACACACATACAGTAAATTGTAATCATCCCTTATTTGAATATTCTTGTACACTTTAACATGTCTTGAATGTGTAAAAAGTGTCTAGATACATGTTTCATGTCATACCAAAAACATTCCATGTGTTATGTTCGTAGAAAACCGAATTTTCAACTTTCGTTGATTACGCGATTTTTCTCCGATTAAATTCAAACTTTTTGAACATGTTATATATATTATGTCACACATAATATACATAAAATAAATAAAATATTCAGCTCTAATGGCTGAGGTATAGGCGCCCCATGTGACAAAAAAATTGAATTTGAACTCTCCACAATTTGGCCTTAATTGTGGGTGATTTGTGTGTGCCAATATGGAATGGTTTTATGGCTGATTTTAATATGTGAACCACGAAATATTTTGCTATTTTTAAAGAATATGGGCTGGCCATCTTTATATGACAAGTACGTGATACGTTGGCGAAGTTTTGGTAGTCACCCGACAATTTTCGGTTTATAACCTTGTAACGTGTCGTTATAATTTTGTCATCACCATGACTTATATCATATGATATAAGACCTGAATATACTCATAAATATGAGGTGTATATAGTGGTGTAACATTGACGTACGTTTGTAATATATGCAACATGTCGATAGTACGTTGGAATATATGTGTATTGTGCCTTTTTATAAAAAAATCTGAATATATAATATATATATATATATATATATATATATATATGTGTGTGTGTGTGTGTGTGTAGGCGTGTATATCCAAATGGGGAGGAGACTTTCCATGTTTCAATTTGTTGTCATCATGCCTTCTCCAAATATATCTCCATTTAATGAACTAGTTAGTTCATTAACTTAAGTACTTCACTTAATGAACTAGTTTAATTCATTAATGGTGGCACCTGAAAATAGTTCAAAGACAACAAATGTTTGCCACATGATGTAAGCTTTGATGCTTCATGGCTTGTTAGTATGGCAACAATATATATAAAGCATATGAGGCATGTATATCACAAAAACGTGTCAAGTAATAAATTTATCATGCATTTCGTAAACTTGTACTATTTAAATCATGCGTTTGTAAATCACTCAAACTCTTTTTCTCAACATTTTGGCCTCCAACGAAAAGATCTTGGCCGTCATAGAAAAAGATGGATTACGGGAGAACCGCAACCATTGCAGCTGAGTTCGAAAAGGAATCCCAAATTATGCTACAAAATGTCATAAAGATAATGTTCATGACACCAAAAATTGCAGGAAGTTGGCACGTGCTATTGATCGTCTCATAGAAAGAGGTCATTTGCAACAGTTTTATGATCTAAAGTCACGGTTGCACGGTCAACTAGATTTTTGTCGATCCCTTGATGAAAAGAAATACCAGGAAGACAAGCAACTTTGGCGTGACGATGACAATGAAGACGATGACCCTAACTTGCAAGTCAACGTCTGGTAAATACGGTGTGGTCGTGACTATTCAACTCCTAAAGAAAATTCTGTCGAAGCCAGAGACATCAGGTCGGACAGCCAAATGGGTTGTTTGGCTGAGTACGAAATTGATTATCGAGGTGGGAGTTCAATTAAAGCCCAAGTATTGATTGACTTCATTGTTAAAGGGATTTCTGTAGTAGATGAGCGGCCCTATGAGGTCTAATGACCTATATACGTAGATTAATCCTCTTCTCGAGATGGCCATAGGACAGGTCTCTCAATCATAAGTCCAAAAATAAAAGAATTTAAATATACACTGAGATTCAACTTCGATACAACTTATAACGGTGCTGAATATGAAGCATTAATTGATGACCTAAGCCTTGCACAAAAACTGGGGCTCACAAGGTTAAATCGCACATTGACTCTTAACTCGTCGTGGTCCAGGTTAATGTAGATTATGAAGCGAAAGTGGATCAAGTGAAGCGATAAGGTTGAGCAGCTCAAGGGTATGTTCGATAAGTTTGAAATCGAACATATCTCCACATCGGCCAACAGAGGGCCGACGCACTTTCTCGTTTAGCATCTTCAACTCCAACATCGTTGGACAAAGAGATCGTAGTGGAACTTATTAAGCACCGAGCTTATGAATAGGCCTTTGTGCTCTAACTTGACTACCATAACACCTGGATGGACGAGATTGTTAGCTTTTTGACGGTTGGACGTTCAGCCACAAGACAGACAAGCAGCCAAAAAAGTTGTGGATTAAAACGGCCATATACGCTCTTTTTAATGTGGTGCTTTATAGAAGGTCATTTTCTCAATCATGATTCAAGTACGTCTCACAAGAAGGAGACTACATACTCAGAGAGATTCACATGAGAATCTATGAAAATCATTCTGAATCAAGGTCTTTTGCTCGCAAGTGCTTTCTGTGCAGATACTATTGGCTGGCCTTAAACCAAGATGCTCTTGGATTGGTGAAGAAATGTCAAGCTTGTCAAGTGCATGTTTCTTTGACTCACGTTCCCAATTAAGAAGCCATTCGTGAAATGGGGAATAGATCTGGTTAAACCTCTTCCACACGCTCCAGGGTCAATTCAATATCTCGTTGTTACGATCGATTATTTCAAGAAGTGGATTGAGGTGGAGCCTTTGGTGGCAATAGTAGGGAAATGTGAAGAAATTTCTATAGGGACACATCATATGCCGTTTAGGATTCACAGAGTCTTGGTTTTAACAACGAAAAACAATTTGAAGAGGATCCAGTCAAAAACTGGTGCATCGAGCTGCATATCACGTGACATTTCACCTCGGTGCCTCATCCTCAGGCCAATGGTCAAGCAGAGCTTGCCAACCATAATTTGAAAGAATGTTTAAATAAATGTTTAGAACTAGCCGGAGCAGGTTTAATAGATGAACATCTCAGCATCCTGTGGGCTTATCGCACAACTCTTTCCACTTCTACAAAGAAACTTCTTTTGCCTTTGTGTATGGGTCAGAGGCTGTGATATCAGCTAAAATTGGTTCCACATTAGTCAAAGTCGAGAATTATTCCAATCAGGAGAACGACCAAAATCTCCTTCTACATATGGACGGTGTGAAAGAAAAAAAAAGAAACAAGCTCATATCCAAATGATGTGGTACAAGAACCTCATCTCTGAATAACATAATGCAAATGCGCCACATAAAATTTTTTATGGTTGGAAACCTCATCTTCCAAAAGAATGCTATCAATCAGGTCTGTTGGACCGTGCACCTACAATAAACTCTACTAGAGGGGGGAGTGAATAGTGGTTAGCGGAAATTACGCTATAACCCTTTGTAAAAATCCCCTTTGAAAACAGAATCTGAGACCACCTTAGATTCAGAACCCGTTTTTGAAAAATTCAAAATTAATTGTACACAACTCCAAAAATTATGAAACTTTTCAGAATTTAACTTCAATGAGATAACAAGACTCTATCCACAAATCAGACAAAAATAAGATCTTTTGACCCTTCAAACAAATAAAAAGATTCAGATGGTCAATCTGGAAAGAATTAGACAGAATGTTGCTGATTTTGCAAAACGTATTTCTCTTTGAATACTCAACCAAAAAGGTTGATCTTTATATCAAAACACTCCTTAGGATGTGTAGTTGATGTTTACAAAAGGCCCTGACCTTAAACAAATCTTGATAAATACAGAATTTAAGTTTTCTCAAAACTGGTCAGATTGCAGCCAGATTGGAGCAGTAATCTTGCAAAGACTGAAAGACTAACTTTCCCTTGCTCAAATCAAGTGATTCTTGTTGCAAATGAAAGCTAAACGTCTGAAGTATAACTCCACCAAAAATCACGAATTTTGAAAGTGTTTAGCTATTTTTTCAAATTGTGCAAAGTTGTGTGAAAACTGCAGTAAAAACGGGCAGAAAACATAAATAAAGAAACAAGACAAGAACACCGAGGATTTATCCTGGTTCGATCAATGTGACCTACTCCAGTCCCAGGGAACACTTTTCCTTGGATTTCACTATGCAAAGAAACACCTTACAACAAGAACCAAGCTTAATCCTTGGGTTATACACCAACCCTACTCAAGACTTGGATAATCACCTTCTAAGCAACACTTAGTTGCAACTCCACTACCACCTATTGATATTGCCTTATAAGAATGCTAATCAATCTTACAAATGAAGCTCAAGAGGCTTGTAGCTCAAAAAAACAACAAGAATACCTTTGCTACAAAGAATAAAACAAGAACAACAACAACAAGAAGATGATAGCTAGACAATTCAACAAATGCTTGTAAGCTTCAAGTGTGTTTTATCTTCTTCACCATTGCCTCTATTTATAGTGTGATTTGAGCATTGGAGATAAGAATGCACATGTGTCACCATCTTCATCATCAAGTCCAAGTGTCTTCACATCATTGGTTGGCTTTGTACACTTGGCAAAATAAGATAAAATAATTGGTCCTCCTTGGCACAGTGATGTTGGCCGAAAATTAGCTCCAAGAAATGACTTGGAATTATCTTGAAAATATGAAGATAATATGGCCATAACAACTCCATCATCTTCTCAACTCTTTGGCAAGATAATAGGCATGTGGGCATTTGACAAATTCAAATAAAATTCATCTCCAACAACAAGTAGCCGTTGGCTGCTTCAAATTTCCATAAAAAAAATATCCTTAATAATCCTTTGTAAATTGAAGAAAATAAGAGAGGATAATACCACCAAAATATCCTCAACTCCAAGAACAAGAATAGGGCATGTGAAGTCTTCATTTGACTTCAAAAAAATCTGATAAAAACAGCCATATTCACCAAGTATCCGTTTGGCTACATTTGCCAACTAGCTCCTTTTTTATTGGTCCACTTGTCACCAACCCATAAATTGAATACCACATCATATCCACCTGATTAGTCATGTTTTTAAGCATACATATATGTGTGGAAATTCAGATTTTTGAAGAAGAAATCAATAGATAATAGTTGACAAGATTATGTCAACGTGTAACACCGAAATTTCCAATATTTTTTCTTATATGTCGTGATCATTTCACCACCTTGAACACCTTTAATATCTCTGAATAATGATGATAAACATGCTCTCATAACATATATAAGAGTATCTTCAAGAAAAAATAGAATGTGACATCTCAAATCGTCACATATCCAGCTATAGTCAATAATACTATCATGTGAGAGAATAAGATATAAGATCACCATATAATCTTCAAATTAATAATAACTCAGCTCCAGAATGAAGATAATAATATGCTCAAGAGATTCCTTGAGTGAAAATACCAAAAATACCCTCAGGGGTGATATGACTAAAATACCCCTGGTATATGAAAACTCCAGAAATAACCCGGATGGTTAGAAATAATTATGATATCACCTTTGTCATGATAAATAGTATAAGAATACACCCTTGAATTATTTTCACCATGTGATGTTCCTACAAAACTCAAAATACCAATTTTGCCCTTTTGGTAAGTTGTAGAAACTTCCAAGGCACGTTAGTCACAAGACATTTAAAATCACCAAAAACACATAATAATCACATAATGAACACATATAAATCATGTGCAAATGAAAACAACCATTTTATCATATTTTAGAAAAATATTTCTAAAAACCCTAGACATCAATCGATCGAAGTGCCTCAGCTTCAGAGATCGATGCCTTACAGAAAGGTTCAGGTTTTGTATCTGACCTACATCGATCAATCGAAGTGAGGGTTCGATGTACATCGATCGATCGATGTGTCTCAGGTTTACAGATCGATGTCTCACAGTAAGGTCTTGAACTTTCACCGCCTTAAATGGATCGATCGATGTGAGAGATCTATGTACATAGATCGATCGATGTGCAACAACCTGAGAGATCTATGTCAACTTTTTCAACTTTTTCAACTTTTAACCACATATAACACCATGTGTGACATTTTTAAGTATTTACCACTTAAAATCATGACTTTAAAAAATTATCCAAACATATTTCTCAACAAGGTCGGCCCCTCAAAAAAGTTTGATCTAAAGTGGGAAGAATCGTACTGCGTCATCAAAGCTTTTCTCTCTAGAATTTACAAATTATAAACCTTAGCTGGTAGGACCTTGCCACACACTTGGAATGTATCAAGTTTAAAGCCTTATGTGTAATACTTATAATGTTTCTATTTCTAATGGAGTCAAGGACACACTATTCCTTGACTGTAGAATATGATGGAATAAAGCAAAATAACTCGCTAAATTGGCTGCACTTCTTATATAGTGAAGTATCAGTTGATCGACACAACTTGACGCAATTTTCATTATGGATCATTTGGAAACAACATCTATGTGTTTCTAACACATGGGTATGGTTGTGTACATCCGACCCTCCCATATCCCGCCATAGGCAGGAGCCTCTATGGCAATAGAATTATGTTATTGTTGTTGTATGTGTAATACTTACAAATTTTCTTTCAAAAAAGTCGAGTACATATTGTTTTTTCATTATTGTTTGTACCATTTCCAAGTAGAAATAGGTCATCAACAATGTAATGTACTCGAGATAGGCCCTCAACCAATTACAAAAAAAGATAGGCCCTCAACATGATGATATCGGCAGGCCCAAGTTATCATTGTGTCTTAATAACAGACACGAAACAAAATTTCCACCCAACATCAGCAGGTCCGAGTGTATGCTCAACTGTGGGTGCGGGACATGTTTTCCAACCGACTTCAGTAGGTCTGAGTGTCATCTACAACAAGGGGCTAATTCGAACAGTTTTCCAACATTCTCGATGGAACAAGATTTTGAAATTTGAAATATAGCTAACAAATGTTTAAACGTATTTCAGGAGGCCAAACTGTTATGCAGTGGTTCGACTTTTAAGGATCTCTGGCAATTGTACTCTGCGAAAATTAATGGATTTTCATAGTTTTTATGGTTCGCATTCAAAGAATACGAGACAATTATACTCTGAAAAACTTAGTGGATTTTTGTATTTTGTATTCAATTCAGCCTAAAAGATCCAAGGTGATCATACTTGTAAAAATCAGTCAAGATTTTTACAACTCATTAATCAGATTAGTTCTACCTTCATGATCCAAGGTGATTGTATTTATGAAAATCAGCCAGGACTTTCGCAGTTAATTACTTTTATTACTCAATTTAGTTGCTCAGGCAGTTTTGGGGTCTGAAGTGATCATGCTTATAAAATTTAGAAGCTTGTAAAAGTTTTCTGATTAGCAATTTGTGAGTCAAATATAACTACATAAGGAAAGCTGGAATTAAACAAGCTAGACTCAATTTTTCATTCCGCTCAAATATTGTTCATTGCAAAGTGTTGGAGATGGAAATTACAAGGATTGACATAACCGCTGTGTGTACCGCGGTTCTGTGAAAACCGCCACGTGTCGTTCATGTTTTTACTATAAAACCATCTCAATTTTTCAAACCTAAAAAAACACGTCATATTATTTTTTAAAAAATATTTTTACAGCATATTCTAATCGACCAAAATCTTATCTCCACAATCTCCATTTGTTCATTTATTGTCGTATTTTAGAAATAAAGTTTTGTCATCAGAACAAAATGAAGTTGGTTATGATATGAATCCAATCAAAATGATGAGAGTTTCCATACAATGTCATACTCGGATTTTCCCCAACGAGTCAAAATACGGCTCGGATTGGAGGTAGATGTGGCCGCAATTGATCTGGTTTGCTGTGTCCCTTCATCGCCAGCTGCTGCCAGATACTTTTACAGTGCTACTCGCATTTTTGATGACAAAGATCTAGAGGCTACCTTGAAAATTTCGATACGTTGTGTAAATATTCTGGTTATGGAGATTTACGTGAGCATTTATGGTGTCCCCGTAATAAATCCATCAAAAATAGGTAGTAACACATGCTATTATGTAGATATTATTGGGACGCCATGGAGTAACGCTTGGAGTAACGCAGGAGGGTGCAGCTCATCACCGGCGCTAGTGGAAATTCCAGTGGATACAGAAAATGACGACGACGATGTTGACGACGACTATATCGAAGGCGATGAAGAAGAGTGTTTAGAGGACCTTGAAGGAGAGAAAGATGAACAAGAGGAGTATGAGTCCGCAGACCTGAATCTTGATGGAAACATTCTGTTTCTTGAAGATTGTGGCCGGTCTTCTGTAGTTCATGGAAGGGGTAGGGTCAGAGAATGGCTATAGAAAGAGAGCAACCAGATAAATTAGAGTTGAATATTTTGTTCAAAACCAAAAATGCAGTGAAAGATGATGTGCAATAATGGTTTGTGAAGCAAAACTGGTTCTACAAATTGATGTCTAGTTTGCCTAAATTTTGCTATGCCAGATGCACAACCTGGAAGACACAGCATTATCAATGTCATCTTTGTGTAAGTTTAAAGGAAACACATAATTGCTGAGAGATTGACACATTCCACGACTGTCATAGCTGCATGAATGCAAACATCACAGCGGATCATAAGAACGTCGATTCAAACATGGTTGAAGATGATTAGAAAACACGTTAGTCAAAATGTGAGCTTCTAAACACAAGATTCTTGAGAAACTGAAAAGGGAAGCTTGAATGTGAAAATCAACTACAAGCAAGTATTGAGGAGAAAGCAGAAAGCGATGACGATGGTGTATGGTGATTCGCTCCTATCTTTCCGTGAGTTGTCTCATTATATGCCAGCCCTTGAAGCATCAAATAAAGGAACCATTGTCTGTGGAGACACGATCTAGAATTCAAATCATCGATTACTGGTTCTCAGCATTGTCGCCCTCTGATATAGATTGACAGTACGGATTTGTATGGCAAGCATAACAAGAAATAATTGATTGCTATGGGGTTGACACGGCTCACTACATATTTCCACTTGCTTATGCTATTAATATGAGGAGGGAACAAAATTGGGGGTGGTCGCTCAGGAACATGTGCTAGTATGTAATCAGAGACATGGAAAATGCATGCTTGATTTCAGACCGATCCACCGGTCTTCAAGCAGTGATTCAATCAGATCATACATGACAACCACCTTGTGCGTATCATAGATACTGTCTCTGTCATATCAAAAGCAAAATTTTCACGTAAGTCTTCAAACAATCAATTTATACATTTGATAGATAGTGTATAATCATGAATGTTGTTGAATTCATACCAATCAATTTTTACATGTAAATTTTCTAGTAAGGCATTGATGACTATTCTATGATCTGCTGCATTTAAAACACAAAGTGCACAAGTTTACGGAATATATAAAGAAGCTGAAGGCTGAATCAAAATGTAAATGGTTGCCTTATGCAAATTTTGCTTGATACATGGAAATTGTCCCACGACACTAGCAGGAGATATTATGTAACAACAACCAATTGTTCAGTCGTAAAACATACACTCAAAGAGGCTAGATGTTTACCGGTGACTGCTTGTGTTCAAGCAGTTAGCAAAAGAACAGTGAAGATGTTTGATGAGAAACGCCAAGAGGCAATTTCTCATATAAGCGCCGGGACAAATGACCGCTGAAAGTGGTGGTGGTGACTCGATTTATGATAGACAAAAGATGTGCATGAAGTTTTGAATTGATTTATACAAGGTGGTAGTGTTGGTGATTCAGATACTGTCAATTTGCATGAAAAAAACTTGCACTTTTGGTAAATTCAACTTTACCACAAGCTTTGTTCACAAACTGTGCAAGTATGTAAGAATATACACAGTGTAAGAGCGGAGTTGGTTGCTCATTTCTACTCATTATAAGCTATGATAAGCACCTACAGTGGTTTGTTTTGTCCGTTGCAACACTCTGCATACTACCTCCAACCCAATTCTGGCTTGAAGTTAACCCAGTTCGTAAAAAACGTGAACATGGAAGGCCTAAATCAACCCAGATTCACGGTGAAATGGATGCACCTATACGCAAACGTGTGGTCTATATAGCCAAACAAATAGCAACTCTAACATTTGTCCCAATGCAGCGCAGTTTCGGAATAATTAGTAGTGTCATTTTGTTTCTATATAATGTTTTAGTGTCTTTTCAAGTTCTTGTTACAATGACTATTTCTATGTAATATTTATTTTCATTAATGACTATCCAAAGATTATATTGTTGTTTTATTTTTAATTTCGGCAGTTATTTTTTTAAATGACTAAATCCACGTTTAAGGATTAATGTTACGTTAAAATTAGGGTTAGCATAAAGGTTAAGATCGTACAATTATAACAGTTGTCATACAATGTAATTCTCATACAATTGACATCTTCAATAGGGGTTTGAAGCCCACCATTTATTCATACTTCAAATATGGAGCAACATTCAATGGTAGCAACCTTTTAGCTCTAATTACACTTCAAATAGCATGTCTTTTTATGAGTTTTATAATTTCTTCGACGATACGTTTGCCTTTAGGGGCCTCATCTCCAGTGTTGCTTTGACCATTTTTAGGAATAGCGATGAACGTTATCGGTTGTAGTCAACGTGTTAACGCTTGTTTCAGATTTCATCATTTTATATTATGACGGCACCCTAGTCAAACCATTCACGTTTGCTCGGACCTTAACGTGGCCATCTACAAACGAGTTCAAGACCATTTTTATGTTTGTCTTTTTCGACGTCCACCAACACGTGCTGAGTAAATGAGCACAATATTGTATATTCTAAAAATGGTAGGTTTATAGGATCTGACTCATTCCTAAGCACACAAAACAAGTGAATTTTCATTCTCTTGCCAAATGTAAAATTCCGAACATCAATTTTGAATTTAAATAAATTATTGCACAGAAGAGCACATTAATGTATATGGTAGAATGAAGTTTTGTATAAAATTGGTTATCGTTCGTTGCATTTTATAGAGTCGTAAATTATTTTTACGATTTTGACAAAACCATAGTGTACCACTAGATATTTTGTGAAAACCTGTGCATAATGGTTTCGACAAAACCGCGTTGCGCTTCGCGATTTTGTGAAAACCGAGATGTGCACGACGGTTTTGTCAAAACCGCTATGTGCACGGTAGTTTTGACAAAACCACCACATGTCAAAAATCAGAATGACACGACGATTCTATTAAGACCGTCGCCCATGACACTACAGTTTTGACAAAACCCTGTATATAGTTTTAAGTTTACTTAAACCTGTAATAAAAATGATTTTGCTTAATAAAACTATTATATTGTTTTCTTCCCACAAACTGCTCTGTACTAACCATTTAATGTATCTCTTCTTGCATTCTAAACAAAGACCTAATAATCATGCTGTTAAGAGTGGTCACACATGCATCAATTAGACCGGAAATGACGGCGATTCGGTCGATTTACGAGAACCATTGGTGGGATTGATAACTTTGTATGTCCAAGGAAAATTATGAGAATGCGATTTTTGTACAGTTTTGTCACAGGGCACAAGTGCTCAACCTTTTTAACAGAAACATATATCATTTTTCTTTTCCTCACCAGAAAGGGCAGCTTCTTTTTCTCTTACATTCTTTTGAATTAATACTGTGTCCTTGAGAGCTGAGATTCCAGACGTACACTTGATATATAAGAATTACTGCTACACAGAGGACACTCTGCAACCCCAGTATAATAAAAGCAAAAAAAAGAAAAAATAACGTTGAATTCTCCTCCACAAGAAGCACAAACACAAGAGCCTCAAACTCGGCCGAGCAAAACTTCCAGCCGTGCTGTTCTGAGCAACAAAACCTTGTAAAGAAGAAAGAAAACAATGGAAATTAGTGACCCCAGTAGTAGTCCCTGCATGTACTTGACTTCTACATGCCACCAACTTGACACGCTGAGAAACTCGGCCGAAAATGGGAGCTAAGACGTCCACCAAAAATAATACTATAACCACGCAAATCTGTCCATAATACATAAAAGAAAGCAACATAAAGAAGGAATTAGTTTTCCAAAATTACATGCAACATTATAAACATTTTACAGTCCAGTAGAGGCATGTGTCCTAGAGGGATATATCGTATATCCTTCCCTTTGGTCCAGTAAGCTTTGTTAATTCAAGTTGGAGCTCAGAATACAACAAACATCAAGAAAACCATCAGTCGTAATATGTACCTAGTATTCCTAGACCTCAAAGCACAGTATCATTTCTACAATATTCTGGACAGTGTGAAACTTAGCATAGTCTACGAGAAGCCGGTGAATTTGACACTTGATAAGCTAACGCTGCATCTCATTTGGCAGTTACCAAAGACGAGGAGAAACATCGAATTAAAGACATTCACATAGCAGTGCAAACAATCATGGACATGAAAGAAAATGTTGAAATGGAGTGTACAGAAACACAGTCCCTCCAATATCATAAATCAAGATACCTTCTGTTTGCAAGATGCATTTTTTTTTTGGGTAAGTTGTTTGCAAGATGCATTAAAGCCATGAAATAACAAAAGGAAAAGAAAAAGACCGCATACGCACTTTCACACGCAGGCTCACCCAAAAAATGGAGAAGTCAAAGCATGAACGAAGAAAAATATTCTTTTCCAATGAGTAACGCCACCTCTTAAATCTCATTTCTCTGTGGGTTCGGGTTGTGGGGATCCTTTTATTCCCTTCACTTGTATTATATACAATACCCTCTACAATGACTAAGAATGTCTTTTCTAATGGCCTTCTACCATGTCTTCCTTTATATCTATCTTATTCGTTTAACATTAATTTCCTCTTGAAATGTGTAGCAAATTATTTAAAGTCATCTCTGCAAGTGTTAGTGTCATCTCAAATGCGATTCTTCACAAATATCAGTATCTATCAACTGAGTTACTCTCATCTTCTCCTATTGGCGCTACTCATTTCTATATTACATTATTCCAAGTCTTATTGATCCTTGGCACACAGATTCTCATTTCTATCTTATCCATCAGTATATGTTCAGACATCCAATTCTCATTTCCACAATCCTCATCTTTGGGACGTTCACAAATACTGCTGAACGTTCAGAACCCTAGTGCACCACTAGCTTCATTTCCGCCTGTGAAACAAACGTCCAATTTGTAGGAAAATTTCACTACTGCCTAAAAGACCTGATACATCGCTTTATTTAAATTATCCTACTTGAATCCTATGAGGAAAATTCTTATCAAATCTTCTTATTTATCTTTAAACTGGGTACACTATTGATCCTTGGTACCCAATGGTCTTCTAGTACAAACTCGCTGCTTCTTGACCTCAAGACATTAATTCCATATTCACTAATTCTCCTCTTTTTTCTACATTTTTAATTTTATTTCTTTATTTCATTTGGACTTACTATGGAGCCTTTCACATCTAATTTATCACATAATATCGAGTTTCGCACTAAAGTTCTTGCTCGTGTCATCCACTGAGACCAAGCATCTCAAAAAAAATTTATACCATAGGATTCTATTCTAAACGTGTTATATGTGTTTATCAATACCCAATGCAAAAACGTAGAAAATTTTCGGTCCAAAGCTGCTAGTGTCATTACAATTGCCTCGGAACCTTTATACACATCTTTAATACTTCCATATATGAGACTCTAACAACTTCCATCTCCAACACTCTCCATAAGATTTCTCCAAAGACTATCAAGTGCCATCCCAAGATCAATGAGTAGCATATGAAAATCTCCCACTTATTCTTCTGCCATTCTTCATAGGAGGGGATAAGCCCCAAGTGATTGACAACAGATGATCACTTCCATAGTATATTTCTTAGCTACCATTCCTGAAGTTCCATTTATGGCTATCAGATTAGCACCTGTAAAACGCAAACAAGTTTGTATGTTTGCATTGTGCTTATAGAAAGGTCCCCAAATAGTACTTCTCCGCTAATCAGTATTAAGCATGCTAACCAGATCTTCTGAGCTATATTATTCTTTATCTTTAAACATTTCACTGTTTGCTACGACTCTGGGGTCCAACAACGGGGTCCAACAATTTCACTTTCATCATCCTTTCATTTCAGAAGACCGAGTTCATCAATGACATGCTAAGTTTGATACCCCTCAAACTTACTATGTTCACAATTTAAGCTCCTCGCTTTGGTAAAGAATTAATAATGTATCTTCTCCGTCTCTATTTGATTGCTCCATCATTGACTAGAACATTCCTATATTCGCTTCTAAAGTATTTCTTCTAATGTATAAGATGAAAAAACAATGAACTAATATTTCCAAAGGCATTTGCAGAGAACAGGCATCACCACACGTTAAACAGATTTTGCAACTTAGTAATTAAGGTCATTACCAAATAGCAGACGTGGAAAAGAGTTTTCAATATCGTAGATCTACGACAAAGTTCCTCCAGAGATATAAGAAGGCCTCCGCAGTTGCATAATCCCCAACCTGGAAACAGCTATGACTTGAATCCCTTTTATAATGTAATTTATTGCAATGATGTATGCGGAAGGTATTCAATCTTCTATTCGAGTGTCGTGGCTCCTAACTTTGATAATCTGCAAATAAATTATACAAGAATGAGTTGAGGTTTACTTCAGAACTTGGTATGACGAGTCCCATTAAACATCGTTCCTGGCTCCCTATGTATGTAAAACCAAACATTACATTGTTGCACAGATAGCCACGAAATAACTAGGCGAGCACATAATACAGGTCGTGCATATCACTTTATCAGAAGAAGCTATCGGATAGATAAATGAGAAGCTGAGGCATAAAATAGAAACTTGGTAAACACAGCCCACTAAAACATTACGTTAAGGAAGCATTGTTACAGGACGTAATCCTCTGATCATAATATGATGGACCAATCTCTAACCATCTCTCAAAAGTACCCATTTAAACCAATGAAAGACGTATTTCTAGAAGATAATGAAGTAATTGACCTTGTGGAAGTATTTCTTCCGCAATTTGATGGCTAAACGTATGCATCTCCTTACTATGAGCTTTAGCAGTTTATCATTAAATATCTGCAAAACAATCAATGTAAACAATTTTTGAGAACAAGTTCAGGAAATGTACATAGTGAAGAGCAAAAAGACAACTGCGAACTGAGCGAACGGGTGATGTAAAGATGAGAGAAGTGAATGTGTCACCATACATTTAAATACTTGTGTGTGTGTGTGTGTGTGTGTGTGTGATTACACGAGTACCTTGAAGTGATAATTTATCATATAGCCTAAAAGCTAAAGTTGCTAGAGAGAATATTTATTAATTACTTGACATACATCTAGACTAGTATGTGCATGGCATTAGCAGACAGTAGCAGCTTTAGTAGGAGACACTAGCAGTCACATTACTACTTACAAAACGGGACAGCAGTATTCGGTCCCAATATCTCCTGTTCTGACAGGATGAGAGAGTAATTTATGTAATTACAACAGTTAATACAATTTTATTAATCAATTGTAACGCAACGGAAGAAATTCCTATGACAGGAAATTATTCACTGGTGCACATGTAGTCAACAGACATTCAAATCCCATAGAGAACTTATCTTGTTCTGTTTTGCTACTGCTATGTATGGGATTTAGGAGAAAAGGAATCAAAGAATGTTCTACAAGGAAAAGCCTGCATGTAAAAGCGCAGAATATTATGAAAAAGATTAGGCATTTTATTCAGTACTCGGAGGGGGCTAGTAAGAATAAATCACTTTGGGATTTAGCTGTAATCCATTACTTTGATACAAGTATTTCTTGTAATGGGGCAGTGGATCAGTAGTATGTTAGCTGGTGGACGTGGGGAGGATCTGTTCCCCTTTTCTCATATACAGCTTTCACTATACCCACAAAATTTACACACACACACACGAAAAGGAAAATAGGTTCCATTAATCGGGAAGGAAACAGGGCAGGCAATGTTCTGGAGATCGACAAGTGACAGCACAATTATGTGGTGAAATGAACATTATAGTCCACCTGCCTTTATCAGATCATCTAAGGAATGTGTTTCTCGAATGATTTTCTGACGGTTCATGATAAGGATTGCTGCCACGCAGAAAACAGGCAATTCATCATCCCCATTTCCAGTCGCCGGCATTTCACTCCTAACATGCAAATGGTCACCTTTTGACCAAAAACTGTTTGTCAAGCCACAAAACGGACGCGCTGGTTCTGTCTTCATGGCTTCGTTTACAGGAACAGGGTGTGCTAAGTTTCCATTCCTTGAGGATGAAACCTCCTTCAAACTGGTATCACCATTCTCAAGGATCAGCTGTTCCATTTCTTCTCCTGAGTCCCTAGTATTGTGCAGGGATAGTAGCGCTGGACAGTGTTCATCCAGATTACTAGCCAATGTTTCATCAAAATCAGCAGCCCACATCATCTGCAATGGCTAAACCATATCAACATATGACAAATACAGTGATACTGGAGTAACATGTAGAAATACACATTGTAAATTGCACAGAATATACTGCATATACCTACGTACACATACTCTGAATAATTAACTCACACACATATATACATAGTAGAAATACAATTGTAACCACTCTACACACTTAGATGTCACTAGTTTAGTGACTAAAGCATAATAGCCGTTAGAATTCAAATAAAAGCTGTTGGCTGACTAACTGTTTGACAGTTTGAGGCCGTCTGCTGTCCCTCTCTTCAACATTATATAAGGCTTTACTACTATACATTTTATGACTTAACTTGATGACTTACAAAAAAAATACTTAACTTGATGAACAATATATCACAATTTTCTATTTGGTATTGTGACTTAAATTGATGAATAATATATTTACAATTCTCTATATGATATCAGAGCAAAACTGACTTCATTACTGGCTAGGAATTGATTCTGCTTCTGTTTAAATTCAAAAATGGACACACGTGCATCTTCTTCTAGTGCCTTTGAGCACACTGACGACATCTCCACTCCTAATCAAGGATCAAGAGTAGTGTCTAATGGTACTACGGTGTATGATGATTCATCAATTATCATTACAAGTCACAAACTCAATGGAGATAACTATCTCCCTTGTTCCAGATGGGTGAAAATGTTTGTGACTAGAAAAGGCAAGGAAGTGTATTTATTTAGAACAGTGACTGTTCCACATGAAACAGACTCAAAATTCAGAATGTGGAAGTCTGAAAATAGCATAATAGTGTCATGGCTCATAAGATCCATGCTTCCTGATTTTTCAGATGACATTATGATGCATGAGACTACAACTGAAATACGGGTTGCAGTCAAGGAGATGTATTCAAAATAAGATAACACCTCTGAACTTTATGAAAGTGAAGCTCAGGTTCATCAAATAAAGCAAGAAAACCTAATTGTTAATAAGTATTGCACACAGTTGACAAGGACATGAAAGCAAATTGATGTATTTGAAGTACATACATGGTCTTGTACTGCAGATTCCAAACTGCACAAGGCAATCACTGAACAGAAACAGAGTGTTCAGATTTCTAACTAGATTTGTTTGGAAAGGAAGAGAGAGACAAAGTGGAAAGACCTAGGATGACATCCAAAGGTTCCTTTCAGTTGAGAAATTTGGAAAAATAGAAACAAAAAATCAGGAGATTAGCATAAACACAAATCATCTGCGCCTTTCGGCAACTCTTTCAGTATTTTCTTCAGTGTAAACATCCTTTAGTTTTAAAAATGGCAGACTTACCTAAGTTTCTCCTGTGTCACAAAAAAAAGGGAAGAAAAAAAAGAAAGAAAGAAGGCGACTTTACCAGATATATTTGACCCATTTGGACGAGATTGATTCTAGTCCTAATACTACAGCGTGCGATTTTCAATTATTATCAAACTAATTCTCTTTTTTATGGTCCACGTGATCCAAGAATTCCCAAAGTCAAGAAAGAAGTGGTCCAAATGGATGCAAGACCTGGTTCAACACATAAAATGTAAAATGCATGAAAAGAGTACAGCAGAGATTGAACATGTTAGGAAAATGAGCACGTACAACAGATGTGCTATAAAGTGAGTATTCACAAATAAGTTGGAATAACCAACGAGAAAATACGGAAAACATATTGATTAATTTACTTCCTTGCATATATGTTTGACCTTAATACCCTGCATGGCTACATGCACAAAGTCTTATCCGATCAGCAACCTAGCAACCTAAATCAGTGAAGTATAGTAGAGCACCAACCTCCCACATACAAAGAGATTCACTGAAGGACAATTCCCGGCGGAAAAGCACTAGCAGCATTCTGAATGCAAAATGCAGGCTCTCAGCCCCTATGCGTGACAGATGAGAGAACAATTCCCTATCTGTGAGTTCCACGATTTGCCAAAGTGCTTGCAACTGCTTCATTACACGAATAGGTCCTTCCATTTGGAAGTTTTCACGCTGAATAAGCAAAGAAAAAAAAAAACAATATTATTTTAAAAATATTTAATTAAAGAGAGTATACAACCAAAATATGAAAGTACAGATATAAATGACAAATAAAGATACAGGACTACCATTCTCCTTAGAAGCATCTCAAAGCACCAAAAAGCATCAGCGTTATCTTCAAACAGAACAACAAATGGAGATAGCAAATCGCTCATACCTATGATTGATTTTTTATTATGAGAATCAACAAACCACAAGCAATGAAATAATCTCGACAAAGCATTCCCAATAGGCATGCTGAAACTTAAAGGTAAAAATTCACAACCTTGGCAATATCCTGTGGCAGGATCAACCCATGCATAAACCGCAAGAATATCCGACATTCGAGCCAAATTTTTTGAATCCTCATAAAATTCCAGATGACTATCTGTTCGAACGACATCAACAACTAAAGAAGAGGGGACACATTTTAGACAGTAAAACATCAAGAACAAAACCATGTATATAGAGAAAAAAGGGTTTCCTGCAAGAAGCTTGTCTATCTCAAACGCAAACAAACAAACACACCTATTCGATGGAGTGTCCAGAGCCACTCAGATATCCTGTCCTCACTGGCAGCTACTCCTTGAGATATAGCCACGTTAAGAGAAGATTCAGGTGCATCAGATATTCTGAAATTATTAATCCTCCTGGATTCATATAACTGATTAATGGACCATGACAGAGGATCCTGCGCCTCTGAGAAAATTTCAGACTCTGACTTCCGATAATGCAAGTGATGCTTAACGGCAGAATTGCTGGCTTCAACAACAAGATCTGCATTTTGACAAATTCGAAAACTGTGGATACATTCATCTCCATATTTAAGTCTACGGCGTGTAGCAATACCATCATCAAGGGACCGATGTCCTTGTCGTTGTTTCTTTCTTCTATCAAAGAGATCTGTAACTGGTAAAGGTGGGAAATCAAAATAATTATCAGTCGCATAATTTGGTTCATATGCTTCACTCGAGATTTTCACGGAACTGCATGTATAAGGATCAGAAGTAGGAGAAGCTGGCTGAAAAGAAGTATCATATGCTGCTGCTTCTGTACTTGTTACACTTGCAAGGTCATCTGAATCAGTAGAGCTTTCCATTTTAGAAGATGTATCTGCAATATTATGGTTGCCATTCGAGAAGCTGTCTAAATTGCTAGTGCCATTATTATAATATTGCCTGCTTTTGTCTTCCGCTCCATCTCCCTCATCTTTGGAGCTAGTTCTCATATCCATGACCTTGGACCCAACAACATATGCAAGAGATCCAGTTCCTACACTGGAATGCATCAGTTGGCACTGTTTAACAAGTTCTTTGTAGCGTTCCCTGCAGGAATTTCATCCAATAATTTAACTGATTAGGCCAAGTCTTCTTTCATTAAAAGGCAACCGCAGGCAGATATATTGTGTTCCAACAAGAATTTCATTGCATTCAAAATAAAATAACACTCAAACACCATTTACACAATGCGAGTAATAAAATAACACTCAAACACCATTTACACTAGGTGAGTTCGGCTATGTGGATCTTTAGTTCCATTTTGATCTCATACAATGCTCTAACATAACGTAGAAATATGCCTTAGGAAACACTGTTAGTACATATGTATAAATGTATATAGAATGTACACGCTTACAAAATCGCCAGGAAGGAGGTGAAGAAGGCAGTGATAGAGGCAAAGGCTGCAACTTATAAAAGGATGTATGAGAGACTAGAAACAAAAGAAGAAAAACATGATATGTTTAAGATTGCCAAAGCTAGGGATCGAAAGAGGCAGGACCTAGGAGGCGGGAAGTTTATAAAAGGAGAAGATGGACATGTGTTAGTCAAAGCACAAGACATCAAGTTGAAATGGCAAACATACTTTCACAATCTTTTCAACGGCAGTAGTACCGACTACGAAGAACGAGAAAACACCACTAATCAACAACGACAACATAATAACTCCGACTGTTCAAACATCACACAAGGAGAGGTGATGAGAGCACTAAAGAAGATGGGAAGAGCTAAAGCGGTCGGCCTAGATAACATACCTATTGATGCGTGGAAGTATTTAAGAGAGGAAGGGGTCCAATGGCTAACTACTCTGTTCAACCGTATTTACAAAACAGGGAAGATGCCAGAAGAGTGGAGAAAGAGTGTCGTAGTCCCCCTAAATAACAACAAAGGAGATGCACAGTGTTGTGGAAACTATAGAGGGATTAACTTGTTAAGCCATACCATGAAGTTATGGGAGAGAGTAATCGACACTCGAATTAGGAGTGAAACTCAGGTTACAGTGAACCAATTTGGTTTTATGCCAGGAAGGTCAACTACGGAAGCAATACACATTCTCAGGAGATTAATGGAGAAGTATAGGGAGAAGAAGCGCGATTTACATATGGTTTTCATCGATATTGAAAAAGCGTATGATAGTGTGCCACGTAGCCTGATATGGGATAGTCTGCATGCAAGAGGGATCCCTATGAAGTATATAGACATAATTAGAGATATGTATGCTAGGACAAAAACAACCGTTCGTACGCCTGTGGGGAATACAGACTTCTTTCCAGTGGAGGTCGGTCTTCATCAAGGGTCTGCATTGAGCCCATTTCTTTTTGCAGTTGTCCTTGACGAGTTGTCAAAGCCGATACAGGAGGCAATTCCGTGGTGTATGCTTTTTACTGATGATATTGTATTAGTTGCAGAAAGTAGACATACCCTGAGTATGAGACTAGAGCAGTGGAGAGGTGTTTTAGAGAGAAAAGGCTTAAAGATTAGTTGTTCTAAGACCGAGTATCTGCACAACGACTTCAGCGGCGTAGTAGACACTGAGGATAGCCAGCTCACCATAGATGGTCAAGTGGTACCACATGTAAGTAAGTTTAAGTACCCTGGATCATTTGTGCAGCAGAATGGCGACATAGATAATGATGTAGCACATCGAGTTCAAGCAGGCTGGTGTAGATGGAGGGCGGCCTCAGAGGTGTTGTGTGACAAAAAATTTCCAACTAAATTAAAAGGAAAATTTTATAGGGTGGCAGTGCGGCCGGCAATGCTATATGGGACAGACTGCTGGGTCATCAAGAGGTCACAATTACAGAAGATGGAAGTGGCAGAGATGAAGATATTAAGATGGATGTGTGGGCATACAAGGCTAGACCGGATCAGAAACGAGGTGTTTTGAGAAAGGTTAGGCGTGACTAGTATAGCATATAAGATAAAGGAGGACAGAATGAGATGGTTTGGACATGTCAAGCGGAGACAGACAACGGCGTCGGTCAGAACAATTGAAAGCCTCATTGTAGAGGGGAACATGAGTAAAGGCAGGCCCAAACTGACTTGGGATGAGCAGATAAGGCACGACCTACTAGATTTGCACCTCTCTGAGGACATGGTCCAGGATAGGAGTTCATGGAGACATAAGATTAAGGTTAACGAGGTATAGGTCATATATAGGGACACTTTAGAGTATATTTAGGGACGTAGATAAGCGTAGACACTATCTACATTTTAGGTTGACTCTCCACTTGGTTGTGTATGTTATATCGTTGTTTTACATTACATGTACATGTACAAGTGATGTGTATATTAATATCGAAAGTCCTTTCTTTGTATTTCTTGAATTTCCCCACTAACACACTAGCACAACACATCTTTATTATCATATCATTTATGCAGGTACATATAGAGCCGGGGGTCTCACTAAAAGCAGACTCTCTATCCTTTGGGATAGAGGTATTGTCTGTCTACCACTTACCCTCCTCAAACCCTAACGATAGTTTTTGCTGTCATTGGCATATACTGGGTCCGGATGATGATGATGATGAGTCGGGATAAACTATGACAACTATCACTAAAATATAGCCGTTGGAATCCGTTGGGGCCAACTAGCCATTGGACGGGGATTCTAGCCGTTAAGGCTTCACAGTTTTACTCGCATAAAAGGAGCAACTCATGTAATATTCAAAGTAAGTTTTTGAGATTACTAAAAACACTCAAATTCTATATGGTATTAGAGCTATTCCCTTTGAATCTATTCCCTTCTGCTTAGTAAAGGTTATCTGAAATGGCATCAGTCAATGAGTCAACTGAGATATAAGCAACTTCCACCTTGGATACACTAGTGGCAGGGTCTAATATTCACTCCACCTCATTTGAAGGTGCACCAGTGATGATTAAAAATCATAAGCTCACTGAAAATAATTACATATCATAGAGTACGGCTATAGAAATGTTTATCATCGGAAGAGGTAAGGAAGACTACCTCTTTGGGGATATACCAATACCTCTACCTACAGAGCCCAAATTTAGGGCATTGAAAACAGAAAACTCCATGATCATATCATGGTTAATAGGGTCAATGACCCCTGAGATCAGTGATAACTTTATATTATGCTCTACTGCATCTGACATTTGGAAAGCACCTAGAGAAATATACTCTAAGAAAGATAATGTGTCTGAGCTCTATGAACTAGAAGCTCAGCTTCAAGAAACCAAACATCGGGCTTACCTGTAAGCAATTATTACTCCCAACTGACTAAAATCTGGCAACAAATTGACATATTTGAGGCTCACTCCTGGTCTTGTCAGTCAGATGATCAATCGTTTAGACAAATCACCGAAACCAAAAGAGTATTCAGACTATTAACTGGTTTACATAAGGACGTTGACGCAGTGAGATGAAGAATACTATGGACCAAACCATGACCAAGTCTAACCACTACCTACTCAGAGGTTAGACATGAAGAGAGCAGGCTAAAACTTATGATGGGATCTCTTCCCACCTTAGTTACTGAAGGATCAACCCTTATTGATGGAAAAGGAGGACTTAGTTGTCAAAACTCCCATACTGCTTCCCTATAGTGAAAAGATCAATAGGGGACAAGCCTTATTGCAAGCACTGTAGAAACACTGGACAAACAATAGACTCAGTTAGAACTAAGGTCACCTCAAAGACAACTTAACAATCCCTAGAGAGAAACCTAAGGCCAATTTGGTGAAAAGTAGCACTGCCGGACAAACAGGAGGACATACTCCTGCACTAACCCAAGGTCAGGTAGAGGCACTACTTCAACTCCTAAATCAACAAAAGGGAAGCACACAAGCCACAATGGCCCATACTGGTAATGAGCAAGGTAAGATCACTACTTGGATTGTAGATTCAGGAGCATCTGATCACATAACTAACAACCTAAATTTTTTATATGATTATGAAAAATTTCCTACTTACAAATCTGTAAAGATGGCAAATGGGGTAAATTTACATGTGGTAGGAAAATGATCAGTAAAACTAGCAGAGCAGTTACACTTACAAAGTTTTATGTACATACCACATTGGATTCAACCTCATCTCAGTAGGAAAACCAATGAAAGATAAGCGCTGTACAGCTCACTTCTCAGCCTCTGAGTGTTACTTCAGGGGACTTCTATGGGGGCAGAAGATTGGCAATGCTAGGAACCTAGATGAACTCTACATTTTTCAAGCTGAGACACCCAAATCACGAGACAATATACTCAGTTGTTATACTAGTGCCAACTTAGGAGTAGATGTTACACAAATTTTGTTTTGGCATAAGAGATTAGGTCACCCCAACTTCATGTACTTAAAGCGGCTTTTGTCTGATTTATTTATAAAAATTGATCCAAAATGCTTCACTGTGAAGTTTGCCAATTAGCAAAACAAACAAATATTACCTATCCTTCTAAGAATTATGTACCTACACAACCATTCAATGTCATACAGTCGGATATTTGGGGACCATCCAGAGTAGCTAACATTAATGGGGCTAGATGGCTCATAACATTTGTGGATGATCATACCGGAATTACGCGGATATACCTAATGAGACAAATCAGAAGCAAGACAGATTTTAAGAGACTTCATAACTTTGGTTAAAATACAATTTGGTGTAACAATTAAAACTCTAAGATCAGACAATGAGTCGGAATATCTGGACAAAAAAGTAAAAGAATTTATGAAGCTTAATGGTATACACCATCAGACAGCATGCACTTACACCCCACAACAGAATGGCAATAACAGAAAGAAAAAATAGACATTTATTAGAAGTAACTAGGACTATTATGTTATCGATGAATGTTCCAAAATTCTATTGGGGAGAGTCTGTCCTTACAGCCACATACTTGATTAATAAAATGCCCTCTAGAACCCAATCCTTTAAAACCCTAACAAGATCTTATAAATTATTATCTTCATATACAATTGGTATCAACTCCTCCATTCAAACTATTTGAGAGCATTGCATATCTATTTATTCAGCCACACCAATGAGGAAAACTTGAATTTAGGTATACTAGGTGTATATTCCTAGTGTATTCTGGCTCACAAAGGTTATAAGTGCTATTGTCCCCTTACTAGAAAGATGCATGTTACACTGGATGTGAAAATTGATGAAGAGCAACCCTACTATTCCATAAACTTAGTGACTGTAAATAATGAATCACGACATAAAAATGACCGGGGAATCATTTTCAAATTGCCTACACTTGAAAACAACACTAGGATGACAGAACAGATAATAGAAGATAATATAGATAGAGAATACTTAGATAGTCCAGAAACTGAGGCACATATTCAGACCAAAACAATTCTACCAATAACACAAGTATACACTCGAAGAAGACCTAATAATGAAAATAGTAAACCTCATGAAGAAACGGAATTTGGTAAGAATAGTGAAATAAAGAGTGATAACAGACATATTGCACTGAGGAAAGGAGTTAGAGAGTGCACAAAGCACCCTCTATACAATTTCCTCTCTTACCAAAACCTCAACTCAAACTTCAAGACTTTCACCAGTTCACTAGATGACTTACCCATACCTAGAGATATTAATGAGGCACTCAGTATCCCAAAATGGAGGCAAGCTGTCTATGAGAAAATGGAAGCTTTAACCAAGAATAATACCTGGAAACTACACTTATGGACTAAGGATATCAAGTCAGTAGGCTGTAAGTGGGTGTTTTTAGTTAAATACAACACCAATGGTACAGTAAACAGATACAAGGCCAGATTAGTGGCCAAAGGCTTCACACAAACACATAGAGTAGATTATATAGAGACATTTGCTCCAATAGCTAAGTTAAATACTGTAAGAATTATATTCACAATAGCTGTTAACTTAGACTAAAATTTGTTTCAGTTGGATGTCAAAAATGCATTTCTAAATGGAGACTTACAAGAAGAAGTGTAGAAAAATAGAGAATAGAAAATAGGAATATTGTTTGTTTATTAAAGGGTGAAGGAATAATGCCGTTAGGCATCTGTTTCTGTAAATATAGCCGTTAGGTTCTTACTATTTTCTCTTGGTATATATATGTTGCTGCTTTAGCAACACTAACGACTTAAGAACGAGTTTCTGAGGTTCAATCAGAAAAGGATTCAAGTGTTCATTCTCACTAAATTTTTCAGATGTTATTGTGTTAATTCAAGAATTGTTATTTCAAGATCTTCTCTAGATATTCCTTTATGGTATCAGAGCTTGTGGTGTAGAAAGGACATATTGAATATTATCTTCAGAATTGCGACTTCTTCGATTGAGCAAAATTTCTGCAGAAAATAGCTGCATTATAGAAGAAAATACAGAAGAAGAAGACAAGGCAAAGAGGAAGAAGACGAGGCTAAGAAAAGAAGAAAGAACTATATTGTTTATTATTTTTCCTCCATCTTGAAAGACATCAAAGAAATATCAAAATTAGGCGTGGAAAGTTGAAATCCTCGAGAAACTTCATTTGCCTTGCTGGAACGCTGCATGCCGGACAGCTGTCCCACTATCACAGAAAAATAATTTTTTTTACATCCCAAGCTTCCTCGAGAAGCTTCATTAGTTGTTTGGATTTTACAAATTTCTTCTTGTTGTCTGCTTCTCCAAACTTCCTCAAGAAGCCTCACTTCTACCGAGGTATCTCAAACGGAGTACTCAACTCCTAACACCCTTCTCAATCATTCTCCTGACCTTTCAAACCAGATTTTTTCTTTCTCTCTTATTGTCACTTCATCGTCCTTCCCTTCTTCTTCTTATCATCTTCAGCTCTTAAAACTCAGTATAATCTTCCTAACCACACTAGATTCTTACTTCAGTCGGCTTATTCTTCAATAATGGCTGAACAAAGTGAAGTAACTTCTAGCTTAGAGAAACCTGCCTCAACTCAAATGCTTGATACAGCCCCTATCAACATAGTTAAACTCAATGGAAATAATTACCTTGCATGGGCCGAGCTATTGAGCTGTTCATCACTGGAAAAGGAAAGAAGGACTATTTATCTGGCAAGGTAGTTGTACCATCTGAGGATGATACAAAGTTTCAAGCATGAGAGGCTGAAAACTCGATGTTAATGTCTTGGATTCTAGGGTCTATGACACCGGATATTAGTGAAATATTTATGTTGTACAATATTGTGGAAGAGATATGGAAAGCCACAAAGGAGATGTATTCGAAAAAAGACAATATTGCTAAACTGTATGAGCTCAAAGCTCAACTTAAAGATATAAAACAAGGAGACCAGTCTGTAACTAAGTACTATGGAAGTCTTTCTCACATTTGGCAACAGATTGATTCATTTGAGGTCTATAAGTAGAGTAGTCTTGCAGATGAACAGATATACAAGGGAATCAAGGAAACTGAACGAATCTTCAGCTCCCTTGTAGGCCTACATAAGGACTTTGAAGCAGTACGAAGCAGGATCTTAGGAACTAAACCTCTCCCAACTATGAATGCCACTTTTTCCCAAGTGAGACAGGAGGAGAGCAGAATCAATGTAAATGTAATGATGAGAACTAGATCTACAATAGCTGCTGACTCCTCAGTTACCAAAGCTGAAACCAAAAACGTTGTTGCTGCTGACACTTTGACTGCTGGCTTAGTCACCAAAAGAAATATGGGGGGGGGGGTTCCTAACAAAAAGATCTGTAGGTATTGTCAACGGCCTGGCCACCTGATTGAGGAATGCTACAGAAAGCCAGGCTCTAACATCAAACCCCCATTCAGGTTAAACCAAAATCAGTTTAGGAATACACATCAATCGTGGAGATCTGAACCAAATATGTCTAGGGCTGACTCTCAAGGATCCTGGAGGAACTTCAAGGGGAAACATGGTCAATGCAGTACAAGGCAATACAAATTTTGCTACTCAAGGAGAGGTTCCAAGCCAGACTTTGTCTTGTGATCAGATTAGTGCCCTGGTAAAACTTCTTAACCATCAGTTAAATGAGGAGAACATGTCTCAGATCAGGGCAACCGTTGCAAGCACAAGTGTTGACGGTAAGGGTTGTCTCTGGATTATTGACTATGGAGCAACCGATCATATGACCTTTAATAGATCACTATTTGATGAATATGAACTATCTCAATGTCCAAAGAGGGTAAAAATTGCTAATGGAGTTGATTTAAAAATAATTGGTAAAGGAAACATATATCTGTCTAAGAGGCTAGTGCTTAGGAGTGTATTGCATGTTCCACAATTAGAATGCAATTTGTTATCCGTGAGTAAAGTTATCTAAGACAATCATTGTTTAACAGTTTTTTCTTCTTCTAACTGTTACTTCCTTCCTGTCAACAGCATTGGAAGGGAGGATTGGGTATGGTAAATACCAAGATGGGCTATTTCTTTTCTCAAATGAATCAAGATTTTTTGAAGACTGTTCTAGACTACTGTATTCTTGCATGAACATTGTATCTAATGTTAGTACAGATGTTCCTAGAATAGAGACTCAGGGATCTGGCCCTGCAGAAATAGAACTCGTCTTATTTTGTTATGGCATTCCAGGTTAGGACAACCCAACTTATTTTTGGTATGATCACCTGAGAACGAAATAAATACAGATGACTTGCCTATTGCTTTAAGGAAAGGAACTAGGTTATGTACAAAGGTTCCTGTACAAAAAAGGAATGTTCTTGGATTATTTAGCACTGGATCACATTCTATTAAGCATCCTATATGTAATGTCATTGACAAACTACACCCTGTGTTTAGGACGTTTACTGTTAGTCTAGATAATGAAACTATCCCAGTTACTATTGAACAGGCTCTTAGAGATCCAAAATGGAATATGGCTGTTAAGGAGGAAATGAATGCCTTAATTAAAAACAACACATGGGAGCTTGTTCCTAGCACATGCTCACAGAATCCGGTTGGCTGTAAGTGAGTTTTCTCGATCAAATATAATTGGATCTATAAGTAGACACAAAGCTCGTCTAGTTGCAAAAGGATTTACACAAGAATATGGAATTGATTATTTAGAAACATTTTCTCCTGTGGCAAAATTAAATACTATGAGAATCATTTTTTCTACGGCTGTAAATCTTGATTGGGAGCTATGTCAGCTGGATATTAAAAACGCTTTTCTTAACGGAGAACTCAAAATTAGTTTTTATGGAAATTCCCCCGGGTTATAAAACTGACAAAAATAAATCTATGATTTGCAGGATGAAAAAGTTTTTTATGGATTGTAACAATCCTCTAGGACATGGTTTGCTAGATTCACTAAAGTCTTGTTGAAATATGACTTTAAACAAGCCCATAGTGATCACACTCTTTTTATCAATAAGACTGATAACTTAGTGACTATTCTAATAGTGTATGTGGATGATATTATCCTAACGGGTAATAATGATGTAGGTATTAAGAAAATTAAAAAACAGCTTGCAAAGGAGTTTGAACTTAAAGATCTAGGCCAACTAAAATATTTTTTAGGCATGGAAGTTGCAAGGAATTCTCAAGGTCTGTGTATCTCACAGCGAAAATATGTTGTTGATCTTTTAAAAGAGACGAGCATGCTTGGCTGTAAACCAGCCGTTACTCCACTGGAACCCGGAAAAACTACAGATATAGGTGTTCACTATTCTAATTCTGAGGTTGACAAACTCACATATCAGCGCTTAGTGGGAAAATTAATTTATTTATCTCATACACGTCCTGATATATGTTATGCTGTGAGTTTTGTTAGTCAGTATATGCATTCTCCTAATAATTGTCATTTGAGTTCTAATTTGAATTCTTAGGTACTTAAAGGGTGCTCCGGGGCAGGGACTGTTCTTCAGAAAAACAACGAATAGATCTATTCAAGTATTCACGGATGCTGACTGGGGTGGCTCAAAAGGGGATATGAGATCAACATCAGGGTATGCTACATACTTATGGGGATGTCGAAGTAAGAAGTAATCAGTCGTAGCACGAAGCAGTGCTGAGGCAGAGCTAAGGGCCTTAGCACTGGGCATTTGCGAGGGATTATGGATTAAACGAGTGTTGTTGGATTTGTCTTATCTTAAGAATTCAAATATTCAGGTATATTGTGACAATATATCTGCCATCAATATGGCAGAAAATCTCATGCATCACGAAAAATCCAAGCATGTTGAAATTGACCGGCACTTCATCAAAGAAAAAATTGAAGATGGCTCAATATTAATTCAATATGTTCCAACCCATGACCAAGTTGCAGATATCTTGACAAAGTCAGTAGCTGTAGCAGCATTTCAGATATTGTCTATCAAGCTTGGTTGTGTCAATATCTATGTCAAGCTTGAGGGAGAGTGTAGAAAAAATAGAGAGTAGAAAATAGGAATATTGTTTGTTTATTAAAGGGTGAAGGAATAATGCCGTTAGGCATCTGTTTCTGTAAATATAGCCGTTAGGTTCTCACTGTTTTCTCTCAATATATATATGTTGCTACTTTAGCAACATTAACGCCTTAAGAACGAGTTTCTGAGGTCCAATCAGAAAAGGATTCAAGCGTTCATTCTCTGTAAATTTTTCAGATGTTAGTGTTAATTCAAGAGTTGTTATTTCAAGATCTTCTCTAGATATTCCTTTAAGAAGTATACATGAATGTTCCACCTGGATTTAGTACTAACAGTTGCAAACTTAAAAAGACTATATGGAATAAAACAAGAGAATGGTTTAAAAGATTCACTAAAGTAGTTCTCACATTTGGATTTGAACAAACTCACAATGACCATATCTTATTCACAAAAGGTATTGGTACAGGACGAATTACTGCATTAATCGTGTATGTAGATGACATAATACTCACAGAAAATAATACTCTAGAGATAAAAACATAAAAAGATAACTATCGAAGGAATTTGAACATAAGAATTTAGGACAACTTAGATACTTCCTTGGAATAGAAGTAGGAAGGAATAAGCATGCAATGAGCATTGCTCAAAGAAAATATACATTAGATTTACTAAAGGAGACAGGTATGCTGGTATGTAAACCAACTCCTACACCCATTGAGCCAGACTATAAACCTAGGGATAAATGAGACAATACGCCTATACACAGACTTAGCTATCAAGGACTTGTTGGTAGATTAATCTACTTAGCTCATACAAGACCTAACATTTGTTATGCAGTAAGCTTTGTGAGTCAGTTTATGCATAATCCAACTAATGAACATCTTAAGGCTGTATTGAGAATTCTTAGGTACTTGAAAGGCACTCCAAGACAAGGTCTACATTTCTGGAAGAATGAAGACAGGAGCCTTCAGATATGTACATATGCAGATTGTGCAGGTTCAAGAACAGATATGAGGTCTACAACTGGGTATAGAGCTTTTCTGTATGGAAACCTGATTTCTTGGAGAAGCAAGACACAACCAGTGGTATCCAGGAGTAGTGCAGAAGCAGAGCTGAGAGCATTAGCATTAGGATTATGTGAAAGCACATGGATTCAAAGGTTAATAAAGGACTTGAGCTAGACTATCAGCCTACCTATCCAGGTCTACTGTGATAACATCTATGCTATAAACATGACAGAAAATACAGCCCAACATGGCAAGTCAAAGCATGTTGAGATCGACAGACACTTTATACGTGAGAAGATTGAAGACCAAATCATCACTATCAAGCACATAACTGCTAAAGACCAAGTGGCATATATCTTCACCAAACCAGTGGCAATCAAGATATTCCAGAATTTGATAATCAAGCTTGGTGTAATCAATATATACACCAAACTTGAGGGGGAGTGTAGAAATATATCTTAGGAAACACTGTAAGTACATATGTATAAATGTATATAAAATGTACATACTCACGTATACTAAGATGTAGGATACAAATACATTCGAATGTGTTTAGCAATAATAGTTGGGATAAACTATTCCAACTATCACTAGAATATAGCCGTTGGAATCAGTTGGGGCCAACTAGCCGTTGGACAAGAATTCTAGCCGTTAAGGCTTCACAGTTTTACTTCTATAAAAGGAGCAACTTTGTACATATTCAAAGCAAGTTTTGAATTAATAAAAACACTCAAATTCTATACATAAGAGCTCACTTTGCACTCAAATGAACTTACAGAGGCAGAGTAAGGAAAGCAAGCTGAAGTAACTCTTTCACAGGCCAACTAAGAAGAATAAATAAACTAATCAGTTTGAGATCACCAGAAATATTCATTCTCAAGTACGTTCAACAAATTCCGAAATTTTGGAAAAAAGAAAAATAATATATTGCCCAAAACTTATGTGGTACAATGCCAAATCAAGGGACAGGGAAGCATACCGCTTCCACTTCAATCACAACATGAAGAAATGTTCCACCTTAACAAAAGCTCCAAGTATCTGTACTCTCAGAACAAGGATCCTGAAGGGAATGAGTAAAGACTCATAGCATTGTCACAAATGGATGTGGAATTATATAAAGTTTATACACATTATACCATGTGTGAGTAATGATCCAGCATTGTTCAGGTAGTTATTAGCCGTAAAAACGATCATGGTAAAACCTGAGATGCTATACTACACTCTGCATCACAAAAATCACTCTACACCATCATCACCCCTCGGCCCCCATTGTCTCTTTGGCAAAAGCTTTCATCCTTGACTGATAGTAATCAAAGAGACCATGCCAACCCCCCCCCCCCCCCATCAAAACCAATTGGTGGTGCATGGATGTCCGATTACAAAAGCATGTGCCCAGTCGATCAAAGAACCAATGATGAGCTTGGCTCCTAACATTTGGGCCAGTGTGAAAATATAATGAACCTTCTGGAAGCCTTAGAAGATTAAAAAGGCATCTTCTTTCGCAGCAGAGAATAACTGGACATTTTGAGTTGTCTCAGCCAAATTGCTTAGTAACTTAGTTGTTCTAGTTCGCAAAAATATTACTTAGTGATTTTCAGACTTATTTTTTTATTTTCCGATCAGCAATATCACAAGAAAGAGTTAATTAAGCCCAGTTTTAGTACAACCAGGCGCTAAAATTAGGGTTTTCTCTAGAATAAGCATCAACATTAATACTCTAGCCTTATTTTCACTAGGTGGGCTCGGGTACATGGATCTTCCATTTCCAGTGTGCTTTTTTTTTTCATTTTATTATCATTATCTTCCTTTTATCCTAAACCATATCATACGCAAATGCAAAAACGAAAAGAACAGAAGACTAGGTTTCAGAAAGAGATATGTGGCTGGGCAGTGGATGACAGGAAAGGAATCAAAGAATTTACTCACGTACAAGCAAATTTGTCTGCACAAAAAGAGAAACCTTGGACCAAATCAGAATGTTTGTCTACCTGGCTTACAAACTATGCGTCTCCAGCCGTCGGACCTCTGGACCCATACCTACGTCGTGCATTGCAAGTTATAGCTGTTGGCTGAATTCTAAATCATGCACCCAACAGTGATGGCTCAAGTTAGCACTACGCTCGCTAGCTTCTTATTGTTGATGTATTTGCTATTCATTGTTTAATTTACCTTTTCTCCAGACAACTGCCAGAGACCATTATACCATTACCGGAGCCCTAATTAATCGGCGAGAGGGCGGCACAACTACGACGTCCTCAGCTACCGGATTTGCGTTGTTACAAATTGAATCGATCATAACTGTTTAGGTGGATTAGTCAGAATAGGACACTTTATTGCAAGATCCGGCTAACTGATGATCTAATTCTTGGATCTTGGTGTTTCAAAACTCATCCGGGTGATATAATTCTATTATTGTCTCATTATCATTGCAAGTCATTTTGTTTTTTTACATTTGGTTTCAAACTTTCGGATCCACTAACATACCTGAGAATTTGGTTTTAGTTGCAATATTGGTAGAAGGAGTCAAGACTTTTCCGTGAGACCATGTCTAGAGAAGAGGGGTGTAGGTAAAGAGAAGGAAGATGAGGATAGTTTACATGTAGCCTCTTGGAATGTAGGAACCTAAATGGTAAATTGTTGGAGGTTGTAAATGTACTTAAGAGACGTAGGATAGATGTAGCATGTCTCCAAGAGACTAGGTGGAAAGGGAATAAAGGTAAAGGGTGTAATGAGGTATAAGGTGTTGTATTCGGAGTCTGATGGGACCATGGGGTAGGATTTCTAGTAAAGTTAGAATTGCACAAGAACGTGATCAATATGATAATATATAATCATAGAATTATGGTGCTGAAATTAGAGATAGTGGCAATGATTTGCGCCTAAGCGCCCCAAGTGGGACTAGGAGAACAGGAGAAGGAAGAGTTTTGGGATTGCTTAGATATGGTGTTGAAGTCAATACCTAGGGAGGAACGAATTTGTATATGAGTTGATTTTAATGGTCACATTGGAAAGGATACCGATGGTTTTCAGTTAGCACATGGGGGGTTTGGTTATGGAGATAGAAACGAGCAGGGTAGGAATCTGCTAGAGCTTGCGGTGACCCACGACCTAGGTATTATAAACTTGTTCTTTAAGAAAAAAGAATCACATTTGATCACTTTTAGCAGCGGAGGACGTAACACGCAGATCAACTATTTTCTGATGAGACGTGAAGATCGACGGTTGTACAGGGACTACAAGGTTATACCAAGGGAGGCAGCAGTGACACAACATTATTTATTAGTGGTAGTTATAGCATTGATTGAGCCAAAAGCTGAGCAAGGGGGTTGGAAAATTCTCACCCAGGATTCGATGGAGAACATTGAATGACGAAAAAATTAACATATCTAGGGACAAGGTCATCTCCATAACATCAGATCGACAAGGTGAGGACACGAACCAGATGTGGGAGGCTATGGCGACTACTATTACTCACGCGGCGAGAGAAACCCTTGGGTAACAACAGGAAAGATAACCGTAAAGAGCCGTGGTGGTAGAACAAGGATGTGCAACAAAAAATAAGGAATAAACAAAGGAGTTTTAGAGAGCTGTTAAGCTGCACAGACATGGAAGAGAAATTGAGATTGAGGAAGAACTACAAAATCGCCAAGCAGGTGAAAAAGGAAATGACGGAGGCAAAGACCGCATCATATAAAAGGATGTACGAAAGGCTAGAAACAAAATGCGGGAAGCATGATAAGTTCAAGGTTGCCAAAGCTAAGGATCGAAAGAGACAGGACCTAGGAGGCGGAAAGTTTATAAAGGGAGAAGATGGACATATTTTAGTTAAAGAACAAGACATCAAGTGGAAATGACAAACATACTTCCACAATCTTTTCAATGGGGGGAGGACCGACCATGAAAAAAGAGAAAGCACCATTATCCAAAAACGACAACATAATAACTGCGGCTGTTGGAGAATCACACAAGGAGAGGTGATGAGAGCACTTGGAAGATGGAAAGAGCTAATGCGGTTGGTCATGATAACATACTCATTGAGGCGTGGAAGTATTTAGGAGAGGAAGGGGTTCAATGGATAACTACTCTGCTCAACCTCATTTTCAAAACAGAAAAAATGTCAGATGAGTGGAGAAGGAGTGTTATGGTCCCTCTCTATAAGAACAAATTGTGGAAATTACAGGAGGATTCAGTTGATAAGTCATACTATGGAGTTATGGGAGAGAGTAATCGACACTAGAATTAGGAGAGAAACTCAGGTTACAGTGAACCAATTTGGTTTCATGTCAGGACGGTCAACTAAAAGCAATACGCATCCTAAAGAGATTGATGGAGAAGTATAGAGAGAAGAAGCCGATCTACATATGATCTTCATTGATCTTGAGAAAACGTGATAGTGCGCCATATAGACTGATTTGGGATAGTCTAGATGCAAGAGGAGTTCATATAAAGAATGTAGACACAATTAGGGATATGTATGCTAGGACGAAAACAACCGTTCATAAGCTTGTGGGGAATACAGACTTCTTCCCGGTGGAGGTAGGCCTCCATCAAGGGTCTACTTTTCTTTTCGCAGTTGTCCTCGATGAGCTGTCAAAGCCGATACAGGAGACAGTTCTGTGGTGTATGCTTTTTGCAGATGATATTGTATTAGTCACAGAGAGTAGACATACCTTGAGTATGAGACTAAAACAATGAAGAGGTGTTTTGGAGAGAAAAGACATTAGGATAGTCGTTCTAAGACCGAGTATCTGCACTGCAACTTCAACGATGCAGCCGACAGTGAGCATAGTCAGCTCACCATCGAGGGTCAAGTGGTACCACATGTAAGTAAGTTCAAGTACATAGGATCATTTGTACAGCAAGATAGGGATATAGATAGTAATGTAGCACACCGAGTTCAGAAAGGCTGGTGTAGGTGGAAGACAGGCTCAGGAGTGCGATGTGACAAGAATTTGCCACCTAATTAAAGGAAAAAATTTTATAGGGTGACAGTGTGGCCAGCAATGTGTATAGAACAGACTGCTGAGCCATCAAGAGAACACAGTCGCAGAAGATAGAAGTTGCGGAGATGAGGATGGTGAGGTTGATATGTGGGCATACAAGGATAGACCGGATCATAAATGAGGTATTTAGGAAAAGGTAAGGGTTGGCTAGTATAGCAGATAAGATAAAGGAGGGGAGTCTGAGATGGTTTGGGCATATCAAGAGAATAAATACAACGACGTCTGTCAGAGCAGTTGAAAGCCTCATTGTAGTAGGGAAGAGGAGTAAAGGCAGGGTCAAACTAACTTGGGATGAGCGGATTAGGCATAACCTACTAGATTTGCACCTCTCTGATGACATGGTTCAGAATAGGAGTTCATGGAGGTAGAGGACTAAGATTAACGAGGTTTAGGCAGTATATAGAGGCACCTTAGAGTATATTTAGGGGCTTAGATACTCTCCACATTTTAGACTGACTTTGCATTTTTTGTTTGTTTTTTGTTTTTCTTTTGTTTTTGTCTGTCTTTCATTATTTCAGCATATACACGGTTATGGCTATTTTAGTATCGGAAGCTGCCTATTTGTATTTACTAAATTATTGCACTAACACAATCGCACACCATATCCCCATTATTGTGTCATCTATGCAGGTACATATAGAGCTGGAGGGTCTCATTGGAAGCAAACTCTCTATCCTTTAGGATGGAGGTATTGTTTGCCTGCCGCTTACCCTCCCCAGACCCTAGCGATAGCATTTGCTATCATTGGGATATACTAGGTATGTGTTGGTATGTGTTGTTGTTGTTTTAGAATATGATTAGTATTTCCAAGTTGAAATGACATAAAGCTCCTGTGGGATATTTTGGAACCTCAGCTATTGAGCTCTTTCACTAGAGTAAAAAACACAAATGCAAGACAAAAAAGTACACATCCTCTAGAAAACATGAGCTAAAGTGGTAAGGTCCAGAAAATACAAACCTCCTAGCAGTTCTCAACAGCTCTCTAGACTCAGCCGTGCTGCTCAATTCATAACAGCCCAAAAGAAACTCCCAAACCTCTGGCCTGATAGATGGATCCACACCCTATCATAAGCATAAGAAAGGCTAATGAAAAAGGAAAGAGAACAAATCGCTTGCACAAAAACTAACATGAGAGAACTTCCAAGTTTACATGCCTCTTCCCCCTCCCCCAAAAAAATATCCGTTGGAAGTTTGTTAGCTTACGATTAAAAGACTTGAAAATATCCGAACAATGTAAAGCAGCAAAATATTGACTGGACCATGGAAATTAGTTGTTGCAAAAGCTTAAAGGACAAAATACACGGGAAACACTCACACACATGCACACACAAAAGAACAACCTTAAGCAACGACAATACAAACCATCGTTCATGAGGTAGAACATATCCACAGAACACAAAATACATGCATGCCTTTGCTATAGCCTTAGCTTGATGGGGTCATATATAGATTGGTCTCCTTGTTGAAGGCTAAGTTTCAATTAACATAAGTAGGACATGATATTTCTTACCGAAATTTTTCCTATTCTAACTTTACCAATGCATCATGCATAACCAAGAAAAAGGAATAAGCAACAAATATCAGAAGAAACAGATAATTTTAAATAAGGTTAGTATCATATGAAGCATAAATTCTTATCCTTTTTCCCCTTTTGTTTCTTTTTTTCGGAGGGGAGTAGTATGTGGGGGAAATTGAAGGGAGAAAAAACTCATTGACAAAATCACTAAAATGTTCACCGAAGCAATAAATCTGATCCTCATGAAATTAGAACCAAACTCACATCATGCCCATGTTTTTTCAGGATTTTCCCAGGTTTTCAAGATGACCCAGAATCCCATCATATGCAGAACCAAGATGTAAAAGCATAGCATCATCCTAACAGTGCCAGACTTAAGGACTGATATGCAGGACTGACTGAATCCATGTTAATCCACATCGATCTGCAAAAGTGTTAGTGTATGTGTCCTAAGCCATTGATTTGGATCTTTATGTTATACATTTATTATTAATGAAGAGGTTTTACTATCATTATTGTTGGTTAGTATGTTACACAATTATGATATATGTCCCTGGTTCATTATTGTTATAGAGATAAAATAATTTATAACCAGTATGAGTATTGATTTAATAATCATGAGATGATTATGTGTATGATGATACAAATCAATTTTGTTGAAATATTAGTTTTGTTATAATTGTATTATATTACTTGTTATAGCCGTGGGGATGATGTATTACTTTGTGCTGTTTTTCTCTTTCTTCTGTCCTTATTTAGCCGTTAGAATATGCCTGTATATAAAGGCATCATACAATGTATCAGTTGATGTATTGGAGCACTTTGTTTGAATGAAGAATGTTATACAGTTCCAAATATTCTTTTTGTTCTAAATATTCTTTATGGTATCAGAGATAGGTTAAGCTCATCATCTACCCGAATACAGAGAGTGAAGAGAGAATTTGAAAAAAGTTGTTTTTCTCACTTCATTCTCACTTCATCATTAGCCTCATTTGTGTTCTTTCCTTCATCATTAAAGAAACCAAGTTGTTGTCTCACAGAAGACTGAAACACTAGTTGTTTATGGTTGGTTTTTAGAAGGAAGAGAAAGAATTTCCAGAAAAAAGACGAAACTGGAAAACAAAGGAAATTGAGGAAAGTAGAAAAGAAAGAAGACAAAATTGAGGAAGACGACGAAACTGAAAAACAAAGGAAATTCAGGAAAGTGGAAAGAAAATAGTTGTTTAAGACATATTGCAACTTGCATTGTAACTTGTATTTTTGTATGTCGGGATCGAGAAGGATCTAAAAGTTGGGGGAGGACAGTTGTGTCCCTCGTGGAAACATCTCAAAATTCCACGTCTATATTTTAGAATTACTCTTAACTTGTCTTGCTTGTATTCCACTAACAAAACTCAAGCTTCTTCGATACACTTCCTGAGATATCTTGGATCATTTGGTTTACTTTCTTTTTGTTCAAAACCTCTGAGTTTTTTATTCCTCCGCCTTTTTCAGCTTGTATTCTCTATACTCCATTTTCTCCTCTTCTTCTATCTGAACATTACTGTTGACAACATAAGTAAAATCAAATCTTCTTCATCAACTCCCACTTTCACACCTCGTAGGCCTAGGGGATCTGGAATTACTACTGGAGTACCATCAGTACCCGTTCCTACCTCAAATATTTTTTATGGTAACTCTGTAATGGTAACTAACCTCAAACTCACCAGTAGCAATTATCTATCATGGAGTAAGGCGGTAGAAATGTTTATTATGGGTCGTGGCAAAGATGATTATCTGTATGGCCACATACAAATACCATCCTCAACAGATCCACAATTTAGGCAATGGAAAACTGAAAATGCAATGATCATGTCTTGGTTGATCAGTTCTATGACCCCAGAAATAGGTAACAATTTCATTACACAATTGCTGCTGATATTTGGAAGGCCACAAAGGAGCTTTACTCTCAGACAGATAACGTAGCTGAGATTTATGAGCTAGAAACTCAGGTAAATGAGATTAGGCAAGGTGGTGACCAATCTGTGAGTACCTATTATTCTCAACTCACTCTACTATGGCAGCAGATTGATACATATGAAACTTATAACTGGGGACTACCCGCAAATGCTCTTGCATTTAAGAATTTTATTGAAACAAAAAGAGTCTTTAGTTTTTTGCAAGGTCTTCACAAGGATTTTGATGCTGTTCGTAGTAGAGTGTTAAGCACCAAACCTTTTCCCACTTTAAACTCACCTTTTCTGAAGTTAGATTGGAGGAATCAAGGATTTAAGTCATGATGGGTGGTTCAACTAGTAGCACAGATAGTTCTGCGTCTGCTTTGGTGGTTCAAAGGCAAACTCTAGAAACTACCACTGCTTTGCCTACTTACAAAGGTTCTGGTCAAGGTGGTAAATTTCAAAGAGGAAGACCCTATTGTAAATTTTGTAATCGTCCTGGACACACATTTGACAACTGCTACAGCAAACAAGACTCTAAGGTCCAACGACCATCCTCTAAGTTTTTTGGAAATAACTGGAAAAATAGTCAGAAGAAGCGAAATAATAATTCCTCAGGCTAGAAACCACCAACTAATGATAATTGGAGGGGAAACAAATCTCAGGGGTCAATGGCTCACATGGTGAACCGCATGAATAATGAATTGCATGCCCAGCAAAGTGATCAATTTGGACAAAGGAATCTTCCTCTTATTCAACAAAAATTTGATACTATATTCAAAATGATTGGACAACAACAGATTGAGAAGGCCTCTATCCCATTCGAAGGATCTACATCCACTATATCTGTAGCTATCATGGCTCAAGCAGGTAATATAGACTCACCTAATCATACAACTTGGATTGTTGATTCAGGTGCATCCGACCATATGACTTATCAGAAACAAATACTTAATGACTATAAGTGATTTTCTACACCCAAATATGTTCAAGTAGCTACAGGATTAAGAATTCAAATCCTAGGAAAAGGGAATGTTAGTCTTAGCAGCAATGTCAGGCTACTTAATGTTTTGTATATTCCTACTCTAAATTTTAACTTGATATCTGTTCGTAAATTCACTATGGATAATATGTGCATTGCCTCCTTCTCACCCTCTGAAGTCCTGTTTCAGGGGACATCTTTGAGGGAGAGGATTGGCAATGCTAAAGTACACAACAATGGTCTATATGTTTTGGAAACCGAATTAGGATCAAGAAATATGTGTTGTTTGGCTGAGTATTCTGAAGGTGTTCCTAGTAGTCATTCTAAGGACTATATTTTGCTATGGCATAATAGACTAGGACATCCTAGTTTTTTGTATCTAAGGAAAATTATGCCTGAACTCTTTATAAACATTAACCCCACATGTATGCACTGTGATTTTTGTGAACTAGCCAAGAAAGTTAGGGTTGTGTATCCTGCAAAGATGTATGTTCCATCTTAAGGTTTTAATCTAATCCATTCGGATATCTGGGATCCTTCCAGGATAAGTAATATTAATGGTGCAAGGTGGTTTATTTCCTTTGTTGATGATCACACTAGAACTACATGAGTATTTCTCATGAAACATAAGTCTGAGGCAGGGAAAATAATACAGAATTTTATCACATTTATTCAAAACCAGTTTAATACTACTGTAAAGACTTTAAGATCTGATAATGGCCTTGAATATCTTGATAAAAGTGTTCAAAACTTCCTTACCAGTCTTGGTGTTCATCATCAGACTGCATGTACTTACACACCCCAGCAAAATGAGGTGGCTGAGAGGAAGAACATACATTTACTAGAGGTTACTAGGGTCATTATGTTTACTAAACATGTCCCTAAGTTTTACTGGGGAGAGGCAGTGTTAACTGGTACCTATCTTATTAATAGGTTACCATCCCAGGTTCTATCATTCCAAACACCAATTAATATACTTAAACAACGTTTTCCTCTTACTCACTTAATATCCATGTTGCCTGTTAAAGTCTTTGGAAGCACAACTTTTGTTTATCTTTCCTCTCATATGAGAAGGAAATTAGAAAATAGGGCTGTTAAATGCATATTTATTGGTTATTCAAACTTTCAAAAAGGATACAAATGTTATGAACCTTCCACTAAGAAGGTTTACAGTACTTTGAATGTAAAAATTGATGAAACTAATGCCTTTTATGGTAAGCAACCTAACTCTACATTAGACACTAATCATCATGACTTCTGGAGCATTGTTGATATTTCTCCTGGTACTAATTCTTCAACTGAGAATCCAATTGCTAGGAGATAAGTAGCAATGGATAACCTTACAGGTGTTGAAGAACAGGTTCAAGATCATAGGGGGGAGTCATCCTATCAGGAAACCTGTTATCAAGGTATATAAGAGACGAGGACAAGAGAAAAAACACACTGAGCCTACTGAGCTACTACCGATTACTCAACAATCTGAGACTTTTTTGGAAGAAACGTATGATCTGGACCACCAGAACATGCTACCAGGTTCTGAGGACTCCCATCAAGACTCAGACTCTGAACCTCATTACATGGATTCAATTTTTGATGATAGACCAGTTGCAATTCGTAAAGGTGTAAGGGATTGCACAAAAAATCCCTTGAGTAAGTTTGTTTCATATGCTTCCTTATCTCTTTCATTCTATGCATTCACATCTTCACTTGACTCTTATAAATTACCAAAGAATATTCAGGAGGCTTTAGGTCATCCTTTATGGTGTTCTGCTATTAAGGATGAAATGGAAGCACTCATGAAAAATAAGACCTAGATCTTAGTTGATAGAAAGCAGTCTATGAAAACAGTTGGGTGTTAAAGGTGTTTTCTATTAAATACAATTCAGATGGATCAGTGAGTAGGTATAAAGCTCGGTTGGTTGCAAAAGTCTTTACTCAAACTCATGGAATTGATTTTTTGGAGACTTTTGGTCCTGTTGCTAAACTAAATACTACCTTGCAAGTGCTTCTAAACCATCTCGTCGTTCTCATAAGAATAAGCTGATGTGGTTCCAGGAAGCAGCTTTTCAACGCCAAAAAAGAGAGAGATTTCTTACCTTATGTAAATCGATTTCCATAATGGTAGATTTTTCTCTTTTTGATTTTTTTCTTTTTTATATTTTTTTCTCCTTTTCTTGTGTTAAGGAGCAAGTAAGAATTCTAGGGTTTTTTGGCCGCCTACACATATAATTAAGTATGTTTTCTTGTCTTTTTGTAACTTGGACTTCTAAATAATCAAAATTAAAAAAAAAAAACCAACTTTAGCACCAATTCGTGTGAGATATTTTCTTAAACATTCTTGATTGTGTATCAACGTAACAGCACACGTGTTTTGAATCACCCTGTTCTAGATCATATCATGTCCAAGAATGGATCTTGAATCCGTTCTTGATCAACGAACAAATTTGGTTTCTAACAGTTTTACCTCATCATCAAACCAACTTTGCACACATTCCAATGGTTACTTCTAGTTCTTGAAAACGCACAAGGTAATATTGGAAAGACCAGTTCAAACAAAGAAAAGATCAATCATAGCACGCCTTAAGCAAACATCGGTTTGGTCAGGTTCCCTCGTTCGTTCATATAAATTTTTTGTTTTATAATTTTATTTACATTTTTGAAAAGGAAACAAAAGGAAAAAAAAAAGAATCTAAAATAATTATATATTCAATGTTATGGAAAAACCAATTGAGTATATATTTGAAAGCCTTAGTAAAATTTCTAGTTGAATTGCCAAATTGGAGTTTTTTATGGGTCTCGTCCTAGTCCATATATTCCAATACGTATAAAAGCTTGGTGCCAAGGTTCACAAACTGTTGAAGAGTACTGTCATGAGTTCATCACAGATTTAACTATAGCTCAAGTGGGGGAGAATAAAAATGTCATAATGAATCGATTTCTTTCTGGACTTCATCCAAATATTTATGGTTAGCTGAAATATATTCTATCCTTCGACCCTGAGGACATGATGAGTTGGTAAAAGGAAGTTGAAAACTATGTGAAACCAACAATTTCAGAAACAAAGCCTTTATGCCTCTGAAGTTAGTTCTCTACATGATGAAGCTCAAGTTCAAACTTAAATTCTTGTTCATAAAGAAATTGTGACGGAAAACTTAAAAACAAAGGAGAGAATTTGGAGTTGAAATCGAATGAGAAATTATTAACCAAGTTGACACTGAGCAAGATACTACAAATGCTGAAATTGTAATCTACCTATGTACAAAGAGAGAAGATAATTATGTCAAAATGGAAAGAGACAAAATATATGTTTTGAACGTTGTTGATCTACTCCATTCTTCGTCTCTTTTTGGTGTAATTGAACTACAGACGTCTTTGCATCTTAAGCATGTTAGATGGAGGATCCTTAAAGCATGTTAAATGGAGGATCCATATACTTAAAATGGTATGAAGCAAAAAAAAATAAGAAGTTTGGATTGCATACCTCTTGTCAATTCAAACAGTGGATGTGTTAGACTTGTTCCTTTGATCCTAGAGGATATGATTCGATGACGAATCCTATGAAAAATAAGGAATGATAAGATTCCAGGAAGCAGCACTGTGTATGCTAATTTCCGGTTGCTCCTCCTGCTCTCTTACTTCATTCTCCTGATCCAATACACTAAACCTGGACCCCATATGACTCTTTCCGTAGTTCTACCCCTTAATGCCCTTTTCACTACCCTTACTTGTCCCCTCAAGGTTCCCTGATTGTTCCTTGGCTTAGTCCACACCAACATGTGTTTTGACCCTTAGTCATCACATATTGTCCTTCGTTGCCTGCCTCAGAGTTCCTCAAACCAGCCTGACCTTTTGCCATTGTCTCAATCCTCCGCCGTCTGCCCTGATTAAGTAACATCCAAGCCCCGAAATAAATCAGCTCCACTCGAAGACCTTTCATAATAACCCGCAGAGAAGCATGAGAGTACTCTGATTAAGATGAATAGGTATATGAAACAGCGTCAAAAAATTGATTTCTTACCTTATGGAAATCAATTCCCAATAAGCGTACATTTTCCTTTTCTTGATATTTTTCTTTTTCATATATATATTTTTTTGTTATTTACTTGTGTTAAAGGTGCAAGTAAAAATTATAGGGTCTTTTGGCTGCTCCCTACACCTATAAATAGGTATATTTTATTCTCTTTTTCTAGCTTAGACTTGTGAGAAATAAAAATTCAAAAAAAAATTTCGGCATCAATTCAAGTAAGATATTTTGATATACGCTTGATTCTGTATCAGCGTAAAATCACACATTGTGATTCGAATCACCCCGCTCTAGATCAGGTTACATCCAATATGTATCTTGAATACGCTCTTCATCAATGAACAAATTTTGTCCTCAACGGTTTTAGCTCAACATCCAACCAACTTTGCATACGTCCAAAGGGTTAATTCGAGTTCTTGAAAACGCACAAGGTAATCTTAGAAATACAAGTTTGAACGAAGTGAAAATCAATCCATGCGCGCCTCAAGCATGCATCATAAACACTAAGCACCAGCCTTGCTTCCTTGTACATTCATTCCCAATCTCAACCGTTACATATCCACAGATCCACCTTAACTCTCATTGCCATCATTATTTTACTTTGTTATCACAAACACTAAGCACCAGCCTTGCTTCCTTGTACATTCATTTCCAATCTCAACCGTTACATATCCACAGATCCACCTTAACTCTCATTTCCATCATTCTTGTACGTTGTTCAGGTTCATAACATATCGTCTAACATTCAAATCCGCAGGGAGTTGTTGGTCATATTGCTTTCACATAAAGTTTATCTTTAAGCATCAAAGAAAGTTGATAAATGCATAGAGGTCCAAGGTACTTCTATGCTTTAACCAGCCTTCGGCAATCATATCCTTTCATTTCCTGTCTTTTCCAAAATCAATATATAATATCTAAAATCAACTGTTAAGTAACCTCTTGATCAATGACCTTGGCACAAGATTGTCTCATTGTTCTCTTACTGAAAAAATTGAATTCTATATAATGTGTTTTAGTCCTACTCATTAAACATGTCACCTCTACAGCACTCCCTGACAGACAATCTTTCTCTTCTTCATTCACTCGACAATACTTTTGCATACATTGTGAACCATATGACTCTCTTGGATATACTTTCATAGTCACTGAGTACTGACAATGCCAGCGGATGAGGCTTAAACTTGATCCCTCCTGCCTGCTTTGCTTAATTCTCCAGATACCCTTATACTCTCTCTTTCTTCTTTTCTTTTTCTTTTTTTACTTTTTGCAAATAAGAGTAGAGTATAAGATATCCTTGTTACTACATCCTCAAACATATCTATAATAGCCAATATATATGTCACTCTAACACCCTTTTTCCATGACAAGATTTCACTTGGGACACTATCATATGCCTTCTCAAGGTTAATGAACAAAATATGCAACACTTACATCTTAATATGATACTTAACGAACTTCTAGGGAGATTTCTGATTTCCAATTATCAACCTTAAAAATAAAAATTCAAATTGATATACAAACTGTTATATCCGGAAAAAAAAAAAAAAGAAGAAACGTTTGAGATAATAACAAAATATTTAAAATTTCCTAAATTTTATCTTTCTTCCTTAATCATCACCCTTATCTCTCCCTTAAATCTCTCCCTCTCTCTCTTTTAATCCTCATTAACCCTAATCCCTCTCCCCTTTTATCTCAAATTCGACAGCCTCCTCTCCCCTTCTCCCCATCAAACTTTCGGCCACAAGAGAAAGAGGAAAAAGAAGGATCTTTGATCCATAGTGCAAGAGAAGGGAGATCACACCGCCAACGTCATCACACTCGCGCATATCAATCCCTTTTTGCTAGGATTGAGGTAGGTGTATACTATTATTTCCCTCAAAACGGTATGAAGTCGTGCATAGACAAAATGGTATTTTTTTGTGTCGTTGGTGTTCAATGGTTATACGATTGTGATCTTGATTAATTGCTCCAAGGTGTTTATTTTCCGTTATTCGTTTTGTTTTGAACGTGATCTCGTTGTTGTACGTTTCTGTGTGGGGTTGAGAGATCGTTATGCGTATATGAATATGTGGGAAGGGGTGAAAGGTTGAATGGAATTGAGGGTTGGATTGCAGAAATTTCAGAATGGGAGTTCTGAAATTCGGGAACATCGATCGATCGACGTCCAGAGGCTGAGGGTTCGACGTGCCTCAGATGGACATCGATCGATCGACGTCCAGAGGGTGAGAGATCGATGTGCCTCAGATGGACATCGATCGATCGACGTCCAGGGGCTGAGGGTTCGATGTGCCTCAGAACCACGTCGATCGATCGACGTCCCATGGCTGAGGGTTCGACGTGCCTCAGAACCACGTCGAACGATCGACGTCAGAGGATGACGTCCAGCTGTTTTCTTCCCCTTTCCCTTGCATTCATGGCACGTGCATTGCATGAGGTACCCATTGTCTGAGGGTGTGCGTGTTCGGAGGATACGTAGTGCCTATAGGGCGTGGGGGCCGTGATGATACGCAGCGTCGGTCGGGCGTGGGTGTCATGTGATACGCAGCGTCTATAGGGCGTGGGTGTCGTACGGATACGCAGCGTCTATAGGGCGTGGGTGTCATGAGATACGCAGCGTCTATAGGGCGTGGGTGCCGTACGATACACAGCGTCTATAGGGCGTGGGTGTCCAGAACGGCAAGTGGTGGCTAGAGACCATGACGCTGGAGCTAGGTCCCGGGAACATGCATTGCATATAGGCCTAGGAGTATCTTGCCTGACATATTCCTACTTGCGAATGACACGTTATGTGAGCATGCATCACGTACTTGCGCATGCATCTTGTGTGGATTGTTTACTTTCCGTCTAAAGTATATCGGGTCGTGTTAAGTCAGTTACATGAAATGTTTTACTTTCCGGGACATGCTATCTGTCTTATGTGATTACGTGGCAATATCTTTTTGGGTATGTACATTTGTATTGTTTTGAGAGGCACCTACTGGGTGATTACCATCACTCACACCTACTATTCCATATGTAGCCGAGACAGAGTATGACTATATCTTCGTTGAGGATGAGTCCGATACCGTGGAATGGGCCGAGTGACTCGTAGATACGTCTGCGGCAAGGATGGAGACAGGCTTTTTGTGATGCTTTGGGGTGACACAGACCTTCTATTTTAGTACTCAGAATTACTTTTGGAAACAATTTCATGTTTTTCACTTAGACGTTTGACCTTGACTTGTAGGGCCCGGTCAGCCTAGAATTACTTTCGTTATTTCCTTAAAGTTCATTAATTTCAATTTAGTGTTGTGACTTATCGTTTCCGCAGAAAGAAAGGGAAAATTTTTCTATGTCAGCACTGACGTGTAGCAGGTTGATGTGACGCCTTGTATTCTCCTGAGTGAGATACGGCGGGTGCACCGTTACCGAGGATGGAGCTCGGGAGCGGGGCGCTACAGGTGGTATCAGAGCCCAGGCTTCAGATACGCCTCGGGAACGTATAGTTTAGTCAATTAACCCTAGGATAAGTGACGATCTGTTTTCAAATGATTTTTTTTTAAATTGGAATAAAATGAAGTAGACATAAGCTATGACTGGGTTTTGGGTTGGTGAGTGCCGTTAGCAAGCAGACAGGATAGGTTATCCTTTCTTCGACCTCCACTCCTTACTTCTTTTCAATACTCTTAAGTCAACCTTGTCTAACATGCTTTAAACATCCACAGACAATGCCTCCACGACGTGAACCATCAGGGAATGATGGAAATGACAGAGACGAACGTCAGGGGCAAGGGGCGATCCCCCAAAACTTCGCGGATACATTGGCCAATCTGACGGTCTTAATAGCCCATCAGCAGGCGCAGATGGCGCAACAATATACTCAGATGACAGAGCAACAGGCACAGATTGCCCAAATACTTCAGCACACTCAGCAACAGCAGCAACAACAACCGCCACCACCACCGCCCGCACCACAGCAGGGTTTGAGGTTCTATTACAGGGAGATGCAGAACTCCCGAATACCGATGTTCCGGGGTACCACTCGGCCTGAGGAAGCCGAGATTTGGCTCAAAAACATAACTGAACAGATAAGACTGATACAAGTACCCGCGGATCTGAAAGTAGAGGTGACTACCCCGTTCTTGGAAGGGGAAGCTGAGAGGTGGTGGAACGGAGTGAAACGCAAACTGACTCCACCAGTGACTTGGGAGCAATTTGTTGAGGAGTATAAGAAGCACTACGTTCCGGGTAGTGCTATTCAGAGAAGGATGGCGGAGTTCCAGCTGTTGACCCAAGGGTCCATGACGGTGGATCAATACTCCGAGAAATTTCATGAACTGGGCCAGTATATGTCGTGCATCATGGACAACGAAGAGGCCAAAATGCTGAAGTTCCACACAGGTTTGAGCTTTCGCATTCAACAGGCGATTGTTTGCGCAGAGACTACCACATTTGAGGGATTGCTGGAGGTATGTCGTCGGGTCGAGAGAAATTTGGAAAGGGCAGCTGCACTAGAGAGACTAAAAAGGCCCCGTGAGGAGTTGCAGACGGGTAGATCAGGGAGATGGTTGAAAGTACCTCGCCGCCCACAGTCTGGGCAACCATTCCGGCCAGAACGACAGCAAAGTGCAGTGATTCAGACCCCGATGATTGAGGGTCCAGCACCGACTGATGCGCAACCAGTAAGGGCTGCGGCACCTATCCCACGGTGTACCCTGTGCGGACGTTTTCATCCGGGACCATGTCGGAAGGATCAGAGAGTGTGCTATAACTGCGGGAAGCAAGGACATATTGCTAAGGAATGCTCAGCGCCGGCACAGGTGAACTCGCAGACACAGGCTCAGCAGGGAGGACGAGGCCGGACCAATGCCCGGGTACACGCGATGACGGATGCCGAAGTCGAGGAGTCGGGCGACGTGGTGACGGGTACATTTATTTAAGTACTTAATTTCGTAGTTGGAGTACATTTTTATGTGTTGTTATGGTTATGTGCTAAGACCTGAATGTGGTAGGTGTGATTTTAATTAACAAAGTGCCAGCAAATGTTCTATTCGATAGTGGAGCAAGTCACTCGTTTATGGCAAAGAGATTTGCCAAGAATCTGGACATTCTTCCCGAATGGATTGAGACTCCATACCGTATACAGGCCGCGGGTGGCCAAGTACTCGTATCTCATCAACGTTACAATGGATGTGAATTGGAGATTAACGGTCTACAGTTTTCTGCGACCCTGATACCGATCCAGATGTTCGACTTCGACATTATTCTGGGCATGGACTTCTTGGCGGAGTATCATGCAAATATTAATTGCCGGCAACTGCAAGTCAGCATGAAGGCACCTGAACTGGGGGAAACTATATTTCAAGGGAATCCTAAATTAAAGAAGGCACCCCAGAGGCTTTATTTGACTGCGGCACAGGCATTTCGAGCACTAAAGAAAGGGAGAGAAGGATTTTTGATTTACGCAATGAGTGCTGAACATGAAGTTCCGCAAATCGACCAAATCCCTGTGGTAAGGGAATTTACAGATGTCTTTCCCGAGGAGTTACCAGGACTGCCACCAGAAAGAGAGGTAGAGTTCGAGATCAATCTCATACCCGGTGCAGAACCCATATCCAGGGCACCATACCGTATGGCTCCAGCAGAACTCAAGGAGTTGAAGGAGCAGTTGCAAGAACTGCTGGATCGTAAGTTTATTCGACCCAGTGTATCACCTTGGGGTGCTCCAGTTCTGTTTGTAAAGAAGAAGGATGGGAGCATGAGATTATGTATAGACTACCGGGAGCTCAACAAGATCACTATCAAGAACAAGTATCCCTTACCCCGAATCGAGGATCTCTTTGATCAGCTACGGGGGGCTAGAGTATTCTCCAAAATCGATTTGCGATCCGGTTATCACCAGTTGAGGATCAAATCTGGGGATACAGCCAAGACCGCTTTTCGAACACGTTATGGTCACTATGAATTCCTGGTTATGCCTTTTGGATTAACCAACGCCCCAGCTGCCTTTATGGATCTAATGAACACAGTATTTCGGAAACAACTGGATAAGTATGTTGTAGTGTTCATTGACGATATTCTGATATACTCCCCCGACGAAGAGACTCACGTTGAACACTTGAGGGAGGCTTTAGAGACACTTCGGAGAAGCAAATTATATGCCAAGTTCAGCAAATGTGAGTTCTGGCTAAAGAGTGTAGCCTTTTTGGGTCATGTGGTTTCTGAAGAAGGAATTTCTGTAGATCCAAAGAAGGTAGAGGCGATCACTGAGTGGCCTCGACCCACTAATGTGACCGAGGTAAGAAGTTTTCTTGGACTGGCTGGATACTATAGGAAGTTTGTCGAGGGCTTCTCATCGATTGCAGTGCCTCTAAGCCGGTTGACGCAGAAGAAGTCGAAGTTTGAATGGACCACCGAGTGCGAACAAAGCTTTGCTGAACTAAAAAGGAGACTGACCACAGCCCCTATTCTTGCTCAGCCCTCCGCTTCAGAAGGGTTTGTCATTTACAGTGACGCTTCTAAGAATGGGCTAGGATGCGTGTTGATGCAAAACGACAAGGTCATTGCGTATGCTTCACGACAGCTAAAGCCCTATGAGCAGAATTATCCGACTCATGATCTGGAACTTGCAGCGGTGGTATTCGCCCTGAAAATCTGGCGTCACTATCTATATGGAGTGAAGTGCGAAGTGTTCACTGATCACAAAAGCCTCAAGTATCTGTTCACACAAAAGGAGCTGAACATGCGCCAAAGGAGATGGTTAGAGCTGTTGAAAGATTACGACTTGACCATCAGCTATCATCCAGGGAAGGCCAATCGAGTGGCTGATGCCTTAAGTAGGAAGTCGAGCCATGCACGGCAGGCTACTCTAGAAAAAGAGATGGCGGAGTTTGATTTGGATCTTGTAGATTCTACCGCAGACATTCTGGCGACGCTAATTATCACCCCAACCTTGGTAGACCAAATTAAGGAAGCACAGAAGAACGATGCAACAATTATGGAGACGCGAGAAAGAATGTTAACCAGCCAAGTGGACGGATTTCAGGTTCATGATGACGGCAGTATGTGGTACCAAGGAAGATTGTGCGTACCAGATGTTGAAGATCTTAGGAAGGAGTTGTTGAAAGAAGCGCATAACTCGAAATTGTCTATTCACCCTGGTGCTACGAAGATGTACAATGATCTCAAGAGACACTATTGGTGGAATGGCATTAAAAGGCATATTGCTGAGTTTGTGGAAAGATGTCTTGTTTGCCAGCAAGTTAAAGCGGAACACCAAAGACCGGGTGGATTGATGCGACCACTAGAGATACCTGAATGGAAGTGGGAGCATGTAACGATGGACTTCGTGGTGGGACTCCCGAAAACAAGAAATGGAAATGACGTGATATGGGTAATCGTGGATCGACTGACTAAGTCCGCTCACTTCTTGCCTATTCCCACCGGACTTACTATGGAGAGGCTGGTAGCCATGTACATTGATAACATTGTTTGCCTTCATGGAGTGCCAGTTAGCATAGTATCGGATCGTGACTCGAAGTTTACATCTCAGTTCTGGGCAGCGTGTCAGAAGAAGATGGGGACTGAGTTGCAACTGAGTACTGCTTTTCACCCTCAGACCGATGGTCAATCTGAAAGGACCATTCAGACCCTGGAGGATATGTTGAGGGCATGCGCATTGGATTTTAAAGGAAATTGGGACAGCATGCTCAAATTGATAGAGTTCTCCTACAACAACAGCCATCACAGTGCCATAGGTATGGCACCATTTGAGGCCTTATATGGACGGAAGTGTAGGTCACCTGTGCATTGGGACGAAGTTGGTGAACGTAGGTTGACGGCTCCAGAAATAATTGAGCAAACTAAAGAACAAGTGAAGCTAATTCAGGAACGTCTTAAGACGGCTCAAGATAGAAGCAAGAGTTGGGCCGACACGAAGAGGCGACCTTTAGAGTTCAAGGAGGGAGAAAAAGTCTATCTTAAAGTGTCACCCATGAAAGGTGTGACACGGTTTGGAGTTAAAGGGGAGTTGAAGCCGCGATATATTGGACCATATGAGATACTCGAAAAGGTTGGAGATCTAGCTTACAAATTGGCATTACCTCCGATGTTGGCTCAAGTGCACAACGTGTTCCACGTCTCGCAGTTAAGGAAGTACGTACCTGACCCGAGAAATGTGTTGGATGCGCAACCCCTTAAGATCAGACCCGATGCGTCATATGAAGAAGTTCCAATACGAATCCTTGACCGGAAGGATCAAGAGCTGAGGAGGAGGATTATTCCTTACGTAAAGGTTCAATGGAGCAACCACCGAGAGAATGAGGCAACGTGGGAGCTAGAAGAGCAAATGCGCGACCGCTATCCCCACCTATTTGAGTAAGGTACGGCAAGTTTCGGGGACGAAACTTTTTGTAAGGGGGGTAGGATGTTATATCCGAAAAAAAAAAAAAAGAAGAAACGTTTGAGATAATAACAAAATATTTAAAATTTCCTAAATTTTATCTTTCTTCCTTAATCATCACCCTTATCTCTCCCTTAAATCTCTCCCTCTCTCTCTTTTAATCCTCATTAACCCTAATCCCTCTCCCCTTTTATCTCAAATTCGACAGCCTCCTCTCCCCTTCTCCCCATCAAACTTTCGGCCACAAGAGAAAGAGGAAAAAGAAGGATCTTTGATCCATAGTGCAAGAGAAGGGAGATCACACCGCCAACGTCATCACACTCGCGCATATCAATCCCTTTTTGCTAGGATTGAGGTAGGTGTATACTATTATTTCCCTCAAAACGGTATGAAGTCGTGCATAGACAAAATGGTATTTTTTTGTGTCGTTGGTGTTCAATGGTTATACGATTGTGATCTTGATTAATTGCTCCAAGGTGTTTATTTTCCGTTATTCGTTTTGTTTTGAACGTGATCTCGTTGTTGTACGTTTCTGTGTGGGGTTGAGAGATCGTTATGCGTATATGAATATGTGGGAAGGGGTGAAAGGTTGAATGGAATTGAGGGTTGGATTGCAGAAATTTCAGAATGGGAGTTCTGAAATTCGGGAACATCGATCGATCGACGTCCAGAGGCTGAGGGTTCGACGTGCCTCAGATGGACATCGATCGATCGACGTCCAGAGGGTGAGAGATCGATGTGCCTCAGATGGACATCGATCGATCGACGTCCAGGGGCTGAGGGTTCGATGTGCCTCAGAACCACGTCGATCGATCGACGTCCCATGGCTGAGGGTTCGACGTGCCTCAGAACCACGTCGAACGATCGACGTCAGAGGATGACGTCCAGCTGTTTTCTTCCCCTTTCCCTTGCATTCATGGCACGTGCATTGCATGAGGTACCCATTGTCTGAGGGTGTGCGTGTTCGGAGGATACGTAGTGCCTATAGGGCGTGGGGGCCGTGATGATACGCAGCGTCGGTCGGGCGTGGGTGTCATGTGATACGCAGCGTCTATAGGGCGTGGGTGTCGTACGGATACGCAGCGTCTATAGGGCGTGGGTGTCATGAGATACGCAGCGTCTATAGGGCGTGGGTGCCGTACGATACACAGCGTCTATAGGGCGTGGGTGTCCAGAACGGCAAGTGGTGGCTAGAGACCATGACGCTGGAGCTAGGTCCCGGGAACATGCATTGCATATAGGCCTAGGAGCATCTTGCCTGACATATTCCTACTTGCGAATGACACGTTATGTGAGCATGCATCACGTACTTGCGCATGCATCTTGTGTGGATTGTTTACTTTCCGTCTAAAGTATATCGGGTCGTGTTAAGTCAGTTACATGAAATGTTTTACTTTCCGGGACATGCTATCTGTCTTATGTGATTACGTGGCAATATCTTTTTGGGTATGTACATTTGTATTGTTTTGAGAGGCACCTACTGGGTGATTACCATCACTCACACCTACTATTCCATATGTAGCCGAGACAGAGTATGACTATATCTTCGTTGAGGATGAGTCCGATACCGTGGAATGGGCCGAGTGACTCGTAGATACGTCTGCGGCAAGGATGGAGACAGGCTTTTTGTGATGCTTTGGGGTGACACAGACCTTCTATTTTAGTACTCAGAATTACTTTTGGAAACAATTTCATGTTTTTCACTTAGACGTTTGACCTTGACTTGTAGGGCCCGGTCAGCCTAGAATTACTTTCGTTATTTCCTTAAAGTTCATTAATTTCAATTTAGTGTTGTGACTTATCGTTTCCGCAGAAAGAAAGGGAAAATTTTTCTATGTCAGCACTGACGTGTAGCAGGTTGATGTGACGCCTTGTATTCTCCTGAGTGAGATACGGCGGGTGCACCGTTACCGAGGATGGAGCTCGGGAGCGGGGCGCTACACAAACACTTCTATCCCCTTTCTTAATCTATTTTCGCTCTCCTGATCCCAGAGTTACAAAGAATGTTCATCAACTTAGTCCTTCTACAAGTCAAAAAATTTCATGTCTCCTAAGTCCTTTGTCTTCATACTGCGGTTATAAAATATCCTTCTCCATTGATGAAGTAATTGAGGGTTTTCCAGATCATGTCAAAAAGACTTGAGAGACATAATGTACACTATTTGCTTATATATTTTCACACACGATAGAAATCACATCTATTCTTATCAATATCTTTAATGCATACTCCATCTCTAGGTTTTCAAATATTCAATAATATTGTAAATTCATATACTTCTTAGTCTTGCGAAACTCTAATAATGTGAACTTACACTCCAGATAATTACTTAGACTGAAGTAAATTATCCAACAACACTTAAATGGCTGAAAATCCATTAGAACTTTGTTATTTTTTGACCTTGTGCACTTAGTCTAAGTTAAATTTCCCATCTTTCTTCCTCTAGCTCTAACAATTGTGCATAAGTTTTGTTCCCCTTCTTACTACCCAACCTATTGCCCTTTTATTTCTTCGCTTAGCGTGCGACTTCAGCCTCTTCTTTGTCAAATTCTTTATCAATGATGCAATGCCTCATTATTAACTGTCATAACTTTGACTTCGTCTTCCACTTTATCTATCTGACAACAAGATTTTATATCAGCTGAAGCACAACCTCCACACTCCAAAATGTTTCTTATATGCAGTTATTAAAGGACACATTATCCATATCACATAAATCTAATAATGCTACTCCATTTTAACTTGTCAAAATAGTGTTGTTCTAAAAGCAACTTGGCAAATCCATTCATTTCCATCACTTGATCTTTGGTGTATTATATATCTTTTTTTTTCCTCAACCTTTCATGCTAATACATGCATACAATGCCACGAACCTATGTTACATTGTTAAACTTTCTCCGAATTAATTTACAATTCCTACAAGCTTTTGTAACACTCTTAGAGGTTATAAAATAGTTAATCTATGAGTTCGACGTGGAACAAATGTCCTCTTTTTCCTCCTTTTCCTTTATCGAGTGTGTAAGTTCAAAGGCCACAGAAAAATCTATATTTGTTTTACCATCTTCATTTCTTTCCCCAAAGCCATAACCGTCATATATGTAACCAGATTCTCTAATAACTTTTAATATAGGTTCATTAAATTCATCTCCCTTTACCACAAATTCTCACCATGTTGACTCCCTTGCACCAACTCATCTAAATCTTCCGAAGTTAAACTTTAACATCCGAATTCCAGTGTACCAAGAATATTGATCATCTCATTCTCCAAAGCCAGCTTAACAGTTTCGAATCACCAAAAACTATCTTTCAAGAACCTGACCAAAAGATTCCACTCCACTCCTTGCCCTATCCCACTAGTCCAGCACCTAAGCTTTTTTCTTTTTTTGTACATGTCCAGCCCTTAAGCTCTTTGCCTTACCCATTAGTTTCTTGCAGACATAAAATATTTACTCTTATTTTCTACTTAATGTGCCAGAACCTCAATTTCTTTACTTTTACTTCCTCTCCTAAACTTTAACTTAGAGGAACATATGCTAACTGTAAGTAATTTAAAAAGTTAAACAAAAAACAACGGAAGCAGCAATTGAGCAATAAGCAAAATATTAAATAATAAATAAAAACCTACTCTTACAACAATTTCACAAATGTCAACTAGTTAGTTCTACCAAAAAGAAGGAATCTGGACGACATACAACCAGGTGTTAACGTTAGGCACTAGAGCATCCTAACATATAGAAGGCGAACCATGTAAAAGAACTTCGACATAGTCCTTATTAGCCATCAATAATGAGTTCAATTCTCCCTTCCTAGGCTTACATCATTTAGAACTCAACCAATCTCTCACAGTCTGACTTGCCTAGTCCAATTAACTATGCTACGATACTCAGCTATATGAATTATGTGTTACTCTAAACAAAATGTAGAAAATATGGATGTAAATATGTGTATAATATACGGTTGTATACCTGAACTGTACATTTTAGAGTATACGTTAAAATAGGATGTAGCCGTTAGTTGAGCTTATAGCCGTTAGACCATGTCCTCTATATAAGGGTTGCTTCTCAGCACCCATTACAACTGATGTATTTTATTTTTCTGAAGTAAATAATATTATAGTATTGGGCTCACTGTAAACTCAAAAGGAGTTGAAATTATTCTCTTAAAGATTTCTTTATGGTATCAGAGCTTGATTCCAGAGAAGGATTCTTATAAGAAAAAAAACAGAAGAATCGAAGGCTTCTTATTTCTAGTCTTCTTATTTCTAGCAAATTATCTGGGTTCAAGGTTGAAGCTCATCAGAAGCAGGACGAAGGAGAAGAAGAGCAAGGAAGAAGAAAAAGGAAATTTCAGGAAATCAAAGGATTCGAAAAAAAAAAGAAGGAAGAAAAAAAGTCTTCTTATTTCTAGCAAATTATCTGGGTTCAAGGTTGAAGCTCATCAGAAGCAGGACGAAGGAGAAGAAGAGCAAGGAAGAAGAAAAAGGAAATTTCAGGAAATCAAAGGATTCGAAAAAAAAAGGAAAAACAATATTATTTCTTATCAGAAGCAGTACGACGGAAGATTCGAGATCTAGCCTCGAAATTGTGAATACACGGAAAGATTTCGGGAAATATAGCTTAAATTCTGAAATTCCGAAATTAAAAGGGGAAAGTACACGTGTTGATCATCCGGGCTTCTCACATACCTGAAATCTACTGCATGTCGACACGTTCGTCTGTGTGGATGTTAAATTAGGAGGGCAATTACGGTATTTTGCCCGATATCCGTCAAACCCATTATTTATAAAAGGACGGGTCAAGCGGTTTCTTCTACTTTTCCCAGTTTTCAATTTCTTATTAACCGTGCCTTCAGAAGAGTCATTCAATTGTCTCTCTCTGGGTGTACTATTGTTTCCCTCTTCTTCTCCCTTGAGACAACTACCCTGCTTTTCAGAATACATAAGTTTTTTTTTCCTTCCCCTTCCTCTCACCATCAACGTTTCTTCCAGTGAACTTAGTATTTGCTCTTATTCCTTCCTGCCAAAATGACGGAGCAAAGTGAGGTCACTTCTGCTGTTGAAAAGCAAGTCACCCCATTGCATGACTCTGCTCCGGTGAATATAGTGAAATTGAATGGGAATAACTATCTTGCATGGAGCAGAGCTATTGAGCTGTTCATTACTGGAAAAGGAAAAAAGGAATACCTAACTGGAAAGGTGAACATTCCAGCTGAAGGAGATGCAAAATTTCAAGTCTGGGAAGCCGAAAACTCTATGCTCATGTCCTGGATACTGGGATCTATGAGCCCAGACATTAGTGAAACTTTCATGCTATACAACACTGTAGAAGAGATCTGGAAGGCAACCAAAGAAATGTACTCTAAAAGGGATAATATTGCTGAACTCTGTGAACTGAAAGCTCAGCTGAAGGACATTAAACAGGGAGATCAAACGGTTGCAAAGTACTATGGAACACTATCTCATATCTGGCAGCAAATTGATTCATTTGAGGGATTTAAGTGGAGCACCCCAGCTGACGAACAGTTGTACAAAGGATTGAAAGAGACTGAAAGGATCTTTAGTTTCCTTGCTGGGCTACATAAAGATCTTGATGCTGTACGGAGTAGAATTTTGGGAACTAAGCCTCTTCCAACTATGGCGTCTACTTTCTCTCAAGTAAGACAGGAGGAAAGTAGGATAAAAGTCATGCTTGGAACGGGGCCTAGTATGGTGACTGACGCTTCTGCTCTAAAAACTGAGGCTAAGACTAGTGCAGAGGATACTCAATCTAACCAGTCAACTGGGTTGTTTGTGAAACGGAGTGCTGATGGCTCTACAAACAAGAAGTTCTGCAAATACTGTCAGCGACCTGGTCATGCATTTGAAGAATGTTATAGACGACCAGGGTCGAACATCAAGCCACCTTTCAAACAAAATTTTAAATCATACAGAGGTGGGAACCAATCCTGAAAATCAGATTCATCTAGAGCCGACTCTCAAAACAACTGGAGAAATTCTAAGGGGAACATGGCTTCAAGTACTATTCCTAGTGATGGTCTCAGTAACTCCCAAGGCGAAGAAGCTTCATCACAGAAGCTCTCTCAGGACCAGCTGGCAGCACTGGTGAAACTTCTTAATAATCAGCTGACAGAGGAGAAGATGCCATCAACCAGAGCTACTATGGCCAGCACTAGTATGGACGGTAAGAGTTGCACATGGATTATTGATTCAGGTGCAACGGACCATATGACATCTAAGAAATATTTGTTTGATAATTATGCATTGATTCCATACTCTCAGAGGGTAAGAATTGCTAATGGTTCTAGTTTGGAAATAATGGGTAAAGGTGATATATACTTGTCTGAGAATCTAATGCTTAAAGATGTATTACATGTTCCTAGGCTGGACTGCGATCTAATTTCTGTAGGGAAAATCATGAAAGATAATAATTGTCTCACTGTTTTTCTACCTTCTCAGTGTCTCTTCCTTCCGTTTAATTGCTTTCAGGAGAAAGCATGGAAGGGGGATGCGCTGGAGGAGACTGGATGTGGTGAATACAAGCAAGGACTGTTTATTTTGTCACATAAACCAAGATTGCATGAAGGGTGTTCTAGATTATATTCTTGCATAAACACTGCACCCAAAAAGGGTAAAGGTGTTTCTAGAATAGATGTTCAGGAATCTTCTTCTCCTGTTACAGCTAGAATACAGCTTATTTTGACATGGCATGCTAGGTTGGGTCATCCCAATTTTTTGTACCTGAAACATCTAAAACCTAATCTGTTTTGTAATATAAATCTTGGTTTATTACATTGTGAGACATGCTTACTGGCTAAACAGACTAGGGGGCAGTATGCTCCAAAGGAATACAAGGCTAGCAGTCCATTTAACCTTGTGCATACGGATATTTGGGGACCTTCCCGTGTCTCTAACATCAATGGCTGTAAGTGGTTTGTAATATTTGTTGATGACCATACTAGGCTTACTTGGGTGTACCTAATGAAGCATAAATCTGATTTCTGTAAAGTTTTGAAGGTTTTTGTAGCCTTGATACAGAATCAGTTTGGAGAAACAATCAAGACACTGAGGTCAGACAATGGTGCGGAGTATCTAGACTCAGAGGTAAAATCTTTCCTAAATAACCTTGGGGTGCATCACCAAACTTCTAACGTGTACACCCCTCAGCAAAACGGAATTGCTGAGAGAAAACACAGACACATTATGGAGGTGGCTAGAGCCATAATGTTCTCCATGAACGTTCCTAAACACTTATGGGGTGAGGCAGTCATGACTGTCGTATATTTGATAAATAGAATGCCATCTAGAATACTTGGGCATAAAACACCTAGGGACACTTTACTGGCATTTTATCCTGATACACATCTTATCTCAGATATGTCACTGAAAATTTTCGGATGTACTGTCTATGTGTTTCTTCAACCACATACTAGGAGTAAACTGGACAGTAAATCTGTTAAATGTGTGTTTATAGGATATTCCAGTACTCAGAAGGGATACAAATGTTATAATCCAACTACTAAAAGGATTTATGTATCATTAGATGTCATATTCAATGAAATGCAGCCATATTACCAGCAGGGACAGTTATACACAGATAACGAGTGTGAATATTGGAATATCATAGACAGAGATATTGAGAATAACAGGTTGATTGAAGAAAGTGCAGGGGTACCGTTACCGGGACAAACTACTGATCCCACACAGCAGGAAAGTTTACCCATTTCTGAAGAAGTTATTCCTACTGCTGAAGACAAAGGGAATGATGGGACATCTCCAAAACCACTCAAAGTCTACACGAGAAGGATGGGAAAGCAGATGCATCCAAATCCATCTTCGAATACACAGGTTGTTCCACTGGTAAGTCCCTATTCTACTCTTAATAATACTACACCTCCTGCATCTAGCTTCGAACAGGGTGCAGAGGAGTCCGAAGGGAACAAAGACAATCTTGATTTACCTATAGCATTAAGAAAAGGGACCCGACAGTGCACTAAAAGTAAGTACCCTAACCTGATCAGTTCAAATGCTGTGTCTACTAAGCATCCTTTATGTGATTATATAACGTACTCAAGTCTGTGTCCAGTGTTTAAAGCTTTTACTACTAATTTGGATAATGAGTCAGTCCCAGCAAACATAGAACAGGCGTTTGCAGATAACAATTGGAAACGTGCTGTTGAAGAAGAAATGAATGCATTGATTAAAAATAATACATGGGAACTAGTTCCTAAGACGTATGAAACAAGACCAGTAGGATGTAAATGGGTTTTTCAATTAAATATAACTCTGATGGAACTATAAGTAGGTATAAAGCTCGTTTAGTAGCTAGAGGTTTTACTCAAGAATATGGTATTGATTACTTGGAAACATTTGCTCCTGTTGCAAAGTTAAACACTGTAAGGATTATTTTTTCGATAGCAGTAAACTTGGATTGGCAACTGTATCAATTAGATATTAAAAATGCCTTCCTTAATGGTGAACTCAAGGAAACTGTTTTTATGGAGATTCCTCCAGGGTATAGAAATGAGGGTAATCAGTCACTTGTGTGTAAGCTTAAGAAGTCTATTTATGGATTGAAACAATCCCCTAGGGCTTGGTTTGCTAGATTCACTAAAGTCTTACTCAGGTACAAATTCAAACAGGCACACAGTGATCATACTTTGTTTGTTAACAGTTGTGGACCGAGAATTATAGTTCTAATTGTATATGTAGATGATATCATACTCACAGGTAATAATAGTGCGGGGATACAGGAAATTAAGCAGCAACTTGCAAGAGAATTTGACTTAAAAGATCTCGGACCAATAAAATATTTTTTGGGAATGGAAGTTGCAAGATCATCCAAGGGACTTTGTATAGCTCAAAGGAAATATGTACTTGATTTGTTATGTGAGACAGGTATGATAGGCTGTAAACCAGCTATCACCCCCTTAGAACCGGGCAAGGCCGCAGACAAAGGTATGTTGCTCAAATCTGGTACAAACATGGAAGTTGACAGGATAAGTTATCAACGTTTGGTAGGAAAGTTAATTTATCTTTCTCATACCCGTCCGGATATATGTTATGCTGTTAGTTTTGTTAGTCAATTCATGCACTCTCCAAATCAGTATCACTTAAATGTTGTTATGAGAATTCTTAGGTATCTCAAAGGCTCCCCAGGACAAGGATTGTTTTTCCAGAAATCAAGTGACAGGCATGTACAAGTATTCACGGATGCTGATTGGGGAGGTTCAAAGAAAGATCTAAGATCCACTTCGGGATATGCTACTTATGTATGGGGAAATTTAGCAACATGGCGAAGCAAGAAACAGTCAGTTGTGGCAAGAAGCAGTGCAGAAGCTGAGTTAAGGGCCTTGGCCTTGGGAATTTGCGAGGGATTATGGATAAACCGTGTACTAAAGGATTTGTGTCTCTATCACGGAACTAGTATACAGATATATTGTGATAATATTTCTGCAATTAACATGGCAGAGAATCCTATGCATCATGACAAGTCCAAGCATGTTGAAATTGACCGGCACTTCATCAAAGAAAAGATTGAGGATAAGTCTATTGAGATTCATCATGTTCCATCTCAAGAACAAGTTGCGGATATACTCACCAAGTCCGTCTCAAGCTCAATATTTTTCAAACTATCAGACAAGCTTGGTTGCATTAACATTTACACCAGCGCTTGAGGAGGTGTGTAGAAAATATGGATGTAAATATGTGTATAATATACGGTTGTATACCTGAACTGTACATTTTAGAGCATACGTTAAAATAGGATGTAGCCGTTAGTTGAGCTTATAGCCGTTAGACCATGTCCTCTATATAAGGGTTGCTTCTCAGCACCCATTACAACTGATGTATTTTATTTTTTAGAAGTAAATAATATTATAGTATTGGGCTCACTGTAAACTCAAAAGAAGTTGAAATTATTCTCTTAAAGATTTCTTTACAAAACATACCCTCCCTAAACGTCATGTCTCCCCTGTCTCCCTCTACGTCTTTTCAGTCTTCATCTTCCTCGTCTAGCATGAATCACCTCTTGTATCTCTTGTATCTCGTAATGCCTATTCATTGAATCTAACGATCACCTCTGCATATGACTACAATGCCAAACCTAACTCTGCCGAAACGCCTCTTGAACTAGCCAATCACTAACCCAAATAAAGAAAAATTTTATTAGGTTGATGGACAGCATAAAACCGAGTTACTCAACATAAATACAGTGTTGTTAATAGCGCGAGGCGCACTATAGCGCGATGACCAAATTTTTGTAGCGCGTAGCGCATAGCGCCGTAGCGCGCGCTACACGTATCCGAGGCGCATAGACAGCTAATAAACTAAAATATTAGGTAACAACTATAAACATATTATAAAATTTCATAATTGTTCAAAAAGTTTAAGCATAGATATAATTAAAACATAGATAGAACATAAAAACAATTGTTCAAATTGTTCAAACTTCCAATATAGCTAAAACTAAAATAATTTCGAATCATCAAACACAAAATCTTCATTTTCTTCATCCATATTATCTTCTCTACCTGAAGTTAGAAGATCGATTTCTGCTTCTTCTTCATCTACAAGTACACGAGAAATTGCATTTCCCGAACTTGAACCTTCACCCCTAGCAACTTTGGTGGATCTAGTGCTATAAATAGGATCGTGAACACCGACAGTTTTACTAATCGCGCTCCATCTCAATAATGAACAATCATCAAACACATAATTTGATGGGATTGTAGCTTAGGTTTTATTATTTAATTTTCTTTTTCTTTTATTTTAATAGCTGAAATTACAATTTTTTCAAAAAAAAACTGAAATTACTGAAGTGTGCGCTACGTGCGCTACGCGCGCCTCAGCGCGCCTCACGCGCTACATGCGCCTCGGCCGCGCTTCCAGGAGGTTGCTACGCTATATGACCTTGTAGCGATTGATCTTGCGCTACGTGCGCTACGTGCTACAAGCGCGCTACAGGCGCGCTACAGACAACACTGCATAAATATGGATTAAAATGAGAAGTTTCCAAGGTCAATCATGTCTATGTATATAATCAAAAGTTCAAGTGCAAGTGGAATAGAATAGAATGAATATATCATCTTCTATTATTTAGATTCAATTTTATCGGTTGACCATTTTAGATAATTAGCCAGCAAAGGTGGCAATATAAGGCAGTTGTAGGCACTACCTTACTCAAAAGAAAGACAAGGAGCTCCTAGCTTTTACATACGAAAATATATCAGAATGCTAGGATGAATATAATCCACATTCACTTACAAAGTAAAAGAAATTAAGAACAGGAAGCAGCATGCAGAAAACTGAATCCTTGACAAATAGTGCAAACATAGAAAATATTCTTGAGCCCAGATTGAAACATTGCAGGGAATTGGAGGGCAAGGAAAAATGTATTGCATGAAGAAAATTTTACAGAAATTAGAACATAAAAGAAATTCATAGTCAAGCGAAGAAGTAAAAATTGGAGACATTACATAGATAAAAGTCCTACCCCCAAAATAATCAATTTGAGCACCTTCTGAAAGCCGAAAACCTTCCCATCACTATCAAAGGTTGCCTGCCACTTGTCTGGCTTGAGCATCTTGCTTATCTGCGACAATCAATGATGGCTAGTAGAAGTTAAAACATGCTAAAATAATCAGAAGCCACCTAAACTCCAGAACATTCATTTCTACGACAAAAATTATTGAACTACGATCGCAAACTGCATAATGCAAGCAAAGGTCTGATTTACTTGATATCAGATGATCAATGTTCTCAAATAGTAAGCTTTATATCTTGAAAATTCAACGAACCATTTTCAGCATTGACAAAACCTGATTTTGCAATGTTAAGCACAACCTCAGCTCTCTTAACTTTTAAATGCCAATTCCTAGTGGCACAACTTCACTTGGTAATGACTTAGCTCCATCAACAAGTTTCAACCTCAAATCATGTAATGCCTCTGATGCCTTAAGTTCAACAATAATTAAGCACCAAACAACATAAAATTTACAGATTAATTAATGGTATAAAAGTTCAATATATCAAAGGCCCCTTTTGACAGTGTCACTATCAGCAGGAAGAATAATTTTCTTGCAACTGAAGTCATCATGAACTCTGACTAACTTAAATAAGTATCCACATAATGACCGTTCAATATCCTCCTTCATAGCTTGCATCCCCTCATCAAGCAGAGCAATATTCATGTCTTAGGACATATGCTTATCATTTCAAATTCCACAACAACTATCACAAGATATTTTATCAAAAGAGGGAGCGATTAGATGGTAATGCGGAAAGGAGACTTGTTTATAGGCCAAAACTGTGCACCTATCCATAGTCCATGACAGAGGTGTATATTGTATAATGTTTTTTTATAATGAAGCAAAGTTAAACTTTATAGCATGAAAGTAATAATTATTTAAACTAATGAAATGCAAGGAAGTTTTTGAGATTCTTACAGCTGTAACAACCTTTATAGGTGGCTGATGAAGACAAGGCTGCCCAATGTCCCGAACTATTGAACTCACCCTTTGTAAGTTTACAGTAGCTGCTTTCCCGCATTTCCATAGTTTTGCGTCTTCGTCAAAAGACATCAGCTATTGAACTAATGTTTCTTCTTGCCACTAACTATTCTAAATCCTTCAGTGTTTCACACTTCATCACTCAGCAGAAAAACATATTTTTTTATTTCTGATAAACCTTCAAGTAAAACATAAAAAGGTGAATCAGAAGAGCTTATGAACTTTTTGAAGACGGATACACTCATCAGGTAAAACACTATGTGATGAACTTCAAAAAAAGAAAAAAAACTATGAACATGTCGACTTTGAGTGAAATATTCTTCTAAGAAACTCCATACTCAACATATTCATTAATACAAATTTGCACTTAACCAAAAAAAGAGTATATATGCCTCCAAATCCACAATATCAAGCTGCTGTTAAGAAAACAACGGAAAAAAAAAAGGAACTAAATATATTTTTTTTAAAAAAAAAAATCATAGTATTTCATTTAACATTCTAAAACCACATTCTGAAATAATTCATACGTAGAGCCGACCTCAGGTAGTGAGAAAAGGCTTGTGTTTGTTGTTATTCTAAAACCACATTCTGCTTGTTTAACTGCCCTTATTGAATTCAACTTCTTTGGCTCCTTCAGTGAAATAACAGACCTAGAAACCCACAAGCAGCCAATTATTAGCAGCACCCATTAACCAGAAACCAAAAGAATTCTCCGCAACAATTCCAACGGTTTGACTTTAAGAGGTCAAAACCAAGGGAGTAGATACAACTCAAGAATCATAGCACAAAATTAAAATAAAAAAGAGAGAATCAAGATTATCTACCACGCCGGTGGCGTATCAGATAACAAGGAATTGCATCTTATACTTCAATTAAATGAATATTGAAATTTTATGCCCAAATGCGATTTGATTATTTCGAATAAACAAGAAAGAAACAAAATTTGATGATACATTTACAATCACATGGATATCGAGCGAGAGATAAATAGAAAGGAAACCTAAAGATGAAGAAGAATGAAATTGAAGCGAGAAAGCAAAAGTGAAGAGGCGATCTTGTAGTGAGAAATTGGACGCCATTAACAGTCAGAATAGAGGAGAGAGACCGTTTCTAGTCTTCTACCTTTAGGGAGGTTTTTCAATGTTCCTTTTTTTCTTTTTCTTTTTTCTTTGCTTCTAAAAAGGTGCATTCTTTTTTTTCCAGTCATCTCATATAAATGATTTTTATTCTTTTTCTGGAGAAATTTCTGCTGTCATTGGAATATACTGGGTATGGTTGTTGTTATTGTTTTGAAAGTTTTATTATCCTATTCCTAAGAGTTTTTCTTCTTTTAGAAAATTCTTCTTCGTTTTATAAACCTTTTCTTTGCCTTTTATTTTTTCCGCTAAAAAAAGACCTTAAAGCAACTATTAAGTTGATGCTTTATGACCTTGAGATCACGGGTTCAAGCTGTAGAAAGAGCTTGTTGCACAAAGTGTATGGTAAGACTACGTACATCAGATCGCAAAATGATCCGACTTCTTCTTAAACCTTAGACAAATACGAAAATCTGGTATACTGAAAACGTCCTTTGTTCAAAAAAAAATTGAAGAAAAGTAAAATTGTACCGAATGAAGCACGTGTGGGAGCGGGAGAATAGGTCTTGTTTTACTTACGGGTATTTTTATTTTACTTAGGACAGTTTGGTTGGGGATTTCTTATAGGTTTAGAGAAATCCAAACATATAAAAAGTTGTTTGTTTGGATAAACAAACAAACAACTTATTGTTTTTACGCCTAAACCATATACTCCAAACACATATCCATTCATACACATTTCGATTCTGATTCTGATATCTAAGTGCGAACCAAACGCCATTTTATTGTTTTTTCCCCTCTTCATTGGCCGCTCTATGATGAAGATGACAGCCATAATAATTGTCCATTGTTATTTTATTTCCATTAGCCGTTCTAAAAATAACAATATATTAACTGTCTATTGTTTTCTTCTGGAAATACTCATTGCCGATATTAATGAATTACATACAAGAAATTTATGTGAGTCTATGTAGTATGTACTGAAATAATATTTTCATTCTTTTTACAGTTTTTTTTATTTTTTGGAAAAAGTGTTTTGAATAATAATTTCTTAAGCGATAACAAATTGGTCAGTGATTTAGGAGCAGATAAATGAATAACCTAATTATGTTAGCTACCAGCAATTGTCTTGCTTACTAACCCGCTTTGCCACTTGCAAAAATAATATAGGCTTTTATAAGATATATATACTCATCCGAATATACTACTAATAAACTTGATGAAAGCCCGCGCCATGTTGCTTTGACTATATGATAAAATAACGTTTCCAGTGCACTAAGCTCTTACTTTTGTGCAGGATTCGGAGAGAGTCTAGATCGCTTCGTAATCTGATGTATGCAGTCTTATTTTGTACTTTTTTATGCAAGATACTTTTTCCGTGACTCGAAGCCATGGCCTCAAGGTAACAAGTATTATACAATAAATACATAGCAATAGCCTCAAAAAAATATATGGTGATGGAAATTACAACACACTGTATAATTTATATTAGATTCTCAACTTCGTAAGTGACAAATGTTACAAAAAATTAAATATATAATTAGAAGGTTAAGTAGGAAAATTTTTAATGGGAGTTATAACAGTCGTTAAATTACCACGATGTGAGGATTGTGGAAGGGAGTTGTTCCTTTTGGAACATTTACTCTTCACGAAAACCCTTATATGCATTGAAGAAATGAAAGAGCAGAAAATCGATACTAAACAATGGCTGTATAAAAGGAAAATAGGAAGGAAAGAGGTCATCGTGCGTGTAAAGTCTCGAACCAGACATAAGGTTTAAAAAAAAATGTTTAATATTAAATGCACTTTTTTATATATGCACACACTTTTTTATCGATAGTCAAAAATGAATCAATAGGGTAAAACATGTGTTTTTATATTAAAAAATAATGTGTATTTATCATTGATAAAAACTAAAATCAAAATATGATGCTCTATTATTGATGGAAAGATAGCACCAATCAAGGATATTATCAAATCTTTGTGTAGGACATATATAGCACCACTAGAAGGGGGGTTGAATAGTGAGTGTGGAAATTCGGTTTTTAAAACTTTTTGGACCAAATAACTCACTTCTGAAAACAGTTTCTGTTTTCAAATCCTGATTTGATTAATCTAGATGACTTGGTTGTAGACCTCCAAAAATTATGAAATTTGGTGAAGATGTGCTCTCAGATGTTATGAGTGTCCCAAAAATTTCAGATTAAAATTCCAAGCCTAACCCCTTGAAAACATGTTCTTCTACATATTGCGTCAATATGCCAGAAATTGTACTCCGAAATGAAAAAATTATTCCTATTAATTGGGAACTCTAAATAACTTGAAAATTTTATGATATGACCCTCAAGATGTGTATTTTAATGGGTTAAAACAAATTTTCAAAATTCTCTTTTTAAGTATGTCAACCGCGTTGATGTTCTCAACCTGTGCAAATCTGAGAATCAGATTGCAATAGTCTCAGAATTATTAACGCTTGACTGACTTATAATTATCCAAATGTGATGAAACTTGTGCCAAATGAAAGCTAGGACGTATGACTATGTTTCTGCAAAATTTTATGATTTTCGAAAAACGATTGCTATTTTCCCGTGGCTATGAAAACAATATAGAAAGCCGAAAATGAAAGTAAAAGTGATGAAAAGTAAGAACACCGAGATTTTTATATTGGTTCGATTAAATCAACCTACTCCAGTCTTCGAGTACACCTTCTTCGGTATTCACTAAACACAAAAACACCTTAACACAAGGGTGACTGGAGTTAAACACTAACTCCACCCTTTTACAATCAAACAAGCAAACAAAACAACACGAACACCACCACTGATCGAATGAAGGCTTGATCACACCATGATCAATCTTTTACACGAGATGAACGTATGTGGGTAATCTACACAAAGCATATATAGTATATGAAAGATATGTATGATAGGCTTGAGGCTAAGAGAAGAGAAAAGAATGGAAAAAGAAGAGAATAATCTTACTTTCGACTTGTAAGAATATCCACTTTGCTTAGCTTTGTCTTGCACTATCTTGCTCCTTTTTATAATATTGTGGCCGGCCACTAGGATTTATTTTCTTCCTTGAGAATTGTCTTGAGTATCCTTGGAAGATTGTTTTGTATACATGATGACATAACCTTGCTACTTGGCGCAACACGATTGGACGAATGACTTGTCTTCGCCTAGTTGTCACTTCTTGATAGGTCATCTTTAATCCACGTTGGCACACCTTAAATGAGCTGGAATTTCTTCTCAAAAATATGAAACATGTGCTCAAAATCAAGGTGATTAACTTCCAAATAATCATGATACAATCCCCTTAAATTTTAGAAGACAATTGAAGACATTAAGATGGGAAAAATCAGCCAGCTCTCAAGGCATGTGCTGAAATTTCAGCATGTGTTTTTATTTGGATTGTTTCCTTGTGTGTTGCCCTCTTCAATGTCATCAATCATATGTGGTATATCCTCCACCAATTAAAGTGTCAAATAAACTCCACCTAGGCTCCAAAAATGCTGAACTAGGCGTGTACATTCAGCTGCACATGTGCTGAATTCTTGTTATGTAAACTTTGTCAAATAATGCATAATCTTCACATACATGGTAAATTTCAATCAGCCCTAATTTGACTTTTCTAGAACATTCTAACATTTCTTGAATGTGTAAAAAGTGTTTAGATACATATTACACTCATGAAGAAAACATCCCATGTGTGTAGGGTTGTAGAAAACCGAATTTTTGACTTTCGTAGATTACGCGAATTTTCTCCGATTAAAATCAAGCTTCTTAGACATGTAATATATCACACATAATATACATAAAATGATGTATATATTCAGCTTCAATGGCTGAGTGGAAAACGTCCCATGTGACAAAATAACCTTCAATTTGAATTCTCCACAAATTTAGGCTAAATTGTGGGTAATTTGTGTGTGTAAACATGGTATGACCTTGTGGCTGATTATGACATATGGATCACAAAATTTTGGAGTATGTTTAGTGGGCTGACCATCTCTATATGGTAAGTACGTGACATGTCAGTGAAGTTTCGGTAATCACCTGATACGACAATTTTCGGTTTATGACCTTGTGGCATGTCGTTATAATTTTGATGGCAACATGACTTGTAACATATGATATGAGACCTGTATATACTCATAAATATAAGGTGTATATAGTGGTATGATGTCGACGTACATTTATAATATATATGACTTGTCGGTGGTACGTCGGAATATAAGTATATAGTTTGTCATAAAAAGAATATGGATATATAATATGTATATGTATGTGGCGTGTGTGAGGGTGTGAGATGAGAAAACTTACCATTTCCAAATTTGTTTCCATATAGCTCTCTTCAAATATGCCTTCATTTCATGAACTAGTTAGTTCATTAATTTAAGCACTTCACTTAATGAACTAGTTTAGTTCATTAATCATGGCACCTGAAAATAGTATAAAGACAACAAATGTTTGCCATATGATGTAAGCTTTAATACTTCATGGCACGTTAGTACGACAACATTATAAATATGTAAAGCATTTTTAAAACGTGCATATATCAAGTAACACTCATTTCATGCATTTCGTAAACACGTAATATTTAATCATGCATTTTCAAATCACTCAAACCCCGATTTTTCAAAACTCTCTCCCTTTTGATGCTTTGCAAAATAACATTTATTCATGATTTAAATGTGATCGCTCACCCTACAATTATGCACAAATTTAAAATTTGAATTTCACATATCGTGCTCCCCTTTAAATCATGCTTCTCTCTCCCTTTTTATTTTGTAAATGTCATCAAAAGTATAAGTAAGAATGGAAAGAAATAGCAGTTTATAGCATATCAACAGAAATCATGCCTAATTTTGAGCGTAAATTTTCATACGTGACTTGATTAAGCGCTTTTGTGAATATGTCGGCTACTTGTGCTTCAATACGGACATTGATACGTGCAAGAATGAACCTTTCTTTAACTCTAAAGCTTCTCCTCCAAATATGGCTTAGGCACAATGAAGATAGCTTCACCTTGCTTCCAAATAAGTTGAAGAAAACCTTTTGAACATAAGTCCTCCAATGAGTTCTACATAACCCAAGCAAGATACCTCCCTCTTGGATGTTTCCCTCTCCGGAATTGGACAACTCTCACAAAGATGTTCAAACCTTGAAAGATTCTAGCCTTGATTTTGAATATGAACCAAGAAAACACACAAGAATTACTCTTGAAGAAGAAGAAATTTTCTTTGAAGGTGTGAGATTACAAGGCTTCTCTTATGTGCTTTTTATAGGCAAAAATATCACAAGACAACAAACTATCTTACAAATTGAAATAATGATTGAAAGACTACACATTTATAAAAACTATTCATGTAGGCTCCATAAAAACTAGTCTTGCAAGTCCTGCATGATGATTTTCAAAGTAGGTCCCTCAAGTGCTATTCATGGAAGACTTTAAGGATTTGTCTTCAACTTGAAATATTTTCTGGTTTATGACTGATTTTTGGACATCTTACAATTCGAACAAGGCCTTGGTCTTTCTTAGAGAATTGTAGTCCATTGAGTGTAGAAAATAAGCATATAAAGTTCTTTGCATTTGTCCTAACCATTGAGGAGATACATCCAAATTACTGAAGGTATGTCACAGAATTCGGTAGAAACAGTACTTCCATTTGCATGCTCCTTTTGGCTATCAAGACGACTGATTTTGGAAAAGTACAAAACATGAAAGTTGTAGATCTTTGTCTTAGCTTTCCATCGTATCTTGCAACTCTTAATTTGTCCTTGTGGTTGGAGAGATACGTCAATTCTACCACAACTGGTCCTGCAGAAACTCACAATCCGAGATGAGCCTAAACTAATACAACATAAACATTTAAAAAGCAAAATAAAGAACACATTCTATCTTAATGATATTTTACAATGGTTCTAAAAATTCTTATAAATCATGTTATAGGTTCAATGAGGTGAACCCAATGTATAACTTCCCTTGGTTCATCTTGCATATGTTTAAATAGGAAGGCCCCCCACTTCATGCATTAGTTTCTTAGTTTTACTTCTTGTTAAGGGTCCTTGATCTTGCATTTTTGTAACATTATGTGCATTCTCATTATCTTGACATGGATGAGGGTTATGGACCTCATCAAACATGTTCTATAACAATATCACCACTATTTACATGATCACAGAGAAAGTGATATCGTACCTCTATATGTGTTGCCTTATAATGTAAAACGAGGTTCTTAGACAAGTTAATAGCATTCATACTGTCACAATATATAGGGATGCGATTTACAACTATTCCAAAATCGGATAATTGTTGTTTTAGCCATAATAGTTGTTTGCAACAAAGACTAAGTGCCATGTATTCTGCTTCAGTGGTAGATAATTCTACACTAGCTTGCTTTTTCGAAAACCAAAATATTAATGAATTGCCGATGAATTGACATGTATCACTTGTGCTTTTTCTATCTATATTACATCCACCATAATCTGCATCAGTATAGGCATGCAAGTTAAATTCACAATTTTTATCATACCAAATTCCTAGTGTGGGAGTATGCTTAATGTACCGAAATATCCTTTTTACAGCATTATAGTGTGACACTTTAGGATTACTTTGAAAACGAGCACACATACAAACACTAAACATGATATCAGGTCTACTTGTAGTAAGATAAAGCAAAGAACCTATCATAGACCAGTACAAATCATTATCAAAGTCTTTTCCTTTTTTATCTTTATCATGTTTAATAGTTACACTCATAGAGGTGGGAGATGGTTTCAAGTTTTCAAAGTTAAACTTCTTAATCATGTCATTTATATATTTAACTTGACTTATATGTATTGCCTTTACTAGTTTGATTGATTTGCAAGCCAAGAAAATAATTTAACTCACCAACCATAGACATCTCAAATTCGGATTTCATGCACGTTTCAAATTCTTCTACTAGCTTATGTCATGTAGATCCAAAAACAATATCATCAACATAAATTTGAATAATAAGTAAATCTGATTTTTCTTGTTTCAAGAATAAAATACTATCTATAGTACCTCTTTTAAATCTATTTTCTAAAAGAAATGTAGCAAAACGGTCATACCAAGCCCTAGGTGCTTGTTTTAAACCATATAATGCTTTCCTTAATGTATACACATTATTAGGATATTTTATATCCTTAAAACCGGGTGATTGTTTTACATATACTTCTTCCTGTATAAAACCATTTAAGAATGCACTTTTTACGTCCATTTGATAAAGTTTAAAATTTTTTATGCAAGCAATAGCAAGTAATAATCGTATAGCTTCTAAGCATGCTACGGGTGCAAATGTTTCTTCGTAATCTATTCCCTCTTCTTGATTATGGCCTTGTGCTACAAGTCTCGCTTTGTTTCTAATGACTTTACCATCTTCATTCATTTTGTTTCTAAAGACCCACTTTGTGCCTATTATCGTTTTATCTTGTGGTCGGGGTACTAAATCCCACACGTTGTTTCTTGTGAATTGATTTAGTTCATCATGCATAGCGTCAATCCAAGAAGAATCATTCAAAGCATCAAACACATTCTCGGTATCTATTTCAGATATCATAGCATGGAATTGATTTATTTCATGTTGATTTATTCTTTATTTATTTCATATTCACCAAATTCATTAAATTTCACATGAATAGATTCTAAAATCTGTCTAGTGATAGGATCATAACATCTATATGCCTTAGAATTCATAGATTATCCAACAAAGATGCATTCAATTGATTTAGACTCAAATTTATCTAGATTATCTTTTGTATTTAGCACAAAGCATTCACAACCGAACACACGAAAATAATCAATCTTAGGCATGCGATCATTCAAAATTTCATAAGGGGTTTTGTTTATTTTCTTTCTAATCGATAAGTGGTTAACTATATAGCATGCGCAATTTATGACTTCTGCCCACAAAAATCTAGGCAACTTATTTTCACATAACATGGTTCTTGCGATTTCTTGTAATGTCTTATTCTTTCTTTCTACTACTCCGTTTAATTGTGGTGTTCTAGGTGGTGAGAACTCGTGTTTAATACCTCTTTCTTCACAAAATGCAATCATGTTCTTATTTTTAAATTCGCCGCCTCTATCGCTCCTAATCTTTTTCATATTTAAGCTATATTCATTTTCAAGTTGTTTTATTAATTTAGCAATCTCAACGGCACTATCATCTTTATTTGCAAGAAATAAAGTCCATGTATAGCCATAAAAATTGTCAACGATGACACATGCATAATGTCGCCCACCAAGACTTCTAAGATGACTAGAACCAAACAAATCAATGTGTAATAATTTTAAGACTCTAGATGTGCTACTTTCATTCTTAGACTTAAGTGACTCACGTGTTTGTTTGCCTTTAATACAAGATTCACACAACTTAAAGTTGTCTAAATCAAGTTTAGGCAATCCTCGTACTAGATTCTTTCGTTCAAGTTTCTCAAGAATTGAAATGTCAATGTGTCCTAACCGCCTATGCCACAAATTCACGTTAGGTTCATTTGACATAAAACATTTTACTTTAGCGTCTAACATATCATCTATAGATAGTGTAAAAATGTTTCCTTCTCTTTTTCTTTTTAATACCATTTCTCCGTTTTTATTTATAATATTGCAATATGGATGAGTGAAGCACACATCAAAACCGTTGTCAAGAAATTGTGATATGCTAAGCAAGTTGTATGATAGATTACTTACCAGAAAGACGTTGGAGATTTGAAGAGTGCTTGGGTTTCCAATTGTTTTTTTCCGATAATTCTTCTTTCGTTGTTGTCTTCAAAGGTCACCGATCCACCTTTTGTAACCTTCTTCAATTTTGAGAACAAGCTCGGGTCACCCGTGATGTGCCTCGAACAACCACTATCAAGGAACCACTTGATTGATGTGTCTTTTGATTTATGAGTTCCCTGCAATGTGTAACAACGATTTAGGTACCCTTTATTTTGGGTCCTTAAGAGTTAGTCCTTCAACCCTTTGCAAGAGTACCATAGTAGGCAAATTGAAGATGACGGCATATTGAAGTGCCATAAGCTCAGCTTTCAATGGTGTCATAGCAGGTAAATAAAAACAAATGGCAAAACGAGATCCCCATTATGATTACGCAGTACCGCAGCTGCAGCTGCTTTGGAGTTACCCACCGTTGCATCAACATTTAATTTTAATTTACCTATTTGTGGAAGCACCCAAAATACAATTTTTGGTCTACTTGACTAAATGGGAGGTGAGAAAGAGAGCTGCGTTAGACATGGAATGTGGCGAGAATACTTGCGACCCTGCGTCGTCGCACACCAAGTGTATATATGCTCCAGAGTCCTTTCATACAGTCTCTTATATGAAAAACTGTCCTCCACAAATCTAATGGTAGATACTCTTTCCAGATTACCCATAGGACCAATGAAGGCCCCACATCCCGTAAATGACCCAGCATTGTATGTATCGATGAAGCACGCCACCATCGGAACAAAAATCCGCAAACTGTCGCATGAGTTGGCATTGTCCCAGAAAATATTATTGAGATCTCCTGCCATAATGACTTTATAGACTGGCAGCCAAGAAAAATGTGATCTAAATGATCCGAGTGTAGTTTGCAGAAGACGCATCATGTAGGAAATATATTTTGCCACATTTGAACATTTTCAGGCAAAGGCAGTGAGCGCATCCATAATATCCGAAGGAATACTCGTCCTCCCAAAGGCAAGCTTGGCCACCAAATGTACCTATAATGATCAAAAGGCGTAGAAGGCGACATAAGTTGGTTATAGGCCGATTTGATAGAAAATTGTCCAGATGTTTCAGCAGTCCAACAATATCCGTCCGGAGTAAGGCTCACATGAGGAATCATATAAGCATTAATCCGACAAATAAGCTTCTAAGTAGACCGAATCATATATATGAGAATACAATGATGTCCGTTGTCCATACTTCGCCCGACTGTATATCGCCCACAGCGATAAGGAGTGACGATACTTCCGCCATAAAAGGCAATCATACGCCTGCTGGACATATGACAGATTTCGAATGTCTAAACCAACATTCTCTTTAGGTCGACATATACTATCCCATGACTTCCAATGACGACGACCATTTCATAAGAAATGTGACATTTTCCGATTTAAATTATCCAATACACTCTTTGGCAGTCTTGAGCTAGCTACAATATAAAGTGGAATAGAACATAACACATGGCGAATTAATACTACTAGGGCAGCCATAGAAAGTAATTTAGAAGACCAAACATTGAGGGTGGCATCAAAATAAGCAATTAGGGAAGTACAATAAGCTGCACGGTTGACTCCTTTATATAAAAAGGAGCCTAGGTATTTGATATGTAAAGAAGTAAGTCGCATATCCAACGTGTGTGAAACTCGGGTCCCAGAAACACCCGCTCCCACTACTACTTGACTTTTGTGAAGGTTTACCAATTGTCCTGAAGCCTGTTGATAAGTATCCAAAAATTGGCGAAAAAGCTGCAGGTTTCGAATTGAGCCATTTAAAAAAATTACAAGATCATCTGCAACTCCCAAGTGTGATACCCTAGGCACTCTATCTGCTTGAAATCCACGTAGTATCCCATCCGCCATTAGGTCATTTAGTCCCCTAGAAAAGCCTTCAGAAGCGAGAATAAATAAGAGAGGCGATAGAGGATCACCTTGTTTTACCCCACGTGACATATCAAAAAAACCGACTGGCTTCCCATTAATTAAAATCGAGCATCGTGTGGCAGACACATCGTTCATAATAAGTCGCACTAGATGTGGATGGAAGCCAATTTTTGTCAGCAGTTTCGCTAAATATGTCCAGCAATCCCTATCAAACGCCTTTGCCATATCTACTTGATAATAACATGACCACCACGAGATGGTCTATCGATTACGTGAACCATTTCCTGAGCCAGTAGAATCTGCACCGTAATATCTCTACCCGTCATAAACCGAGCCTGTTCTGGGGATATTAGTCTCGGCAGTAGAGCAGAAAGTCTTGTAGCTAGAAGTCGAGTGATTACCTTGGCTAAGAAATTAGTCAGGCAAATAGGACGATACTCAGAAAAAGTTGTCGGATTTGTCACTTTAGAGATAAGCATAATAAGGGCGGCAACCACTTGCCCCGGCGGTCAGATGCCTATAAAAAACTCCTGAACTACTTTGTGAACATCCATAGATATTACCTTCCAAAAGTGTTGATAGAAGGATCCTGGAAAATCATCTGGACCCGCTGCGCTTGTTGGACTTAAATCCCACACTGCCTGTTTGACCTCCTCTAAGTCGGGCATAGATAGAAGATTGTGATTATCCTCATAAGAAACTAACCATGGGATATGCTGTAAAATAGAGTCATGATGAGTGGTTTGTGTCCCTGTAAACAATGTCTGAAAATAACTGATCGCCTCAGTTTCAATATCCTGCTGACTGTCACACTCCACTCTATATTCCCGCGTTATCTTCTTTACTGACTGTCGATGACGCCTATCTTTTACGGTTTGGTGAAAAAATGTGTGTCGCATCACCCTCTTGCATCCACTTTACATTTGCCTTTTGTTTCCAAAATAACCTTGCGCGAGATTGCGCAAGGCACAATTTAGCCATGCTCAAATGATAAGCCGTCCTCACATCGTCCGATGGAGACAAATCATATTCTCTTTCACAACTTGTTGCCTCGGTCTCTACAAGTGCTACAGCATCAAAAATATTGCCAAAGATATCTTTATTCCACCGACTCAAATGTCTCTTCAATTTGCTCAATTTTTCATAAAAGCCTCTCATTCCCCCTACAGTCGGAAAGGAATGCCAGTGATGAGTTATAAAACTGTCAAAATCTTGATGTGTTGTCTAGACGTCTATGTATCGAAAAGTAGTTGGCCTATGAGATATTGCCATGGAGCAATCGAGAAAAATAAGAGAATGATCCGAAGTGGTGCGATCCAGATGATGAGATTGAACAACCTCAAATAAATCAAAAGCCCAGAAGTGCAAAGATTTCTATCCATTCGACGCCACACTCGGCCCAGGCCGCGTCCATCACTCTTTGTATAAGGCGACCCTTGAAAATTGATTGATTGTAGAGAGCAGGCAGAAATAAAATCATTGAAATCCTGTAGTGTGCGAAGTGATGGAAAAGAATGACCTTTATATTCGTCAAGAGTCATAAAGGTATTAACATCCCCTCCAAGAAGCCAAGGAAATTCTAATGCAGCATGAAATGAAACGAGATCCTCCAATAAAGGTCGCCTGGCAGAAATAGAATGAATGCCATAAACAACTGTACACTAAAAGGAATCACCTGTGGGTAATCATCGAAATCGAAAAGAATGATTCTGCACTCCCGGACGCTGATCTTCCAGTTGGAAGAAAGAATCCCTCCAAAATATCCATATGCTATCATTATTTACAGATAAAGCTTGAGTGAAACCAAGTTTAAGACGATAGGAGATTAATAAAGTTGGTCGTGCCTTAGGCTCAATAACCACAAGAAGCTGTAAATGATACCAACAAATTAATGACACTAAGCGATTGAATACCTCTAACATTCCAAATCATCATCTTCATTGGTTAGACAATATATCAAACAAGTTTGAGAGAGCTGCACGTGACATCGTAAATGGTGGTGAATTCGGCTCAGTATTTCTTTGTTGTCGTCGCAAGAGTCTGTGTGATACCTGAAATTGGCCCTCATTCTTTGTAGACGTCGGAGTTGCAGGATGATCTTGAGTATCATTATGCAATTCCCGATGTTTTCCATGGATAAAAATTGATTGTATGAAATCACTAACATGAGTGATGAACACTTCCTCCACATTAACATCAGGTGATGGATCATGGCAACCAGCATCATCGTCACCATCCGAAAGAGAACAAACATTAGGGTTAGCAGGCAAGTCATTTAGAATACTGTCATCTATTCCTTTCAACCTGGTGAGATCATGTGCATCCAAAACTGAAATATGTGCATTCAAATCAGGCGAGGAGAATATCAAAGGATATGATGCCGCTGCGTCATGGCCAACAACGGCTTGATCTTGATGTTGTTGCATGATATTTTCCTGGTGCAGCGGTGATGGTTGTTCAGTGTGCTGAGGTTTTTTCGGTGTCCATCACTGCGTCTGTTCATTTCGTGGGCGATGCTTAACTTCATATGTGTTCACTTGTTGTTCTACTGAATCATCCTTTCCACGCGATGTAGATTTATGCCCTAAACGAGAACAACTGGTACAATACATCGGCAGGTCCTCATAAATAACTGAATGGGAAATACAACGATTAGAAACCTGGATGTAGACATGCGACGGAAGTTCTTGAGAGACATTCAATTCAATACACGACCGTGCCACAGATGGCCTGAGATTGTCAGCTGTGGCTGCATCTAATTTCATAGGTGTGCCTATCATGCGCCCAATCTGAAAAAGTGCCTCTCTCTAATGAAAATGGACCGGAGGACCCAGCAAAGAAACCCAGACAAGAGTAATCGGAACGTCAACCTTTGGGTCATAGTCTGGAGTCCACTTAGTGACCCTCATATACGTGCCTGCTATAGTCCAACTTTGACGTGCAAAACATCTCAAATAATTCTGTTCTTGCGCAAAATGTAGGGGAACATGATTAAGAAGGCCAATACGTACCGTGCCAATGAATCCGATACGATTAATAGTGGCGCGAATAGTTGCAAACAGTGGACGTCCATACCAAAAAGTGCCTACCAAGGATAACCGGTATGGCTCGGCCAATTGATTGATCTCTTCATCCGTGAAATAAATCATTGGACTTTCCTTATATTTTTATATTGTTTTGGGAACAATGGATGGCACCGATGCAGTTTTAAATAATGATGCAAAGGATCGCGGTGCCGATGACTACGATGTCGGCTTAGTCAGAGAAGGGTCCATTGCGGCATTCGCAGATTGCAGAGATTGCAAAAGTGTGGAAGAAAGGCTGGAGAGACGAGAAGAAATGGAAAGGCAACAGAATTGGCAACGATCGTTGGAGAATATGGAGTCGGCGGCAGCAGTTACACCCGCCGCCGCAAGTCGTCGCAACGTCTAGTCGAATTCATCTTTTTGGTATATATATATATATATATATATTTTCTTTTTTTAAAAAAAATATTGGGGAAGAGAATCGAACTCGAGACCCGGTAATAGGATAAATGCTTACTCAACCGCTAAACCTAAAGATTTTTCGCTATACACACACACACACACACATATATATATATATGTATGTATATACATACATATATATACATACATACATACACACACATATATATATATACATACATACATATACATACATATATATATATATATATATATATATATAAGGGCGTGGTGAAAAAAGCTCCGCTGCTGCTGCCGCTCACCCTAATCCTGCGATCCTGCCGTAGTTGATCATGCTACCGCCCGGTCCTTCGCCTAGATCCTCACCGGTGGTATACCACCATCAATCCCCACCCTCTCCATGAAAATTCCTTAGCGGTACAAGGGTTGCCCCTTTATTGTATTTGATGACGCTGAGGTCTCGACGATGTTGGCTCATTTCCGGTTCACCTTAGTTGGTTCCTTTTGGAATGGAAGGCCATCCATGGCTGCTCTGCAGAAAACTCTGGACCGCATAGGCTTTACCGGAGCTGTGCATGCTAGATTTTTAGACAAAGCCCATGTATTGTTGCGCTTTGAAAAGGAGGAAGATTACAATCGTTGCTTTTGCCGTTGATCCTGGAATATTTTGAGATTTCATGTGAGGATCACCAAATATACACATGACTTTGATCCGCGATATGATGCTCCAATCATCCCCGTTTAGATGGCGCTGCCGGGGTAGCCGATATTTCTTCACAATCAATCCGCTCTTTTTGCTATTGCCTCAATGGTGGGATCACCGATTCGAATGGATGTAGCCACTCAGAAGATGCTTCGCCCCTGAGTTGCTAGGGTTTGTGTGGAGTTGATGTTTCTAAGGAATTACCATCCATGCTTCATATTCAGAGCATTGATCATCATGATTTTCAATCTATAATATATGAGGATGTCCCTGATTATTGCGATAAATGCTGCATTTTAGGACATAAACGCATTCAATGTGGCAAACACGTCCTAGTCGACCACAACCAAGTCCCCGTGGTTCAACAATGGCGTCCGAAGATGAAGGATGTCGATCCATCTACGTCCACCGATCAACCATTGCAACCTGAGGTTCAGGAACCCGTCCCTACATTGCTAGTGATGGGAATATCCCTCCCTTCTATATCTTACCCGTTTGTGGTTGCCGACACTCAACCATCCGATTCTCAAAATTTGACAGTTTTAGAGCATTCATGGAATGATTCCCTTCCTGATCAACAACCTCCCACAGGGGATACTCCTTTACACTCAGTTTCTGATTCAGAGTTAACCGTTTTGGCTGCTAAATCACCAAAAGACATTCCACTGAAACATATGCAGCAAGAATATCGTTAGTTATCTGAAGTACTGTCATGTCGCTTGCCCCCTGTCAAGGAGGGAACTTCGGATGCGCAGTTATTACAGTGTATTTCTAACCCTCCTGTTGACGCCGATCACGATGGGTTCATACCATGCATCCGTAAGCACAGTAGACGACTTCATTGTCAGATCCCACGTCCGCCCCGTCTGGTTGTTACCTGTAGTGTTACTCGGTCTTCGAGCTCTCTCTACCATCTTTCCCAATGAATACACTTACTTGTAATTTATGGGGTTTGCGTACCTCTTTTTCTCAGTTGCGATTATTGATTCATAGGTATTCTGTTCAATTTTTTTTTCTTATTGAACATCAGCAACCTATGTTGCGTACGGACCAGGCACGGATTCAGCTTGGGTTTACTTCTACCCAGTGTGTGTGATGGTAGAGTATGGTGTTCTTGGAAATCAACCGTTATGGAATTGTTGGATGTCATTCTTATGGATCAGGTAGCACATTTCCATTTTCACTTGAATACCACACATTATACCTTTTGGATTTCTTGTGTTTACGGTCGACACATAGTAGCGGCTAGACATATTCTCTGGCAAACTCTTCGACATCACTTTGACACATATTCGGAGCCATGGTTTATATCAGGCGATTTTAATACTTTTCTGTCCCTTTCTGATCATAAAGGTGCCTCTCGCCCATCTTTATCGTCTTTGACTGATTTTGCTGATATGATACATTATATAGCTGGGCATACTGTACCCCATGTTGGTACACGGTATACCTGGTAGGGAGGCCATGGGTTAGGACGCGTCTGGCGTCGCCTTGACTGGGTTTTCTGCAACGGTGGCTTCTATGATTTATTTTCGGAGGTTCGTTTGACACATCTCAGCTGTGCTACATCTAATCATTGTCCATTGCTGATTCAATGCGGCCAAAATCCTTTTAATGGCCCTAAACAGTTTCGTTTTCTCACTGCTTGGACCACACACCCGGATTTTCCCACTTTCGTGCGATCTACTTGGGAGTCATATCCTACTATTGGGGGCATGAGGGGGTTATGCGCAAAGCTGTGTTGTTTCAAAGAGGATGTTTCTCAGTGGAACAAAGAGGTATTCAGTAATATCTTTCATCGTTTACAGTATACAGAGCAGCGTGCTCGGTCACTAGAGATAGTATATGATCTTGACCCCACAGAGGAGAATCGTGCTGCCTACTTTGATTCTCAGGCATAGTTACAACAAGCATTATTACGAGAGATGGAATACTGAAAACAGAAGACCCGTGTTAAATGGCTTCGGGAAGGAGAATGTAATACTCGGTTTTATCATTCCATTATTGAAGATAAACACCATCGTCAAGGGATACATCGTATACACATAGAAACTTGGGATTTATGCGATACACCGGAAAGTATAGGGGCAGCGGCCGTAGCTCATTTTACTCGCATGTTCACTTCTCAGCCTGTAGAGGATTGTTCCGATTTTTTGACTTCTATCCCACAGCTTGTATCGGATGCGGACAATTCTACGTTAAAACACATTGATGAGGTCAAGCAAGCTGTCTGGGGTTTAGATCCGCATAGTGCAGCAGGCCCGAATGAGTATAATGGTTGGTTCTTTCGTAGTTGCTGGGATGTTATTCATTTGGATGTATATAAAGCTGTGTAGGAGTTTTTCCTTGGATTCTCGATTCCACGTGCAATGCACATTCGATGCTTATTTTACTTCCAAAGGGGGCGGCTCAGCGCACTTTCAGTTATTTTCGCCCGATCGCTTTATCTACTTTTATGAGTAAGATTCAAACTCGCATTCTTGCTACTCAATTGAATTCTATTCTGCCTAAGATCATTTCTCCCCAGCAAGCTGGCTTTCAGAAGGTCAAAGGCATATCTGAACAGGTTTTACTTGCTAATGAAATTCTACATTGGTTTGATAAAGGCACCAGGCCGAATAATGCGATTATCAAGCTGGATATGATGAAAGCATTTGATCGAGTTAGTTCGCAGTTCCTCCGTGCTATTCTTCTTCACTTTGGCTTCTCCGCTTTTTTCATTACCCTAGTACTCAATCACTTGGAAGGTGCTCATATATCTATTTTGATTAATGGAGTTCCTCGTTGTTTCTTTCGCCCCTCCCATGGGGTTAAGTAGGGAGACCTGCTATCTCCTCTCCTCTTTATACTGGCAGCGAAGGGCTTTAGTAGGGGCTTAAAAATGTTAGTGGAACAGACACACATTACGTCATTTTCTCTAGGCCGCATGCCGATGGTTATCTCCCACTTATCTTACGCTGATGATCTGTTGATTTTCTTAGCGGCAAATCGCAAGAATTTATCTAGATTTAAGCAATTTCTTTCATTATATGAAAGAGTTTTGGGTCAGGCAGTTAATTGGCATAAAAGTACAATGGTCTTTTCTGATCGGGTAACTGCTTCACAATGGCGTTTGTTTATGCGCCTGCTTGATATGCGATAGTTGACATTGCCAATGAAATATTTGGGTTCTTATTTACACAAAGGTATTACGTAGGTGCATCATTGTTAGGATGTACTACAACATGTGGACAATCATCTGGGGGATGGCAGCATAGACTTTTGGGCACTGGTGGAAGGTTAGTACTTATCCGTTCAGTCTTATTGCCTATTCCGATTCACGTCATGGCTTCTACACGATTACCCAGCAATATCTTTACGGCACTGGAGCAACATTTTGCTCGGTTTTTATGAAAGCGTCATTGGGTTTCATGGTGCAAAATATGTTATCCACAGTCAGAGGGAGGCCTGGCTGTTCGTGGGCTACGTGCGATACAAGAGACACATTCGTGTAAATTATGGTGGTTGTATCATACAAGCAACACTTTATGGGGCCATTATATGCGACTCCGATATGGCCCGCAGGAGGATTTTTGCCCGCATATATATGACTCTCCTTGTTGGCAGCGCATTTGTTCTATTAATTTGATCTGTTCCTCATTAGTCCAGTGGATTGATGGATCGCCAATATGGTTCACACTGACTGGTCAGTTTACACTTCAGCATGCTTATAAGTGTGTCCGTCCTTCCAAATCTACACTTCTATCTTACTCAATCATTTGGATGAAGACACAACAGCCTGCTATACAAGTTTTTCTTTGGAAACTGTTCCATGGGGCATCACCATTGCTAGATTTTGTTGCACATTTTATCCAGATCTTGCCTACTATATGCCCATTCTGTTGAATGGCATCGGCCTCGACCAATCACTTATTTTTCATTGTTCGGAGGTTCGAAGGGAGCTGGCGGTCTTATTTACTAGCTATTTGGATTGCAGCTCCAGTGAATTTTTAGGGGAGATGCAACGTGTTTATTCTTGTATCTTGTTTTGGAACATTTGGAAAACATACACTGCTATTGTGTTTGATGATGCATCTGTTGGACCATGCACCTGCAATAAAAACCACTAGAGGGAGGGGGGATGAATAGTGGTTAGTGGAAATTACACTACAACCGTTTGTAAAAATCCCCTTTGACAACAGAATCTGAGACCACTTCACATTCATAACCTGTATTTGAAAAATTCAAAAATAATTGTACACAACTCCAAAAATTATGAAACTTTCCAGAATTGAACTTCAATGAGTTAAAAAGACGCTGTCCAAAAATTAGACAAAAATAAGATCGTTTGGTCTTTTAAACAAATAAAAAGATTCAGGTGGTCAATCTGGACAGAATTGGACAGAATGTTGCTGATTTTGAAAATAATGTTTCTCTTTGAATACTCAGCCAAAAAGGTTGATCTTTATATCAAAACACTCCCTAGGATGTGTAGATGAAGTTTCCAAAAGGCCCTGACCTTAAACAATTCTTGATAAATACAGAATTTAAGTTTTCTCAAAACTGGTCAGATTGCAGCCAGATTGGAGTAGTTATCTTGCAAAGACTGAAAGACTAACTTTCCCTTGCTCAAATCAAGTGATTCTTGTTGAAAATGAAAGTTAACAGTCTGAAGTATAACTCCACCAAAAATCACAAATTTTGAAAATGTTTAGCTATTTTTTCAAAACGTGAGAGGTTGTGTGAAATCTGCAGTAAAAATAGGCAGATAAATGAAATGAAGAACAAGACAAGAACACCGAGGATTTATCCTAGTTCGGTCAATGTGACCTACTCCAGTCCCAAGGAACACCTTTCCTTGGATTTCACTATCAAATGAATCACTTTACAACAAGAACCAAGCTTGATCCTTGGGTTATACACCAACCCTACTCAAGACTTGGATAAACACCTTCTAAGCAACACTTAGTTGCAACTCCTCTACAACCTATTGATATAGCCATATAAGAATGGCTAATCAATCTTACAAATGAAGCTCAAGAGGCTTGTAGCACAACAAAAACAACAAAAACACCTTTGCTACAAAGAATGGAACAAGAACAACAACAAGAAAAAGATGATAGCTAGACAATTCAACAAATGCTTGTAAGCTTCAATTATGCTTCATCTTCTTCACCATTGCCTCTATTTATAGTGTGATTTGAGCCTTGGAGATAAGACTTCCGATGTGTCACCATCTTCATCATCAAGTCCAAATGTCTTCTCATCATTGGCTGGCCTTGTACACTTGGCAAACTAAGACAACATAATTGGTCCACCTAGGATGTCACCTTGGCCGATTTTTACACCTTGAAAATGACTTGGAATTATCTTGAAAATGTGAAGATAATATGGCCATAACAACTCCATCATCTTCTCAACTTTTTGGCAAGATAATAGGCATGTGAGTATTTACATTTTCAAACTCAAAATTCAGCTCCAAGAACACAATGTAGCCGTTGGCTACTTTCCCTTTTTTTTCAAAAATACATTTTGATTTTCCTTAATAAAATAAGAAAGGATAATACCACCAAAATATCCCCAACTTCAAGCACAAGAATAGGGCATGTGAATGTAGTAGAATTCAAACTCAAAAATAATCTCCAAGACTTGCTAAGTAGCCGTTGGCTACTAAGTCAAAATATCCAAGTTGGCACTTTTGCCAACTAGCTCCTTTTTGGTTGGTCCACTTGTCTCCAACTCAAAAAATGAATACCACATTATATACACCTGATAAATCACGTTTTTTGACATACATATATTTGTATTAACTCAGATTTTTGAAGAAGAAATCAATAGATAATAGTTGACAAGATTATGTCAACGTGTAACACCGAAATTCCCAATATTTCTTCTTATATGTCATGGACATTTCCACACCTTTGACACCTTTAATATATCTGAATAATGATGATAAATGTGATCTTATAACATATATAAGAGTGTCTTCAAGAAAAAATAGAATGTGATATCTCAAATCGTCACATATCCAGCTATAGTCAATAATATCATCATGTAAGAGAATAAAATAGAGAATCACCATATTATCTTCAAGTTAATAATAAATCAGCTCCAAAATGAAGATAATAATATGCTCAAGAGATTCCTTGAGTGAAAACACCAAAAATACCCTCGGGGTGAAATGACCAAAATACCCCTGCTATATGAAAACTCTAGAAATGACCCGGATGGTTAGAAATACTCATGATATCTCCTTTGTCATGATAAATAGGATGAGAATACCTCCTTGAACTATTTTCACCATGTGATACCTTAGGACAAGATTGAAACCTAGCACACATGCACACACTAAACATGATGTCAGGACTTGATGCGGTTAAATATAACAGTGACTCAATCATAGACCTATAAATAGTGTCATCAAAAAATTTACTATTTTCATCCTTGTCTAGTTTGGTGCTAACGTTCATAGGAGTGGGTGTTAGTTTCAACTCTTCAAATCCAAACTTTTTAATCATATCATTGACATACTTAAGTTGGCTAATGTTAATTCCTTGAGGAATTTGTTTGATTTGAAGGCCTAAGAAGTAGTTCAATTCTCCTACCATTGACATTTCAAATTCTGACTTCATACACTCTTTGAAGTCTTTTACTAAGGTAGGGTTGGTTGAACCAAAGATAATATCGTCTACATATATTTGAACTATTAACAAGTCATTATCTTTTCTTCTTAGAATAATGTGTTGTCGATGGTTCCCCTTTGATAATTATTTGCAATAAGAAAGTTTGCAAATCTATCATACCAAGCTCTTGGAGCTTGTTTCAAACCATATAAAGCTTTCTCAAGCTTGTAAACATGATTAGGATTCTTTGGATCTTCGAATCCAGGGGGTTGTTTGACAAACACCTCTTCTTGGATGTATCCATTCAATAATGCACTCTTGACATCCATTTGGAAGAGCTTAATATTGCTTAGACTTGCAATCGCAAGTAACAATCTAATTGCTTCTAGTCGTGCAACGGGTGCAAAGGTTTCTTCATAATCTATTCCTTCTTGTTGATTATAACCTTGTGCGACTAGTCTAGCCTTATTTCTTGTAATTTTTCTTTGTTCATCCATTTTATTCCTAAAGACCCATTTAGTTCCGATGATAGTCTTGTCTTCAAGTTTAGGTATTAAATCCCACACATTGTTCCTTGTGAATTGATTTAATTCCTCATGCATAGCTTCTATCCAAGATATATCACCTAAGGCTTCCTTTACATTCTTATGTTCCAATTGTGAGATTAAGCTATGTCCTTCAAGTTGACTTATATTTCTACGTGTTCTAACCCCAACACTTGGATCCCCAATGATTAGTTCTCTAGGATGCCACCAATTCCTAGATTGACTAGGTTCACCCTCATCTTGTTCAAATGTTTCATTAGTGTGAACATTATCATATGTAATTTGATCATTAGGTGTATTATCTTCTAATTGCAAAGTTTCTTCATTTATTTTATCTAAGGATTCATGCATGTCTTGTTCAGGGGGAGTTGGTTCTAGATGATCAAGTGCAGGCTCAAGTAATACATCATTATCAAACATATTTTAAACATTAGTTTCATGTTTATGTTGATTTTTATTACTAACTTCAAAGCATGCATTTTCATTGAATTTCATATGTATGGATTCAATTATCTTTCTAGATGCAGGATTATAACACCTATATGCTCTTGAGTTAGTTGAATACTCAACAAATATGCATTCAATAGACTTTTATTCAAATTTATCTAGATTATCCTTAGTGTTCAGCACAAAACATTTACATCCAAATACTTTAAGATAATCTATCTTAGGTTGTCTATTGTTTAGCAATTCATAAGGCGTTTTATTTAATTTCTTTCTAATAGTAAGCCTATTTATAATATAGCATGCACAACTAACAACTTCAGCCCATAAATACTTAGGTAATTTATTTTCACATAGCATAGTTCTAGCAACTTCTTGAATTGTTCTATTTTTACGTTCAACAACTCTATTGAGTTGTGGTGTTCCAGGTGGTGAGAATTCATGTTTAATTCCATGTAGTTCACAAAATTTGATTACATATTTATTCTTAAATTCTCCACCTCTATCACTTCTAATTCTTTTGACATTTTTTTTGTAAATGTTTTCAAGTTGCTTTATAAGAGTTTCGATTGCTAATGGAGCATCGTATTTGTGTGTTAAGACCAATGTCCATGTGTAGCGTGAGTAATCATCTACTATGACACACACATAGTAGTGTCCACCTAGACATCGCGTCCTACTTAGACCAAATAAGTCTAAGTGAAGCAATTCTAGTACATGACTAGTACTCACTTCATGTTTCAGATATAATATTTCTTTAGTGTGTTTTCCTTTAACACATGTTTCACACATTTGAAAATTACCTAAATCTAACTTAGGCATTCCTCTAATTAAATTCTTCTTAGACAATTTCTTAATGGTTGAAATTCCTATATGGCCTAATCTTCTATGCCATAAATTCACATCTAAGCATATGATATTAGACACTTAACCTTAGCATCCAACATGTTATCTAAGGTAAAATATTACCATCTCTATTTCCTTTTGAAACCGTTTCTCTTTTTTCATTTATTATATCACAAGAATTGGGAAGAAAATAGACATTGTAACCACAATTTATAATTTGTGAAATACTAAGTAAATTATAAGAGAGATTGCTTACTAACAACACATTTCGTATTTGAAATGTGTTAGGGTCCCCAATTGTTCCTTTTCCAACAACTTGTCCTATGTTGTTATCACCGAATGTTACTTTTCCTCCATTCTTGATATGTTCCAATTCGATGAGTAGTTTGGGATTCCCCGTCATATGCCTCGAACATCCACTATCTAAAAACCATTTGGTTTTCAGATTCTTTGACTTTGCCTCCTTCTTGCATTCTTTGCGTTTTTCCTATAATGGAGACAAAGTTTTAGGTACCCTTTATTTGGGTCCTTGAATGTTAGGGGCACTATTCTTTTTTAGATATCCCTTAGGTATCCAAACTTGAACATAACTTTTAGGCACATTTTTAGCATGATTATAATTTAGAAAATAAGAAGGATTAGCATATAGATGATCATTCCACATAAGTGAAGATGCATTATACACGTTACGCCATGGTTGATAATCATTATATGATGGCCGATTTTTATAATGTGTATAAGGCATGCGATTTTGTTTCTTGAATGGCGCTATATAAGTGTGTTCATAGGCATTTCTATAAGACTTATATGAGTGTTGTCTATACTTAGGTTCATAATAAGTTGGATACATTTTATTCTTTCTAGTTGTATTCTTATATATATATATGCATAATTTCTAGGTTTTCTAGATGCAAAATTTGGCCTAGATGTATGTTTATGCGTGTGTATATTTGTGGGTGTGTGTTGTATTTTTGCCTTGATATAAGTAGAAGAAGGTGTAGCAGGCAAAGTTGATTTTGTTGTATTATATGGCAACTTTGTACTAGATGAAACAAACTTAGTCTTTTTATTAACTTTTTCATTTTCTTCTTTATTGCCTAAGCCGTTTTTATCATTACCATACTTTTGTGATGAGATTAGTGTATCTAACATATTAGCACCCGATTTAAATTGTTCTAACATTTTTTCTAAGTTAAGTTTAGACGACTTAAGTTGTATTATTTCATGTTAACAACTTTCTAACTTAGACTTTAACATATTATTTTTATTTTTATCTTTTGTTCATCTTTCCTATATAATTCAATTTTATTCTCTAAAGAATCAAGAGTATTAGTAGACTCTTGTTTAAAAGATTCTAATTGATCAGAAAATTCCAAGTTGGACGTCTTCAACTAGTTTCTTCTTTTCTTTAGAGAGCCTCTTACAGTGAGCATGCATCCTTAAGAACTCTTCATACATTTCATCAAATTCACGTCACTATCAGAATCACTATCAGAAGAAGAACATACCTCGTTGGATACGAAGCAGACTTGAGCTTCCTCAGTTTCGGATTCTGAGTCGGATGAGTCGCTCCATGTGCTCACCTTCATTGCTCATTTCCCTTTCCTTGCCTTAGACTCCTTTGTCTTTGTCGTTTGTGCCTCTTTGTCCTTGGCTTGTTTATTATTGTTGTTATTATTATTTTTCTTCGTGGGACAATCATATGAAATATGTCCTTTTTGACTGCATTCATAACACTTTAATTCTTTATTATACCATTTGTTTGTGTTATTTTTTCTATGTTGAGAAGAAGAAGAAGAAGAACGTTGTCTATTCCTATTGGGACATTTGAAAAACTTTCTAAGTTTTCTCGCTATTAATATCAAGTCATCATCTAATTCAGTATCACTATTACTATCATTATTATTTGTATGTGTTTCTGTTGTTTTGAAAGCTATTGACTTACTTGATGATTTAGATGACTCGGACTTCCGTTGGTTTAATTTTACCTCATAGACTTTAAGAGACCCGATCAATCATCCATCTTAGTGATTGATTTTGTCTCCTCGATTACAGTCACCTTTGGATCCCATTCAGCAGGAAGACTTCGTAGCACCTTTTGAACTTTTTCATTGTTCGTGAATGATTTGCCTAAAGCTTCAATGGCATTAAAAATGTTAGTAATCCTCAAATCCATAGATGTTATGGATTCGTTTGGCAACATTTTGAAAGACTCTAATTCAGTCATAAGCATGTTTATTTTTGATTCTTTAACACCACTAGTACCTTCATGCTTTAATACAAGTGATTTCCACATGTCGTGTGTGCTTGTGCAATTTGAAACATATCCTGCTTCAGACGTTGTAAGTCCATTCAAGAGTAATTGCATAGCTTTAGCATTGATTGACATTTTCTTTTTATCTTCCGATGTCCATTCACTTTTATATTTTTCAACTTCTTGAGTGACTCTACTAACTTGTATAACTTTCATTGGAATGTACGTCCCATCTTCAACTATAAACCATAAATCGATGTCTATAGCCATTAAGAATAGCATCATTCTTAGTTTCCAATGAACAAAATTATTGCCATCAAAAAGAGGAGGGCGTTGGGTGGACATACCTTCCAACTCACCTTTGTGAGATACTATTGCCATTGTAAATACCTTTGTTTTGAGACTAGCAGGCTACAAAGAATAATTGTTTCTTAGCTTTGTATTGATTGTACGGTGTTGAATCTCGCTTCTTTGAGTGGTGCAGACCTCGCTCTGATACCAATTGTTGGACGGTGCACCTGCAATAAACACCACTAGAGGGGGGGTGAATAGTGGTTAGCGGAAATTACACTACAACCCTTTGTAAAAATCCCCTTTGAAAACAGAATCTGAGACCACTTCAGATTCATAACCCGTTTTTGAAAAATTCAAAAATAATTGTACACAACTCCAAAAGTTATGAAACTTTTCAGAATTTAACTTCAATGAGTTAACAAGATCTGTGCAAAAATCAGACAAAAACAAGATCGTTTAATCCTTTAAACAAATAAAAAGATTCAGGTGGTCAATCTGGACAGAATTGGACAGAATGTTGCTGATTTTGAAAATAGTGTTTCTCTTTGAATACTCAACCAAAAAGGTTGATATTTATATCAAAACACTCCTTAGGATGTTTAGTTGATGTTTTCAAAAGGCCCTGACCTTAAACTAGGGATGTCAAACGGATAAAACAAATACGGTAACACAGTATCCGTATTCGAATTCGTTTTTGTCTAACTATATCCGAATTCGTATCCGAATCCGGACGGATATTTAGGAAGTCATCCGAATTCGAATTTGTTCGGATTCGAATTCAGTGCCGGATATCCGAATCCGTATTATATCTATTTTAAATTTGTTCGAATATCCGAATCCGGATATCCGAATTCGAAATCAGCAAAAATTTACAACAGTGGTATAGCGGCCGTATACATATTTTCATATATATTTTTTTAAAATTTTAAAAATAAATATTTTTACATATTTTTTTATATATTATTATATATTTTATTATATATTTTTATTTAATTTTAAAAATATCTATTCGGATACGGATATTCGGATACGGTAATGACTATACCATATTCGTATTTGTTTTTCTAATACTATTCGGATACGAATTCGAATACGGTGAAACGAATGTACAGCTCTTACCATATTCGATTCGGACAGCCGAATTCGAATTCGGATGTCGGATATCTGGTAAGTTTTGACAGGCCTACCTTAAACAAATCTTGATAAATACAGAATTTAAGATTTCTCAAAACTGGTCAGATTGCAGCCAGATTGGAGCAGTTATCTTGCAAAGATTGAAAGACTAACTTTCCCTTGCTCAAATCAAGTGATTCTTGTTGAAAATGAAAGTTAACAGTCTGAAGTATAACTCCACCAAAAATCACAAATTTTGAAAATGTTTAGCTATTTTTTCAAAACGTGAGAGGTTGTGTGAAATCTGCAGTAAAAATAGGCAGATAAATGAAATGAAGAACAAGACAAGAACACCGAGGATTTATCCTAGTTCGGTCAATGTGACCTACTCCAGTCCCAAGGAACACCTTTCCTTGGATTTCACTATCAAATGAATCACTTTACAACAAGAACCAAGCTTGATCCTTGGGTTATACACCAACCCTACTCAAGACTTGGATAAACACCTTCTAAGCAACACTTAGTTGCAACTCCTCTACAACCTATTGATATAACCATATAAGAATGGCTAATCAATCTTACAAATGAAGCTCAAGAGGCTTGTAGCACAACAAAAACAACAAGAACACCTTTGCTACAAAGAATGGAACAAGAACAATAAGAAGAAGAAGATGATAGCTAGACAATTCAACAAATGCTTGCAAGCTTCAAGTATGCTTCATCTTCTTCACATTGCCTCTATTTATAGTGTGATTTGAGCCTTGGAGATAAGACTTCCGATGTGTCACCATCTTCATCATCAAGTCCAAATGTCTTCTCATCATTGGTTGGCCTTGTACACTTGGCAAAATAAGACAACATAATTGGTCCACCTAGGATGTCACTTGGACGATTTTTACACCTTGAAAATGACTTGGAATTATCTTTATAATGTGAAGCTAATATGGCCATAACAACTCCATCATTTTATCAACTTTTTGGCAAGATAATAGGCATGTGAGCATTTACATTTTCAAACTCAAAATTCAGCTCCAAGAACACAATGTAGCCGTTGGCTACTTTCCCCTTTTTTTCAAAAATACATTTTGATTTTCCTTAATAAAATAGGAAAGGATAATACCACCAAAATATCCCCAACTTCAATCACAAGAATAGGGCATGTGAATGTAGTAGAATCCAAACTCAAAAATAATCTCCAAGACTTGCTAAGTAGCCGTTGGCTACTAAGTCAAAATATCCAAGTTGGCACTTTTGCCAACTAGCTCCTTTTTGGTTGGTCCACTTGCGTCATACCCCGTATCTTTTAAGCGCGACTTTCAATACTTAAAAGTCAACCTTAAATGCAACTTAATTAATTTTGTAGGTTATGAGACTTAGTTACATAAAGTATAGAAGAACAAGAGAAAGGGGTTAAAAGTAGAATTAAAGGTAATTAAGGGAAATTACCAAAATAGTCCCTACTAAGAGATAGGGGAGTTACACAACACTTATTATAACTCCCCATTAGCATAAAGGGGGCGGTTGAAAGGCAAAGAAAGAGGGGGAAGAAAACGCCTAGAGAGAAAAGGGAAGGAGAAAGAGGAAAGAAGAAGAAGGAAAAGAAGGAGGAGCGTCCAATCTAGGTTCAATCTTTACAGAAATTCTGCCATACACTCGTAAGCGTATCTAGATTCCAAGGCAAGTAATCTTTCTATACGCTTTACGCAAATTTTGTTACTTTAGACCCTATGTTCTTACAAAGAGAAACTTGGATCACACATTAGTAGCTTTGGTTTGCTTATGTTAAATGCTTTACTATTTGTAGTTGTTGTTGTTGTTGATTGAGTAAAGCTATGTTCTTTGGGCCAATATTTGAAATAGTTATGTTGTGTTCTTCGTTGTGAAATATGCCCATAAGAGTGTTGAACATAATGTGTTTATTGTCTTGAGATAAGTTTGTAAGTTTGGTAATTACACCTTAGTTGTTTTGAGAGTGTTTGCAAGTGGTGAAGGATGGATGTAGGCTTGGTTGTAGACTTGTGGTGTTGAAAGGGGTGAAGATATCTAGAGAAGCTTGTGGATGATAGAAGGTTTAGAGTGGATACTAGTTTGCATGTTTAAGAATCAAATCCTGATAGTTGTGTGTTAAGCATGATGAATCAAGGTGCTAAGATTGATCTTGGGGTGTTGAACATGAAAGGGGTTGAAGAAGGAAGGAGATGGTTGGAAGTTACTGCAGAAAAACTGCAGTCCTGAACCGTCAGAACACTTCGAACACCTACATTAGGCGCTCCAAGTCACTTTAGGCGCCTAATGTAGGCGTTCAATGTGTCCCAGAGCATCCCCGTACACTTCGAACACCTACATTAGGCGCTTCATGTCACATTAGGCGCTTCATGTAGGCGTTCGATGTATACGGCACATCCCTGAACACTTCGAACGCCTAGTATAGGAGCTCCAAGTCACTTTAGGTGCTGGAAGTCTTTTTGACCCTTTAGGCGCCCTATGTAGGTGTAGTAACTTTATTCACTTCATTTGAACATAAAATGCAAGGTTATTTGAGGTGCAATTGAGATATAGATGGTAAGTTCGACTAAGTAAGGGCAAGATTGAATCCCAAGTGAATTTGTGAGACGAACGGACTTGGAAAGATACGAACGTGGAGTGCTTGAGGTGTAAGACTGTATACTTGATATGTAAGATGTGTGTGTGTATGTTACATGTTTGATACGAAGTTGCATGAGCATCCTGCATCATGACATGGGCACTTGCATTTGACTTGAGAATTGCTTTGCGAAAGAACATGTGTTTACAAGAGAAGTTTAATGCTTTTGAAAGGCAAATTATGGCTGCTAGTTGATCGCAGGGTATAAAAGTCACGCCTGCGAAAGCAGGGTATAAAAGCGTGACCTGTGAATCAACAGCAGGGTATAAAATATATTATGGGGCCGTGGACCTATCAGCACGGATATATGATATATGTAATGGGGCCATGGACCTATCAGCACGGATATATGATGTATGTAATGGGGCCGTGGACCTTTCAGCACGGGGTATAAAGTTATATGTTATGGGGCCGTGGACCTTTCAGCAAGGGGCATAAAGTTCTGTTTGTTGTGGACTGATCACCCACAGGGTATAAAGTTCTGCTACGCGAAGAATATGATAAGAAGAGTTATGAAATGTTTTGTGAAATGACACGCATGACATGTTTATGAAAGAGGACATATGCATGGGTTTTGTGTGGTTTTAAAAAAATACATGCATCATGATACACGAAGCATAAGATTTGATATGCAAGAAATGTGACTAGCTTATGACTTGCTTATGTGATATGTTGTTTTAGTACATGCTTGTTCTTGTATCCGTGTATCATTTATGTGTTTTATCTGTTTTGAGGAATTCTTATAAAGATGCTGTTTGCTAACTCGAGCACCTTATTTTGGGCAATGACTTATACACTGGTGACTCGTCATGTGTGATCCCGTAAGGTGTATAGACGGGTTATTTGCTGGCGAGATTTTCGCTAAGAACAGATACTGTATTCCTTTTTCAGGTGAGCCGGAATATGAAATGATATTTGTCGAAGACGATGGCGAGTGGGCTCAATGGGATGACGGGCATGGAAGTAGATAGATGCTGGATTACTCTCTTTAAGTTTGGAAACTCAATGTTTATTATGTTGTACTGAAAGTTATGTTAGACAGTTGATCAAACACCTTTTATTTCTGCTGCATTTTTCTGGTTACATTAATGATGGTGAAGTGTTAAATTTTACAACGTTTCTGCTGATTTATCTTACGTCATGAATGATGTACGCTTGATCTGCTTTGACGCTTCGTAGTTCTCATAGTAGACTACGGCGGGTGCACTGGTTCCGATGACAGTTTCGGGCCGGGGCACTACAGGTGGTATCAGAGCCTAGGCTTCAGATCTATCTCGAAAACTTAGGTTCATGATCTTTTAGCAAATTAAGATATGATTTTCCCTTAAGTTTGATCCTTAGATATAAGTGTTGATTTCTTTAGAGTTTAAGTATGATCAGGGTTGAGTGTGTGTGAGCGCGTCTAGCATTTAATTTTTGCATTAATATTTTATTTTATAACCCACCCATTCTGGTGCATTCAAGCTTTCAGTAACATCTTGTATTTACTGAATGCTAATGCAATATTGACCTTTCAGAGAAAATGCCTCCAAGAAGAGAGAACACAGGAAACTCTGGCAATGGACAGGAGAACCAGCCACCACAAGTGGTTTTACCCCAGGTGCTCACTGATGCACTGACAGTGATCGCACAAGGATTTGTTCAGCAGCATCAGCCTCCGCCTCCTCCACCGCCCCAGCATAACATCCGGTTCTTTTATGGAGAGATGAGAAAGATGAGGGTGCCAGAGTTTGGAGGATGTACTGACCCTGAGGAGGCTCAACACTGGTTGGCTGAGGTGGAGAAATGGTTTCGGCTAGTGCAAGTACCGGAGGAGATAAAGGTAGATGTGGCCACACCCCTTTTGTGTGGTAAAGCTGGCGAATGGTGGGACGAAATGGTGTTGAGAATGACCCCACCAATCTCATGGGCACAGTTTTGTGATGTTTTCCTAAAGTATTACGTACCGGAGACTGCGATATTAGAAAAGATAAGAGCGTTTGACAGATTAGAGCAAGGAAGAATGACGGTGTCGGAGTATGCGGATCGTTTTCATGCCTTGGGTAAGTTTTTCCCTACGATTATGTCTGATAATCGCCTTAAGATGACGAAGTTCGAGAGGGGTTTGGACTCGAGAATACAGTCGGCGATAGTGAATGCGGGGATGAAAACTTATGAGGATATGCTAGATGCGTGTTTCCGTGTCGAGAGTGATTTTCGCCGAGTAGCGGCAAGAGAAGCAAGTGTAGGATCGTCTGGTAGAGGCAAAAGGCCAAGAGAAAATGTGAGGGTTGGCGGTAGACCCGGACGTTGGGTCAAGATTCCGAGAAGAGGCCCAGTTGGTAATTTCCAGAGACTTCCATCCCAGAATCCAGTAGTTCAGCAGGCTATAGGAGTTTGCCCTCATTGCAACAAGAATCACGTCGGAGAGTGTAGGAAAGTGGCTGGAGCATGCTTCCGGTGCGGTCAGGGTGGGTCATATGATTAGAGACTGTCCGGAGATGAAGAAAAATAATCCTGGAGAGGCGGCTCAGCAGCCGAGAGCGAAGCCTCGAGCAAATGCCCGTGTACATCTCATGACGGACACCGATGTGCAGGAGGCTAACGATGTAGTAGCAGGTACCATTTAAACTAAGTTTGAATTCTTATTGAATTAGGTATTTACGTGTTTAACTCTTTGTGTAAAACATGATATGGCATTAGGTGCGGTTTTAGTAAATAAGATACCTGCCAATATGCTCTTCGATAGCGGCGCAAGCCACTCCTTTGTAGCAAAGAGATTCACTAAGCACCTTGGTAGTTTGCCTGAATGGTTAGAAACTCCGTATCGCGTTCAAGCGGCCGGAGATCAAATTATGGTTTCGTACCAGTAGTACCGAGATTGCGAATTGGAGTTTGAAGGACAAACATTCTCTGCCACACTGATTCCTATTCAGATGTACGACTTTGACGTTATATTAGGAATGGATTGGTTGGCCAAGTACCATGCCAATATTGCTTGTCGATTGAAGCAAGTGACAATCAAGAACGTTGAGATGGAAGAGGTAACGTTTCAAGAGGAATCGGAACGAAAGAAAGTACCCAAGAAGGTGTACGTGTCGGTTGCACAAGCGTGCAGGGCCTTAAGGAAAGGTGCTGAAGGATTCCTAGTGTATGCCATGGATGTTACTCAGGAGGTACCGTCTATTGAGCAAATCTCAGTGGTTAATGAATTTCTTGACGTGTTTCCGGAAGATTTACCAGGAGTACCACCCCCGAGGGAAGTTGAGTTCAAGATAAACTTGATTCCAGGAACTG
>AP025065.1:8402615-8495714 GCA_036186865.1 Eustoma russellianum | reverse complement strand
TGTCCGGAGATGAAGAAAAATAATCCTGGAGAGGCGGCTCAGCAGCCGAGAGCGAAGCCTCGAGCAAATGCCCGTGTACATCTCATGACGGACACCGATGTGCAGGAGGCTAACGATGTAGTAGCAGGTACCATTTAAACTAAGTTTGAATTCTTATTGAATTAGGTATTTACGTGTTTAACTCTTTGTGTAAAACATGATATGGCATTAGGTGCGGTTTTAGTAAATAAGATACCTGCCAATATGCTCTTCGATAGCGGCGCAAGCCACTCCTTTGTAGCAAAGAGATTCACTAAGCACCTTGGTAGTTTGCCTGAATGGTTAGAAACTCCGTATCGCGTTCAAGCGGCCGGAGATCAAATTATGGTTTCGTACCAGTAGTACCGAGATTGCGAATTGGAGTTTGAAGGACAAACATTCTCTGCCACACTGATTCCTATTCAGATGTACGACTTTGACGTTATATTAGGAATGGATTGGTTGGCCAAGTACCATGCCAATATTGCTTGTCGATTGAAGCAAGTGACAATCAAGAACGTTGAGATGGAAGAGGTAACGTTTCAAGAGGAATCGGAACGAAAGAAAGTACCCAAGAAGGTGTACGTGTCGGTTGCACAAGCGTGCAGGGCCTTAAGGAAAGGTGCTGAAGGATTCCTAGTGTATGCCATGGATGTTACTCAGGAGGTACCGTCTATTGAGCAAATCTCAGTGGTTAATGAATTTCTTGACGTGTTTCCGGAAGATTTACCAGGAGTACCACCCCCGAGGGAAGTTGAGTTCAAGATAAACTTGATTCCAGGAACTGACCCTATTTCTAAAGCCCCTTACAGAATGGCCCCGACAGAGTTGAGAGAGCTAAAGGAACAACTGCAGGAGCTATTGGACAAGAAGTTTATTTGCCCTAGTGTATCGCCCTGGGGAGCACCTGTTTTGTTTGTAAAGAAGAAAGATGGTAGCATGAGACTTTGTATCGATTATAGAGAGTTGAATAAAGTTACCATCAAAAATAAGTATCCCCTTCCACGAATTGAGGATTTGTTTGATCAACTCAAGGGCGCCAAGATCTTCTCTAAAATTGATCTCCGATCAGGGTATCATCAATTGAGAGTGAAGGCTGAGGACATCACAAAGACAGCCTTCCACACACGATATGGTCACTATGAGTTTTTGGTGATGCCGTTTGGATTAACAAATGCCCCTGCAGCCTTTATTGACCTTATGAATACCGTCTTTAGGGAACAGTTAGACAAGTTTTTAGTGGTATTCATAGATGATATTCTAGTGTATTCTCCTGATGAGCAAACTCACGCTGAGCATTTGAGAACCGTTCTAGGTATTTTGAGGCAGAAACGACTATATGCTAAGTTTAGCAAGTGTGATTTTTGGTTAAGAAGTGTGGCTTTTCTGGGTCACGTGATATCGGAGGAGGGGATTTCTGTTGACCCGAAGAAGGTGGAAGCTATAACTGAATGGACTAGACCTACCAATGTCACAGAAGTGCAAAGTTTCCTGGGTCTAGCAGGCTATTACAGAAAGTTTGTTGAGGGATTCTCAAGAATAGCTGTACCTCTCAGTCGCCTTACTCAAAAGAAGTCTAAGTTCAAGTGGACGACGGAACGCGAGCAAAGCTTTACAGAGCTTAAGAAGATATTAACGACAGCTCCAGTATTGGCTCAACCCTCCGGAACTGATGGGTTTGTGATTTATAGTGATGCGTCGAAGAATGGTTTAGGTACGTAAACTGTAGTATAAGGTTATGATCTTTTATACCAATTAAGTTTAGACTAACACCTTGTTTGTAGGTTGTGTTTTAATGCAAAACAAACGAGTCATCGCATATGCCTCAAGACAGCTTAAGCCTTACGAGCAAAATTATCCCACACACGATCTTGAGCTTGCCGCGGTGGTGTTCGCCTTGAAGATCTGGCGGCATTACTTATATGGAGAAAAATGCGCGGTATTCACGGACCACAAGAGTTTAAAGTATTTATTCTCTCAGAAAGAATTAAACATGAGGCAGCGGAGATGGTTGGAGTTGCTAAAAGACTATGATTTGACAATCCATTACCACCCAGGAAAGGCTAATAAAGTGGCAGATGCGTTAAGTAGGAAGCCCAGCCATGCGCGACAATCACCATTGGAAAGAGAGATAGAGGAATTCGATTTAGATTTGGTTGACTCCACAGTGAATTCTTTGAAATATTGACTATCACACCAAGTTTGGTTGATCGGATAAAGGAGGCTCAGAAGAATGATAAGACCCTCAGTGAAATAATGGAAAGGGTGAAACATAGTCAAGCTGAAGGATTTCGGACCAAAGAGGATGGGAGCTTATGGTTTAGAGAAAGATTATGCGTACCTGATGTTGACGAACTTAGAAAGAAAATTTTGCAAGAAGCTCATAGTTCGAGGTTATCAATACACCTTGGTAGCACCAAGATGTATAGAGATCTCAAGCAATATTATTGGTGGTCCGGAATGAAACGACATGTTGCTGAATTATAGAAAGGTGCTTAGTTTGTCAACAAGTCAAGGCGGAACACCAACGGCCTGGTGGATTGTTGATGCCATTAGAAATTCCAGAATGGAAATGGGAACATGTCACGATGGATTTCGTAGCTGGTTTACCAAAGACAAGAAGTGGATATGACATGATTTGGGTCATCGTGGATCGTTTAACAAAGTCTGCCCATTTCCTACCCGTTTCAAGTGAAGCACCTCTTGACAAGTTAGTGAATTTATATATGGAGAATATTGTTAGCTTGCATGGTGTTCCAGTTGTATAGTGTCCGACCGAGATTCACGGTTTACATCCAAGTTTTGGACAGGATTCCAGAAAGCCATGGGTACGGAATTAAGGTTGAGTACGGCGTATCATCCCCAAACCGATGGACAGTCCGAGTGGACTATTCAGACCTTGGAAGATATGCTAAGGGCTTGCGTGTTGGATTTTAAAGGGAGTTGGGATGGAATGGTAAAGCTAATGGAGTTTTCTTATAACAACAGTTACCACAGCGCAATTGACATGGCTCCTTTTGAAGCTTTGTATTTAAGGAAATGTAGGTCCCCCGTTTATTGGGACGATGTAGGTGTGAGGACCATCACCGGACCTGAGCTATTGGAGAAAACACTAGAAAAGGTGAAAGTCATCCGGGAAAGACTCAAGGCAGCTCAGGATCGCAACAAGAGTTGGGCAGATTCCAAACGACGACCATTGGAATTTAATGTGGGTGAAAAAGTCTATTTGAGGGTATCACCTACGATGGGTGTTATGAGGTTTGGAGTAAAAGGCAAGCTAAGCCCTCGTTTTATTGGTCCTTACGAAATACTTGAGAAGGTGGGAGCCTTGGCATATAGGTTAGCATTACCCCTGGTGTTGGCGCAAGTTCACAACGTATTCCACGTATCACAATTAAGGAAGTACGTGACGGATCCAAGTCATGTACTTGAAGCTCAACCTTTGGAACTCAAGGACGATGTTACATATGAAGAGATACCCGTAAAAATTGTGGACTGGAAGAATCAAGTGTTGAGGAAGCGAGTGATACCTTATGTAAAGGTCCAATGGAGCAACCACACGGAACGTGAAGCCACTTGGGAGATCGAAGAACCAATGCGGGAGAAGTATCCTCAGCTCTTTGACTAAGGTACGTAAGTTTCGAGGACGAAACTTTTTATAAGGGGGGTGGAATGTCATACCCCGTAACTTTTAAGCGCGACTTTCAATACTTAGAAGTCAACCTTAAATGCAACTTAATTAATTTTATAGGTTATGAGACTTAGTTACATAAAGTATAGAAGAACAAGAGAAAGGGGTTAAAAGTAGAATTAAAGGTAATTAAGGGAAATTACCAAAATAGTCCCTACTAAGAGATAGGGGAGTTACACAACACTTAGTATAACTCCCCATTAGCATAAAGGGGGCGGTTGAAAGGCAAAGAAAGAGGGGGAAGAAAACGCCTAGAGAGAAAAGGGAAGGAGAAAGAGGAAAGAAGAAGAAGGAAAAGAAGGAGGAGCGTCCAATCTAGGTTCAATCTTTACAGAAATTCTGCCATACACTCGTAAGCGTATCTAGATTCCAAGACAAGTAATCTTTCTATACGCTTTACGCAAATTTTGTTACTTTAGACCCTATGTTCTTACAAAGAGAAACTTGGATCACACATTAGTAGCTTTGGTTTGCTTATGTTAAATGCTTTACTATTTGTAGTTGTTGTTGTTGTTGATTGAGTAAAGCTATGTTCTTTGGGCCAATATTTGAAATAGTTATGTTGTGTTCTTCGTTGTGAAATATGCCCATAAGAGTGTTGAACGTAATGTGTTTATTGTCTTGAGATAAGTTCGTAAGTTTGGTAATTACACCTTAGTTGTTTTGAGAGTGTTTGCAAGTGGTGAATGATGGATGTAGGCTTGGTTTTATACTTGTGGTGTTGAAAGGGGTGAAGATATCTAGAGAAGCTTGTGGATGATAGAAGGTTTAGAGTGGATACTAGTTTGCATGTTTAAGAATCAAATCCTGATAGTTGTGTGTTAAGCATGATGAATCAAGGTGCTAAGATTGATCTTGGGGTGTTGAACATGAAAGGGGTTAAAGAAGGAAGGAGATGGGAGGAATTTACTGCAGAAAAACTGCAGTTCTGAACCGTCAGAACACTTCGAACACCTACATTAGACGCTCCAAGTCACTTTAGGCGCCTAATGTAGGCGTTCAATGTGTCCCAGAGCATCCCCGTACACTTCGAACACCTACATTAGGCGCTTCATGTCACATTAGGCACTTCATGTAGGCGTTCGATGTATACGGCACATCCCCGAACACTTCGAACGCCTAGTATAGGCGCTCCAAGTCACTTTAGGCGCCTCATGTGGCATTCGAAGTATACTGGAAGTCTTTTTGACCCTTTAGGCGCCCTATGTAGGTGTAGTAACTTTATACACTTCGTTTGAACATAAAATGCAAGGTTATTTGAGGTGCAATTGAGGTATAGATGGTAAGTTCGACTAAGTAAGGGTAAGATTGAATCCCAAGTGAATTTGTGAGACGAACAGACTTGGAAAGATACGAACGTGGAGTGCTTGAGGTGTAAGACTGTATACTTGATATGTAAGATGCGTGTTACATGTTTGATACGAAGTTGCATGAGCATCCTGCATCATGACATGGGCACTTGCATTTGACTTGAGAATTGCTTTGCGAAAGAACATGTGTTTACAAGAGAAGTTTAATGCTTTTGAAAGGCAAATTATGGCTGCTGGTTGATCGCAGGGTATAAAAGTCACGCCTGCGAAAGCAGGGTATAAAAGCGTGACCTGTGAATCAACAGCAGGGTATAAAATATATTATGGGGCCGTGGACCTATCAGCACGGATATATGATATATGTAATGGGGCCATGGACCTATCAGCACGGATATATGATGTATGTAATGGGGCCGTGGACCTTTCAGCACGGGGTATAAAGTTATATGTTATGGGGCCGTGGACCTTTCAGCACGGGGTATAAAGTTCTGTTTGCTGTGGACTGATCACCCACAGGGTATAAAGTTCTGCTACGCGAAGAATATGATAAGAAGAGTTATGAAATGTTTTGTGAAATGACACGCATGACATGTTTATGAAAGAGGACATATGCATGGGTGTTGTGTGTGGTTTTAAAGAAGTACATGCATCATGATACACAAAGCATAAGATTTGATATGCAAGAAATGTGACTAGCTTATGACTTGCTTATGTGATATGTTGTTTTAGTACATGCTTGTTCTCGTATCCGTGTATCATTTATGTGTTTTATCTGTTTTGAGGAATTCTTGTAAAGATGCTATTTGCTAACTCGAGCACCTTATTTTGGGCAATGACTTATACACTGGTGACTCGTCGTGTGTGATCCCGTAAGGTGTATAGACGGGTTACTTGCTGGCAAGATTTTCGCTAAGAACAGATACTGTATTCCTTTTTTAGGTGAGCCGGAATATGAAATGATATTTGTCGAAGACGATGGCGAGTGGGCTCAATGGGATGACGGGCATGGAAGTAGATAGATGCTGGATTACTCTCTTTAAGTTTGGAAACTCAATGTTTATTATGTTGTACTGGTAGTTATGTTAGACAGTTGATCAAACACCTTTTATTTCCGCTGCATTTTTCTGGTTACATTAATGATGGTGAAGTGTTAAATTTTACAACGTTTCTGCTGATTTATCTTATGTCATGAATGATGTACGCTTGATCTGCTTTGACGCTTCGTAGTTCTCACAGTAGACTACGGCGGGTGCACTGGTTCCGATGACAGTTTCGGGCCGGGGCGCTACAACTTGTCTCCAACTCACAAAATGAATACCACATCATATCCACCTGATAAATCACGTTTTTGGACATACATATATTTGTAGCAACTCAGATTTTTGAAGAAGAAATCAATAGATAATAGTTGACAAGATTATGTCAACGTGTAACACCGAAATTCTCAATATTTCTTCTTATATGTCATGAACATTTCCACACCTTTGACACCTTTAATATCTCTGAATAATGATGATAAATGTGCTCTTATAACATATATAAGAGTGTCTTCAAGAAAAAATAGAATGTGATATCTCAAATCGTCACATATCCAGCTATAGTCAATAATATCATCATGTGAGAGAATAAAATAGAGAATCACCATATCATCTTCAAGTTAATAATAAATCAGCACCAGAATGAAGATAATAATATGCTCAAGAGATTCCTTGAGTGAAATACCAAAAATACCCTCGGGGGTGAAATGACCAAAATACCCCTGGTATGTGAAAACTCCAGAAATGACCCGGATGGTCGGAAATACTTATGATATCACCTTTGTCATGATAAACAGGATGAGAATACCTCCTTGAACTATTTTCACCATGTGATGTTCCTACAAAACTCAAAATACCAATTTTGCCCTTTTTGGTAAGTTGTAGAAACTTCCAAGGCACGTCAGTCACAATACATTTAAAATCATCAAAATCACATAAGATTCACATAATGAGCATGTATAAATCATATACAAATGAAAACAACCACTTTAACATATTTTAGAAAAATATTTCTAAAAACCCTAAACATTCTGTGAGATGTGGATCGATCCATGTGAGGGGCTGACGTACGTCGATTGATCCACGTGAGAGATCGGCGTCTCACAGTAAGTTTTTGGTTCTTCTCAGTCCAACATCGATCGATCCATGTTAGGGGATGATGTACATCAATCGATCCATGTGTCTCTGCCTGAGAGATCCACGTCATTTTTCTTCACTTTTTCATCCTTTAATCACTTATAACACCATACGTGACATTTCTAAGTATTCACCACTTAAAATCATGACTTTGAAAATTATCCAAACATATTTCTCAATAGCATCATGGTCTCAACGTACCCTACTTCGTGTTGTCCGTCGTGCTATATTCTTGTGGGAGAAATCTAGGAATGGGTCTAAGCTTGCGACATCTGTCCCCAGACTTATTCAGTTAGGCCTCTCTCCACCATTACACTCTAGTTGGATGCGGATTCTACGTTGGTGTCCACCGCCTTCAGGACGTCTGAAACTTAACACGGACGTGGCTGTTGGCCGTTGTACAGCCGGAGGAGGAGCTATTGTTTGTGATTCTACTGGTGCCTTGGTTCATGCACTATCTTTTCCATTACGTATGATTATCCTCTTCGGGTTGAGGCTCAAGCTGTGTTACTTGCACTTATCTATTATATTCCCAAGTTGGGACATTTCGTTGTTGAAATTGATTTCCAAGAGTTGGTTTTGACCATGGAATATGCTGCTGCACCTCTAGCCCCCGATTTGCACCGTCTTTGGGCTCTTCTCCATGATTCATCCATTCGGTTATACCATGTCCCTTGGGAGATCAATCGAGCAGCACATTTTTTGGTCCAAGCAGCTATGTTGAATTCTAAGACCGAGTACTGCACCATGCTATCTTCACTTCCTTCACATATACGCGGCATTGTGCTAATCGACAAGACACTCCCTTCGTTTCGATCTGCTACAAAAGCTCCATCACATGGCATTCCACAGTTATAGATTATTTGTCTATTCCCTCCGGTCGCTGACTATATCTTGTGGTTCTGTTTGTTATGGCATTTTTCATTTACTTGTAACATGTATTTTACGGCCTTATTTCGACGTTGCAAATATGTACGCTTTTTCCTTCGTCCAAGGTTTTTCCATAAGGGTGGTTTTACTTGGCAATGTTTTAATGCGGCATATCATGTAGTGTTGAAATATGTACACCTTTTCCCATTCCTCATATTTTTACCACAGTTTCCCTCCGCCATATGTGAGGACTTTAATAAAAATATACTACTTCCGACTATAAAAATATAAGGAAGTGGGATGTAACACACACATATCTGAAACATATACACATCCCTCTCCCATGGCATAGTGTGTGTGTGTATATATATAATATAAATTTTCAACTGCTCTCTCTGTCTGAAGATCGCGTGGTCCCACGTAGCCATGCCACCGCCGCTGGGCCATCCGGCCTTGGCCAGTCGCTCTTATGCCTCTGTTCTCACTGGTACACCATCCTACATTACTCCGAAGCCTCTGCGGCACTAAAAAGGATGTCTGTCAATCGTCTTTGCAGAAGAGGAGGTTTCTGACATGTTAGAGCCATTTCGCCATACCCTAGTCAACTCATTTTGGAATGGTCGCCCTTCAGAAATCGCTGGACCGAATTGGATTTCTTGGACAGGTTAGGTCTGGCTTCTTTGATAAGACTCATGTTTTGCTTCGGTTTGAACGTGAAGAGGATTACAATCGATGCTTCCGTTGTCGATCAGGGAATGTCCTGGGATATCATATATGGATAACTAAATACGCATATGATTTCGATCCCCGCAACGATGCCCCGATCGTCCCGGTGTGGCTATCGTTGCCAGGCCTACCGGTTTACCTTCATAATCAGCCTGCTCTCTTCGCTATTGCTTCCATGGTTGGTACTCCTATTTGATTGGATGTGGCTACACAATAGATTCTCTGACCGTCCGTGGCAAGGGTTTGTGTTGAGATTGATGTCTCAAAGGACCTTTCGTCGAAATTGCATATACAAAGTAAGGATCACCATCACTTTCAATCTTATATGAGGATGTTCTTTCTTTTGTGATAAATGTTGTATCTTGGGCCATACCTGTAGCGACCCGTCTCAAACCCTAGTACTCGTAACGACTCACCTGTCGTATTTCGCTAAGGAAAATACAAGGCGTCAAAGACGAAACAAATACATCTCCGCGGAAGTCAAAATTTAAAAACCTCAAAATAATCATCATCATTAATATCAATACCTTGACAAATCTAAATCGATAAAATGGTCAAACTTAGATAAATACTAAATCTCCAAAATACATAAACCTCGAATGTCCAAAAACAGCTATCTCAGCTAAATGCTCGACCGGTCTCATTAGAATATTCTCGAACCTTTATATCTCTACTCCTAATCATCCTCGATGCATACTTATCTTACCCCTTAAAACAACCAACAAATTATAGTATGAGCGACATATATCGCCTAGTAAGTAGCCTCACTATACTTACCATGAAATCATACACGGAGAAGCAAGTGTAACAAAAATAAATAGCAATATAGAAAATAGCATGTTTCTCATTTGCAAATAAAATTACTATTATACCCCTACATCAATCAAGCAACAAATTCAACGAATGCACCAATAACCAAGTCAAACTAAAGGATAGCCAATCAAATGTTAGTCCAAGTCAAACATCAATTCCAAATCGATGCGATGCAAGGTTCGATACCAAAATCCCAAAGTTTTCCAAATTCCAAATTCCAATGCGATGTTCGATACAAAACTATTCGATCAAATGTCCAAATCCAAATGCGATATTCGGTTCCAAACCGGTCCAAATACCAAAGTCTAAATCCGAGTCCAACTCGGTCCAAATCCAAATATCGAATCGATTATCAATACAAAGGCCAAGCAAAACTTATGAATTGATCCCCCGATGGTCAAATGTGTCACAGACGGCCTATCAAAATAGTCAAATGTGTCTGCACGGCCTAATCGGTGATCAAATATGTTCGGGCACTCTATGTACCGAAATAACCAATATGCTCGGACGAGGCCCGTTTGTTCAGAACCAATCCTGCTTAACGATATATTTCCCATGTAAGGGCGAGCTTTCCAAAATATGCAATGCACGATTTCCAAAACGATTTCAAATGTTCGATGTTCCAAATATTTTTCAAAACCAAATAACCAAATCCGGCTTAGCAGGTCTAAACGATACCAAATATCAATTAATCCAAACCAAATAAACCAAGTAATCAAATATCCAATATCAAAAACCAAACCCTATATCGATTTCACCAAATAACTACCATTCACGCGTATCTATATGCATACATATATATGATCACGCCCATACATATGCATATACACATATATATATACACTGTTCATCCTCGGCCCACTTTTCCCCCAAGCCACTACCCAACTCACCTCACCCCTCACCTCGACACCCTCGGCCCGCACTGAGCATACCCACCAGTGACCCCACTTCCTCAACCCAGCTCCCTCTCACTCTTCAAAAATCCTAATTTCACTCAACCCACTTCCTACTCCTCGATCTCCCTTCAAAACGCAGACCACCCACATTTTCTCACATCTAACACCTAAGGCAGCTAGAAAAATTCATGCTTAATACACTACCGTGGCCACTCGTCGGCGCGTGTGCCACATGCGATGCCACGACCCACCGGCACCGACCACTAGAATACTCTATTTTCAATTTCCAACATATTCCCACTATCAAATCATCCGAAATCCCAACTTAATAAATTCCACCAAAAATCGATACTGATACGCCGATTTGACCCACATAAAATCACACGAATACTATTCATATGCTTACGAAAATCGCATCATATTCATGCCAAATTTCAGCCTCTGGCCGAATTCCCAACTCCCCCAAATCCAACATATTTTTCGGCCCTTTAACCATAATGTCGAAACATAATCATATAAATAAATACGTATATATATACGATATAGAACATATTAATTTATACATTAATCTAAGACGATCAAAATATATATACACTCAAAAGTGGGCGGCCAGTGGCTGCCCATAACACAATTTCATAAGATTTGGCCCTTATATATATATATATATATATATATATATATATATATATATATATATATTCGTATATTCGACCACATAAGAATATGTATATACATTCATTTATGCAATCACGTGTACTTATGTATGATCCATGACTTGGTACGAAAATATAGATACGAATGTTACAAATTCATAATAAGTACATAAAAGATACTTACGTGATTCGTAATTACTATACTGAAATGTCGATTAGGGTTTTCTTCCTTTTTGTTGAGAAAAATTCCTATTCTTCCAAAGGTGATGGCAGCTGTTGCTGGAAGCCGCTACGAGCTGCCGTTGGTTCCTGCTGGGCAGCCCTTTGCAATTGGTAAGGTTTTATTTTATTTTCTTTTGCTACTAAGGGGTGTGTGTATATATATTAAATAGATAGTAATTAGGTTTCTCAGGATATATGGGATTATACCATCTCAAGTTTGTTAGAATATGTTGAGTTTTGATGATTTGCACAATTCTGTACTTCGAACAAGTGATTAGGCGCTTCATGTGTGTGGTTAGAAGTCAGTATACTTCGAACGCTTACATTAGGCGCTTAATGTACCTTGGTGGAGTCCAGTACACTTCGAACGCCTAGATTAGGCGCCTTATGTGATGTGTCTGGATGTGCGAACACTTCAAACGCCTAGATTAGGCGCTTCATGTGAAGTGTTTGAAAATCAGGACACTTTGAACGCCTGATTAGGCGCTTCATGTGGCCTGTTGAAAAGTGCGAACACTTTGAACGCCTCTTTAGGCGCTTTATGCTGTCCATCAAGCCAAAAGTACTTTTCCCCTGAATGGGCACGTACTCCTAAGTACTTTCTCTGAGAAAAAGTCAGAGTTAGTTCGAACAAGCATGAAGGGCTACATTAGGCGCTTCATGTGACTTCGAACGCCTTAAGAAGCCCACATTAGGCGCTTGATGTGACTTCGAACGACTGTTCATTTTCACATCAAGCGCTCAATGTCACTTCGAACGCCTGTGCTTTTTGCACATTAGGCGCTTCATGTGACCAACGTTACAAAGGTCTTAAACTTCACTTTTTAACATCAGTTGACCCTTTGTACCCTCCCCTTTTAGTGTCTTTTTCACAGGTTCCTCTCTGCTGAAGATTTCAGGTTTCCTTTCTTGGCATTCATTTTGAAATCTCTTCAAGAATGTCGCTACATGCTAAAGGGAGATCTCCAATGATGAGGACTCACCAACACATGATGCCAAAACTCATTAATGTCAGTGCAGAGGGTTTCAAACGGGAAGAAATATTGAGGTTGATAAAAGAAGGGTTTCTTCCATTGTCTTCTCCAACTTTCTACTTTGCAAGCTCTCAAATTCTCTCAAGCTCAAGCTCTCAAAATACTTGTAATCTTTGTATACTTTTACTTTATTGTTGAGAGTGATTATTGTAAGAAGAAGAAGAGTCTTCTTCTTGGTGAGACCATATTGTGAGAGATTGGGTAGATTGTTGGTCAAGAAGCAAGGGTGCTTCTTGTTTAAGATTTCTAGACTTTGAAGGGTTAGTTGATAGTGTGTGGTGCACTATTCTCCCTACAAGATTTCTTTGAGGGCAAAGAAGATCTTTGGAGGCTAAACTTCAAAGGGTTAAATTTCTTGGTTGTGGTCTAGGCAAGGTGCCTAGTTTTTGTATTTTCTGGATTTTGTTCTTGATTGTTGTTTCCCCCAAAATAAATAACAATCCCCATTTCAAAATCCTTCTTGTGAAACATCAAGAAGGTAGAGGAGTAGAGTCTTTTGACTTGAACCTCTATACATACTTGTGTTCTTTGTTTTCTTTCAAGTCTTTATTCTTCTAAAGAACACTCCCAAGTATTGGTTGCACTTCAAAACGAAAAATAGCCATAAAATATCCATACTTGGTGAACACACTATTCAACCCCTCCTTCTAGTGTGTTCTAAGGGACCTAACAATTGGTATCAGAGCCACATCTTGCTTATTTGAGTCCAAATACAAGATTTGATCATTTTAGTATGGATCCCTTTGTTTTTGATGATGTGGGTTCTCCTAGTGCTGATGCCTCTAGAAGAAGGAGGCAAGAAACCCTACTCCCTTCTATCTCAAATGTCCATGTCAAAGTTCCCATGTTTGACCCTCTAAACTACCCACAGTGGAAGTCAAATATGGAAACCTACTTACGTTCTTGTGGGCACAGAATATGGGTTGAGGTCTCAAGAGGATCTATGATTCCCATTGATATTGATGATCCTACTCCTGAGGAGGAGTTTCAGTTGGCCATAAATAGCAAGGCTCTTGCTATTTTAAATAGCTCTCTTTCTTCAAATGAGAGAGCTCAGATTCAAGGTGTCCAATCCGCTCATGAGGCTTGGACAAAGCTTGAGATGATCCACGAAGGAACATCTCAAGTAAGAAAGGCCAAAAGGAGACAGTTGATAAAACAATTCTACAACTTTACTGTCCCCAAAGGTGAAAAGATTGAAGAGTCCATCCAAAGATTCACCAAGCTTGTCAACCTTCTCAAAGCGGTTGGCAAGAAAATAGAACAAGAGGATCTAAACCATTGCTTCCTAAACAGTTTAGGAAGAGAATGGAACGCAAAAGTGACGGCCATTGAGGAGTCCAAGGATTTAGAAACAATCACCTTGGACGAGTTATATGGGAATCTCATTACTTATGAGATTCATTTGGATGCACAAGAAAAGAATGATCCTATTCGCCACTCCTCTAAGGCGCTAGCATGCGAGTCGGAGGACTCGGACGATGAAGTCGGACTTCTTGTCAAAAGATTCCGACGTTTTGCAAGAAAGAATGGTGATGAAGCCAAAAGATTCATCAAGGAGAAATACTCTAAGGACAAGGTGAAGGATCAAGAGAATAAATGCTACAAGTGTGGGAAGCTTGGTCATTTCATGAAAGATTGTCGGGTGAAGGAGCCGCAACTCAAAGACAAGAAGGCCATCTACCAAAGGAAGAAGGCCTTGCAAGCGGAAGTAGCCCATTGGGAGAGCATTCTTTCCGGGTCCGAGAGCGACAATGGCGATCGTGATGATCTTGCACTCACGGGGGTGGTGCAAGATGATCTTGACAAGGAGTTCTTTGCACTCATGGCCATCGACGATGACATGGAGGTATGCAATATCTCATCTCACTATAGAATTATTGATGAACGAGATGATTTGGTGCAAGAAAATGATCTCCTAGATTTAAAATATGAACGTGTCAAGAAAGAGTTTAGAGCATGCTTAAATGAATATAATGACACGTTAGAAGATCACATTGCATTGCAACTTGAGCATGATATATTTTTAACTATGCATGTGATTGCACTTGAAGAGAAACATGATTTGATGAAATCATGTGCTCAAGCCCTTGAGGATAAGAAGAATGATTTAAGGGCAAGTGCTACAAAAGTAGAGATCAAAGATGCATCTAGGCCAAGCATGAAAGCTAAAATCAAACCTAGTGCCATGTATGCATCTAAGAAGGGAAATAAGAAGGAACAAGCACAAGTGATCAAGGAGTCCAAAACCTCCTTGAAGAAGCAAAGGCACATGCCTAAACAAAAGGCTAATGCACCAAAGGCATCACAACCTTTGGTTCATGTTGTGAAACAAAAACCTTCTACTATTCCAAAGAAGGTGGTTCCTAAAAAGGAAACACGACATGTGCCTACGCACAAGCATTCGCACAAGCATACACCAACTCACAAGCATACTCCTACATGTTTTTATTGTAATAGGAAAGGCCATGTAGAAAGAGTATGTAGAGCTAAAAATAATAAGAATCTTGTGTGGGTGCCGAAAGGCGAGATGAAGGTGACTAACCTTCAAGGACCCAAAACAAAAAGGGTATCAACTTCATATGGTTCTTTTGTAGGCCCTAGCACTCAATGGAGAAAGCGAAGACAAGAAGGTCAAATGGGTCGTGGACAGTGGGTGTTCCAACCATATGACGGGAGACAAACGTCTCTTCCATAGACTCACTATGCAAGACGGAGGAATTGTCCACTTTGGCGGTAGCAAAGGCCAAATCAAAGGACATGGTATTGTGGGTAACGATTCCTTCTCTCTTAGTGATGTCTTATATGTTGTAGGTCTTAAGTTTAACTTGATAAGTGTCAGTCAACTTTGTGATGCTAATTATGAGGTAACGTTTTTGAAAACAAAGTGTGTTGTGAAAAAGGAAGATAAGATTTTATTTGAGGCTTTGCGTTTCAAAAATATTTACAAACTTAGCATCAATGATTTGGTTTCTCAAAATGTATCTTGTCTAGTTGCTAAGAATGATTTGACGCAACTATGGCATAGACGTCTCGGACATGTATGTTTCAAAACATTTAAATTTATTTGCAAAAATGATAAAGTCCGAGGCCTTCCAAAAATGAGTTTCGAAAACCATGACTTATGTGACACTTGTCAAAAGGCGAAGCTTGTGAAAACAAGCTTCAAACCCAAGACAACTATTTCCACCTCCAAGCCCCTACAATTGCTTCATATGGATTTGTATGGGGATGTTGGAACAAAAAGCTTGGGTGGTAAACATTATACCTTCGTGGTAGTAGATGACTATACTCGTTATACGTGGGTGATGTTTCTAGCTAAAAAGAGTGATGCATGTAGTGAGTTTATAAGTTTAAGTAAACGATTGGAAAATCATGTGGGTGACACCATTAAAACCATCCGTAGTGATCGTGGTGGTGAGTTCGATGGTGATTTCGAAAGGTTTTGTGTATCCAAAGGATACTCTCATGACCTTTCGGCACCTAGAACTCCTCAACAAAATGGTGTGGCCAAACGAAAGAATAGAACTCTACAAGAAATGTGTAGAGCAATGTTGAATGAGTTCGGTTTGCCTAAGTATTTTTGGGCCGAAGCGGTAAATGCCGCTTGCCATGTGATCAATCGTGTCTATTTGAGACCATACCTAAATGTGACACCCTATGAGCTTTGGAATGGAAAAGTTTCCAATATTGGGTATTTCAAGGTCTTTGATTGCAAGTGTTTTATACTTAATACCAAAGATACTTTGGACAAACTTGACCTCAAAGCGGATGAGGGTATCTTTTTAGGTTATGCCTCAAATAGTAAAGCATTTCGTGTTTTCAACAAAAGGAGTCAAAAGGTGGAAGAATCAATCCATGTTAAGTTTAATGAGTCACTTAGTGACGAACCTAAACTTAATGAGGATTGTGAAGAGGATGAAGATGTGACTCCTCAAGAAGAAATTCTTGAGGATGTTCCTATGGTCGTTCCTCAACGAGAGATCGTTGATGATCCTCCAAATGGAAACATCTTCATCGATTTGAGAGTTGAACCTATTGAAGGTACTCCTCCACCTTGTGTGCATGAACTTAGTGAGTCAAATAGAAATTTTTCTCATACTCATGTTGATACACAAAATGTAGATAATGCATCACACATTCCGGAACATGAAGTTCATGTGAATGGTGAAGGTTCATCTCTTCTGGAACATGATCAAGAGGAAGTTGGAGGAGATGTCTCTAATCTTCCTAGATCATTTAAGCACAAAAGTTCTCACCCTCAAGAGTTAGTCATAGGTGATCTAAATAGGGGTATCACCACACGAAGGCAATATAGAGAGAATGCATTTGTCTCTCTTATAGAGCCTAAAAATATTAAAGATGCACTTCTTGATGAAAATTGGATCTTGGCTATGCAAGAAGAATTAAACCAATTTGAAAGAAGGTGATGTTTGGGAGTTAGTTCCCAAACCACACGATCATCCTATTATTGGTATGAAATGGGTTTTTCGTAACAAGATGGATGATCAAGGTAATGTCACTAGAAACAAGGCTAGGTTAGTTGCTCAAGGATACCGTCAAGAAGAAGGTATTGATTTTGATGAGACATTTGCACTCGTAGCACGGCTTGAAGCTATTAGGATGTTGTTGGCATATGCTTGTTATAGGGATTTTAAACTTTACCAAATGGATGTTAAATCCGCCTTCTTGAATGGTGTTATTCAAGAGGAAGTGTATGTTGCACAACCTCCCGGGTTTGAATGTCATGATTCACCACATCATGTCTTCAAACTTAAAAGGCTCTTTACGGCCTCAAACAAGCTCCAAGAGCTTGGTACGAGAGGTTAAGTACTTTTCTTCTTAATAATGGTTTTTCAAGAGGTAAAGTTGACACTACTTTGTTTATAAAAGAACAAGGTAGGACTCATTTAATTGTTCAAGTATATGTTGATGATATTATTTTTGGTGCTACTAACAATTGTCTTTGTGAGCAATTTGCTAGTCTTATGCAAGGTGAGTTCGAGATGAGCATGATGGGCGAACTAAATTATTTCCTTGGATTACAAATCAAGCAAACCGAAGATGGCGTGTACATTTCCCAAACCAAATACACAAGAGATTTGCTCAAAAAGTACAACTTTGGTGAAGGAAGAGAGGTGAACACTCCTATGAGCACAAGTGCCAAGCTTGACAAGGATGAAAAAGGAAAGCATGTCGAGGTAACCTTGTATCGTGGCATTATAGGTAGTCTACTTTATTTAACGGCTAGTAGACCCGATATTTTACATGCAGTATGTTTATGTGCTAGATTTCAAAGTGATCCTAGGGAGATGCATTTTATTGCGGTAAAACGCATCCTTAGATACCTTAGAAGTACTTTGAAATTTGGTTTATTTTATCCTAAGAATGCATGTTTTGATTTAAGAGGTTATTGTGACTCCGATTATGCGGGGAGTCTAGTTGATAGGAAGAGCACCTCCGGAACTTGTCAGTTTCTCGGAGATTGTCTCGTTTCTTGGTTCTCCAAGAAACAAAACAGTGTGTCTCTTTCTACGGCGGAATCCGAATATGTGTCGGCCGCCTCATGTTGTGCACAATTATTATGGATGACAAACACGTTAAATGATTATAACATTCACTTCTCCAAGGTGCCAATTTTGTGTGATAACACGTCCGCCATTAATATTGCACAAAATCCCGTCCAACATAGTCGGACCAAGCACATTGAAGTGAGGTATCATTTCATCCGTGATTGTGTACAAAAGAACTTGGTAAGTGTGGAATTCGTTCCTACACGAGACCAATTAGCGGACATTTTCACGAAACCCTTACCTAGTGATGTCTTTGTATCCATAAGAAGTAGGTTTGGGTTGCTCAACATGGGTTGATAAAACCATCTTGAGTTTTGAGCTCGAAAATTTCAAAAATTTTCAAGTCAGTGCACATAAAGCGCTTCATCACACTTGCTTCAGGCGTTTGATGTCACATCAAGCGCCTGATGTTAAGGATGTCACTCGTTCGAAGTGACATCAGACGCTTTATGTCCCTTTACAAAGGCGTTCAATGTAGGATTAAGCGCTTTATCTAAGCTTGTTCACTCGTTCAAAGTGACATTAAGCGCTCAATCTGCATCTCCGCAACCGTTCAATGTGACTTTAAGCGCTTCATCCTCTTTTGTGAAATCGTTCGAAGTCACTTTAGGCGCTTCAACCCTAAATCTTCACTGTCCTATCCGCCGTCTCGTCAGTTTTCGCGCCATTCAAGGACCATCAATTTTTCTGCCGCCTCTTTCTCTTTCCCACTTCCCCACGATCGTCCTCTCCTCTTCCCCATTCACTACACCTTTTCATCTTCTTCCTCAAAAACTCTCTCCCACTCCTCCACTCTTCCATTACTCCTCTCTCCCACCATTACTTCATCAACCCTTCATCTCCTCTTCTTCACCCCTTTAAAATCCACTTTCTTCTTTATTTCTTCATCACATCTTTACTTCATATTTTTGCCCCTACTCTCAAGACCTCTCTTTTTCTCCCAACTTTTCATCCAATGGCTTCCGCTGGTCCTTCCAAACGTCCACGCACTCAAAAGCGAAAACAAACGGCTGGACAAGGAATTGTTGAGCCGCCTGAAATCACAACCATTCGTGAAGGGCTCACCAAGGACAACTTTCCTTGGTTGAAGAAATTTGAGCCCGACATCAAGAAGCCTCCACGCACCATTGACAAAGGTGCTCATGTCTCCTACTACTCCGGCATGCTATTCCATGGGTAGCATCAAATCGTCTTATTATCCCTCTGAAACTGCTCAATCTCAGCAATCTTCCTGAGAAGAGCACTGCTTTTGAAGTTGTTCCTCTGTTGGAACATCAGGGCTGGACATCTCTATGATCCAGGCCTGATATGCAAAAATACTCCCACGAGCACACCCGGCTATTCTATTCAAATTTGTGGGTCACTCCACAATCTGAGTCTCAAAATTTGTGAAGTCCTGAGAATCCGAAACGAGGGATTGACTGATTTCTCTGTGTTTGACTGGAGTGTCAAATACGGCGTCCATGAGCAGGACGTTAAATTCGATTTGGGGTATTTTCCCTCCAAAAAGACTCAGAACATGCCATTGGTGGATCGCATCTTGCTAGCGGTGGTCACCTACTGTATCAATGGTAAGGCTACTAGAAATCCTAGTAACATGGATTTCTATGTATCTTACCGTCTCAAACATCTAACCCAGCTGAATCTCGCCTGGATTTTCATAGAAGTCATGTTTGCAGCTCTCCGAAAAGGGTCGAAAGCTTTACCTTTTGCCAATATTGTCACAATATTGTTAAAAGCAAAAGGTGTTGATATTTCTGATGATGATTTGACCCCAGTTGCCAAATCTGACGTCTATGATCACTACAATATCGCCCAGGCCATTGACTCGCAAAAACGGAAGGCCACCACCATTCCTGATGAAGACGAGGTCGCGGAGGGACCTCAAGATGCTGCTGGTGGTAGTAATTCTTCTGAATTGCTATCACGCATTGCTGCGCTTGAACAGACTATTCAGTAGTTGCATCTTCGTGATGCCGAGCATGAAGCTCGGCATGTACGGAATGAAGCTCGTTATGAGCGAAATGAACTACGCATGACTGCATTTCGAAATGCATTCATGCAAGTCTGTCCATGGGCTCTTCCTCCTAATTTTGATGATTTAGGGGGAGAAAGTGGTGGTGCTGGTGGTGCTGGTGGCAGTGCTGGCGGTGGTGGTGATGCTGGTGGTTCTGGAGATGTTGGAGGATCTGTGGGTGGATTCACTGATTTTGCCGCTAGTGTAGGTTTTGGCTTTAGTGGTTTTACACCACCAAGTGGTGGTGCTATGTAAATTTCCTTATTTTTGTTGTTGGTTGTGAAAATTTCAGTTATTATTTATTGCAAGAAAATATGACTTGGTATTTCGTTGTTGATGTTCATTAAATTGTTTCATCACTTTGTTCTTGTCAAGTTATTTTTTTTCTTGCATCTAGTGAGGGGGAGTATAGGTTAAGGGGGAGCTTTGATAAGTTATGCATGTTGTGAAATCATCAAAAAGAGGGAGAATGTTAGAATATGTTGAGTTTTGATGATTTGCACAATTCTGTACTTCGAACAAGTGATTAAACGCTTCATGTGTGTGGTTTGAAGTCAGTATACTTCGAACGCTTACATTAGGCGCTTGATGTACCTTGGTGGAGTCCAGTACACTTCGAACGCCTAGATTAGGCGCCTTATGTGATGTGTCTGGATGTGCGAACACTTCGAACGCCTAGATTAGGCGCTTCATGTGAAGTGTTTGAAAATCAGGACACTTTGAACGCCTGATTAGGCGCTTCATGTGGCCTGTTGAAAAGTGCGAACACTTTGAACGCCTCTTTAGGCGCTTTATGCTGTCCATCAAGCCAAAAGTACTTTTCCCCTGAATGGGCACGTACTCCTAAGTACTTTCTCTGAGAAAAAGTCAGAGTTAGTTCGAATAAGCATGAAGGGCTACATTAGGCACTTCATGTGACTTCGAACGCCTTAAGAAGCCCACATTAGGCGCTTGATGTGACTTCGAACGACTGTTCATTTTCACATCAAGCGCTCAATGTCACTTCGAACGCCTGTGCTTTTTGCACATTAGGCGCTTCATGTGACCAACGTTACAAAGGTCTTAAACTTCACTTTTTAACATCAGTTGACCCTTTGTACCATCCCCTTTTAGTGTCTTTTTCACAGGTTCCTCTCTGCTGAAGATTTCAGGTTTCCTTTCTTAGCATTCATTTTGAAATCTCTCCAAGAATGTTGCTACATGCCAAAGGGAGATCTCCAATGATGAGGACTCACCAACACATGATGCCAAAACTCATTAATGTCAGTGCAGAGGGTTTCAAACGGGAAGAAATATTGAGGTTGATAAAAGAAAGGTTTCTTCCATTGTCTTCTCCAACTTTCTACTTTGCAAGCTCTCAAATTCTCTCAAGCTCAAGCTCTCAAAATACTTGTAATCTTTGTATACTTTTACTTTATTGTTGAGAGTGATTATTGTAAGAAGAAGAAGAGTCTTCTTCTTGGTGAGACCATATTGTGAGAGATTGGGTAGATTGTTGGTCAAGAAGCAAGGGTGCTTCTTGTTTAAGATTTCTAGACTTTGAAGGTTTAGTTGATAGTGTGTGGTGCACTATTCTCCCTACAAGATTTCTTTGAGGGCAAAGAAGATCTTTGGAGGCTAAACTTCAAAGGGTTAGACTTCTTGGTTGTGGTCTAGGCAAGGTGCCTAGTTTTTGTATTTTCTGGATTTTGTTCTTGATTGTTGTTTCCCCCAAAAGAAATAACAATCCCCATTTCAAAATCCTTCTTATGAAACATCAAGAAGGTAGAGGAGTAGAGTCTTTTGACTTGAACCTCTATACATACTTGTGTTCTTTGTTTTCTTTCAAGTCTTTATTCTTCTAAAGAACACTCCCAAGTATTGGTTGCACTTCAAAACGAAAAATAGCCATAAAATATCCATACTTGGTAAACACACTATTCAACCCCCCCTTCTAGTGTGTTCTAAGGGACCTAACAAAGTTAATCACTTTAAGGTAACCCTTATCCCATAATTTCCTATTTCAATGGGATAATTTCCTATTTCAATCCTAATAGTATTAGGATAACTATTATTCTATATTATTCAACTATTCTTTTCTCTTTTTTTGTATTTTTCTTTATTTCCTTTTACCCTTAACGGCACATGTTGTAACAGGTAAGGCACGTAATTCAAATTTAGCATTATTGAACTTGAAAAACAAATTCGGAAACCAACATAAAAACCTTTCTATTATATTGACATGGTCTTTCTAATAATAAATGACTCGTACGCATAGAAACTACATCACAAAAATTTTCACCATTATACCTTCTAATTTAAAAAGGAACAATAACTTGTTTAAAGACATGCATCCTCCAACAATATTCAACCATTTCGATTTATAAGGTTTGGGGTGATTAACAAATGACAAATAAATGTTTCACACCAATTCACTACTAGCTACATCAGTGTAACTACCACTATCAATTATTAGAATACAAGTTCTATCTTTTATAACAGAATGAGAATTGAAGATACTTTCATGATTTTTTCAGACTTATCAACTTTAACATGAGCATTGAAGATTTTTTTAATGATCGAATAAGGAGCATATTCAATAGAATTCATCTCCTCATCAATTCCATAAACATCCGCATGCTCATTTTTAGTTTCATTTTCTTTTTTCCCTTCCCCTCGTCACTATAAGAATACAAGTATTTCTTACTATAGACCACCATAACACATTTATTCAGACATTGTGAAGTTATATGTCCTTTCCTAGATAATGGAAACATTTAACTATACCAGATTTAGAAGAATAATTAAAAGACGGACCTTGCAGTGGTTTGGATCTACCTAATTACTTTACATGCTGCGTCTGAATCTTAACATTTCAAAATGTCTTAAGAACCTTTATAAGGTCTCTCTATGGCTGAAACATCTTGCCTTTGAAGAAGGCCTTGAGCGGGAAGGTTTTCTGGGCAACCACAGATGCGTTTGCACTTTGATATTGCGTTGGTTGAGGAGCAATATAGGACCTTCTTTGAAGTTGATTACCAATGTTTTTAGCCATGTGTACCATGTCTTTGGTCTAAACATAATGATGCAACTCTACACGCTTAGCAATTGTAGGGTTGAGTCCCCTGTACACACCGCCCGTCACACCCTGGGAATTGGTTTCGCCCGAAGCATCGCTCGCGCTCTCTGCTCGCTCCCATGCTCGTTTCAAGTATTCCACTCGCTTGGAACTAAAGAGAATAGTTAAAAAGACCGGCAATAGCATTTGAAAGTTCTCTTTAGAGTTTACTTAACATCAAGTTTCTGTAAAGAATCTTGTCATGACCACCTCTCTATCCTCTTCAAGTTGAGCACGCATCTTCAAGATCTCTGTCTCCTTATAGTACTCATCCATTTTGCGGTTTCCTTGCACTAAAGATTGTAACTTTTGGTGCGATTTCTATAATATTAAGATGGTGCAAAATGTTGACAAATCGATTCTTTCATCTCTTGCCAGTATCAACCATTCTGCCCCTATTACGTCTTTTGGAAATTTGGATTTGATCCCACCAGACAAGAGCATAAATACAAATTCAATTGCAATTAGACAAACTTTGTTAGCTTCGGATAAAAAACGATAAGGGCATATTATTTCCACCTTTTGTTCTCATTCTAAGTATGCCTCATGGTTGCCCCTTCCTTTGAATGCTAAAATTTTCATCTTGACCTGGCCTAACTCACTCAAATCATCATCAACTAGATGCTGCCTCTGACCTCTCCTAGGTCATCAATTGGCATCAAAAATCAACATCAAAATCAGCATCCATATTACCTCGTAAAGATAAAAATGGATCTACCCCATCTTCTTGCAACGTACGCATCCGTATAGGTTGTCGATAACATGCACTTCAATATAGGATAACTATTGTAAACTGTATGCCATTCACATCAGATTTGGTGTTTATGTGTTTTTTTTATCATTTAAGGATTATTGAAGCCATGATATTATTTTCTTTCGTTTTGTGTTTTTGGTATGTGTTTGTTCTCTCTTATATGATATTCAGATATTTTAGAGTTAATGAACCGTGACCAGTTGAGGTCGACCATGGACATATTATAGCTTTGATTTGACTGGCGGCATGGTCAACCATAGCATAAAACACAGATTGGTTTGCACCTTTTACAGATATATGTCTACTCCCACTCTCTTTTTCTCCTCCTTTAGAACCGATTTTTTCTCTTTTTCTTTCTTTTCTTCTTAGTTTAGTTACTATACATTAGTTTATGTTAGTTTATGTCTGGTCTTCATCTTCTCCAACTATCCGTTCCACCATTGTTGTACTATTTTTAAGCTTTTGAGTTCTCTTTTGTATATGAAATCTTCTTCTATTTTGTGTGAGTTTTCTTTACCTTGGTTTATCTTCATAATGGTGGAGTGAGTCTCTTGGTTTTCTCATCCTAGTTGAAGTTCTTAGCTTGAAATCAAAGGTGGTCTAGGTCGAGATGTTCATCAAGTCGTATTTGAAAAATCCATTGGTTGTAAGTATATATGATGTTGAATTGCATGGTTTGAGAGTATTGGCTTAGTTATTCACCATTTATTGTATGATCAAGTGGATTGGAAGTGTCTTGATGCTTGATTTTTTATGCAAATTAAGTTGGATGCTTACATTTTGATCTAAGTGGATTCGTTGGTCTTAATCCAATAGATTGACAAACTAAGAACGTTAATTTTGAGTGTTTACCAATGACGTGCTAGCTCAATTACCACAAGGGTATACTAGAGTTAATTTAAGTCAGTATAGTTAAAACACGTGTTTTGACTATTTACTCACAATTACTTAAGTCTGACTTGGTTTCCTCATATATTAATTCGATTGTTATTATATTTGATTCCAAGACTGGTGATCTTGAAAAAAAGGAGTCAAGAATGGATATTAGATGAAAAAACCTTGTAAACTATCTTGTGTTAATTAGTTTATTCTAAATAGTATATGACTGGTTCATTAATAATTCTCTAAAAAATTTGAGTAGTGCAAACCTTCAACAATCGAGCTGACTCGAACTTGTCGTAGTTACCTTAGTTAAAAGATAATTCAGTATTTAATAATTTGTCGCTTTTCCAGAATTAACGACGGAGGCTTAAGACTGGTCAAATTTTGGTGGCGTTGCCTGGGAACGATGTTATTCCTCTTTTGTTTATTGTAAATAATTGTACATAGTTTTCCGTTGTTTTCGTAACTCTTCTCTTCTTTTTCCTTGGTTTTGAGTTATTGTTCTTGCTATACTGGATTGCATATTTTTGTCTCCTAACATTTGTGCAAGGTTAAACGTTGGAGCCATCTAATTGAAGCATTTATGTATTATAATGGATGTTACACAACCAATAGTTATACCAACGGCAAAGATTATTCCTAAGAATTGGTACAAGATGTTTATTCTTCCTATTATTTCATATCCATATTTTAATTGAGAAGAACCATCACATGTGGAGTTTGGAACCAATTATTGTCATGAAAACCCACTATATTATTCTGGTTTTCCTCATGGTTATGAAGGTTACAAACACCCTTACACTCTACAAATCATATAAGAGGTATGTATGTATATGTATTTAGATAATATGTTGATTTTTATTTTAGGTGTATCACTACTGGTGTATATAGGCACCTACCACCTGCATCCAAATTTCAATTGCCTGGTGTTTATGTGAACCTTCCACGTTCAGTCGTCTTGTATTGTGTTCATGTGATCCCATGCTGATTTTGTTTTAGTTGTATCATTAATGGTGTCCACCTTCATCCAAAATCTCTATTGCAGAATTTCCTTTAGGGCTCAAGTGCATTAAATATGTTAATGAACCTTAAATTCATATAGACTATGGATTCGTTTGGTAACACTTTAAAACATTCTAACTCAGTGATAAGCATGTTGATTTTAGATTTTTTTACTCTACCTTCATGTTTTAGCTCAAGAGACTTCCACATTTTGTTGGTACTATTGCAATTTGAAACAAGTCTGTAGAGAAAAAGGGGTTTGAGTGATTTCAAAATGCATGATTTAAATAACTTGTTACAAAGAAATGCATGACATATTTTATGACATGACACGTTGTTGCATAAAATTTGCCTTATATAGTTCATATATGATGTTGTCGTACTAACGAGCCATGAAGCTTTAAAGCTTACATCAAATGGCAAACATTTGTTGTGTTTGAACTATTTTCAGGTGCCATCATTAATGAACTAAACTAGTTCATTAAGTGAAGTACTTAGTTAATTAAGCTAAGTAGTTCATTAAAGGAAGCCATATTTGAAAAAGGCACAAAGGCAACAAGTTGAAGAAAGAAAAGTCCTCCTCCTCTCCTCTCCACACGCCATTTAAATATATATATATATATATATATATATATATATATATATTTTCAGATTTTTTTTTAAAAAGGCACATACACATATATTCCAACGTACTACCGATACGTTATATATTTTACGTACGTACGTTAACGTCACACCACTATACTTAACTCATATTTATGAGTATATTCAGGTCTTATATCATATGATATAAGTCATGGTGATGACAAATTTATTACGACACGTTAAAAGGTTCTAAACCGAAAATTGTCGTATCGGGCGAATACCGAAACTTCGCCAACGTGTCACGTACTTGCCATAAATAGATGGTCAGCCCATACACTTCAAAAATGGCCACAAATTTCGTGGCTTACATGGTATGTGCAGCCATAAAATTATTCCATGTTGGCACACACAAATCACCCTCAATTAACAGTAAATTGTGAAGATTCCAATTTTAATTTTGTCGCATGCTCATGCGCCACATTAATCAGCCTTGTGAGCTGAATATTAAAGTTTAATTTATGTATATTATGTGTAACATAATATATATAACATGTGCAAAAAGTTGGAATTTAATTAGAGAAAAATCGGGTAATCGATAAACGTCAAAAATTCGGTTTTCTACGTACACGAGACATGGAACATTTTTGGCATGGCATATAACATGTATCTAGACACTTTTTACATATTTCATACATCTCAAAGTGTTCTAAAAAATTCAATTAAGGGCTGATTGGAATATACCATGTGTGTATAATTAAATGTGCACTATTTCACAAAGTTTGCAAAAATAAAATACAGCACATGTATGATCATGTCACACGCCCATACCAGCCATGTTGGAGCATATGTGAAGCTTTGTTGGCATCTTGATTGGCCAAGAATGAAGCATACTATGTTGGTGACATAAAGAAAGGAACTACAAAAGGTAATATTTCAAATCTTGTCACATTTGTGACACATGCTGAAAATTCAGCATGTGTAGTACATAGGCTGGCCGAATTTGCCAAGTTTATGAGGCATATTTTACTTCTTGAATTAAGTGAATTAATTGGGAGATAGTATGGAAGTATTTTGAATATAATATAGAATTAAAATGGTGATATCTTTGAATATCGCACATGCTGAAAATTTCAGCATGTGTGTAATGTATGTTGGCCGAAAATTAGGCTCTATTGGTGATCAATTTTTATTCCAAAATTGATGAAAATATTGTGTACTAAATGGTGATTGAATTCTTCTTTAATTTCAAGGATTAAATCAAAATAAACATGGCAATATTTTGAATGAAATGTAGATGTTACACATGCTGAAATTTCAGCATGTGCAAAAGGTGGTATGGCCGAAATTTATGAGATAAAATTGGAGTTATTTGTCTTGCTAATTATGTGGGATGATTATGTGAAATATGGCAACCATTTTATGGCTGATTGGCACATGCTTTTTGAGGTTTAATTTCAGATTTATCTAGTCATCAAGTGATGACAAAATCCATCCAATCAATGAGTGCCAAGTAAGCAAGAGGTTAATGATCATCCAATGAGGAGGTGCCAAGTAAGCAAGAACATGTCACAATGATGCAATACACTCTTCCAATGACTTAGAAGATAATTTTCAAGAGGAAGATCAAGGCTATAGGGGCGGCACATTGTTGATAAAAAGAGGAGAAGAGAGCAAAACAAAAGCAAGACAAGCCTCACAAGTTCAAAAGTGCAAAGAGAGTCTTCCATTCCCTTCTTCTTCTATATTTCTTTCTTTCTTCTCTCTAAAAGCCTATTGTACTCATATTCATATATTTGAATAGGCTTCATATAGTCCACCACATACTCTTTATCATTGTAAAAGATTGATCAAGGTGTGATCAATCTTGCACTTGCAAGGTAGTGGTGTTCGTGTTCATTGTATTCTCATACAAGGTTTGTAAAAGGTTGGAGTTGGTGTGTAACTCCATCAACCCTGTGGTAAGGTGTTCTTTGTGTTCTGTGATTAGTGCTAACCGAGGAAGGTGTCCTCGAAGACTGGAGTAGGTTATTTATAACCGAACCAGTATAAAATTCCTAGTGTTATTTACTTTCAGCACTTACTTTCAGTTTAAGCACTGTTTATCGTTTTTGATCACGTTGGTAAAAATAATAAACGGAATTAAAAAATCACGAAACTTTTCAGAGTTATAGACACACGTTTTAAGGTTCTTTTGACGTGAGTTTCAACCCTTTTGGATAAGTATAAGTCATCCAAACGCCCAAAGTTCTGAGACTAGTGCAGTCTGACTTTCAGGCTTGCAAAGGTTGAGACTTTGATCGTATTTGACTAATTTCCCAAAAGAATTTTTCAAAACTGTTTCAACCCAATTAAATAAAACTAATAAGAGGTTAGTCTTTAAATTTTCAGAGCATTTGGAGTTACGGACAAATAGGAATTAATTTTTCAAATCGGGCTACCGTTTTTGGCAGATTTGTGCAATCTGACCACCAACGATTTGTCAAGGGGTTATAGGTTGCATTTTATTCTGAAATTTTTAGGAGATACTCAGAACATCTGAGGCTAAGTTTTCTCAGAATTTCAGAATTTTTGAAGACCTGAAACCTAGTTTTCAAAACGTTTTAAAACTGGTCCTGAAAATAGAAACTGTTTTCAGAAGTTGGGTTTTTGGTTTAAAACAATTTTAAAAACCACATTTTTCGCACCCACTATTCAACCCCCCTCCTTCTAGTGGTGCCTTGCAGATCCTACAAAGTCCTGCTTCTGACTTACTAAGACCATTTAGTAATAGTTGCATTGCTTTAGCATTCATAGGCATTCTTTTCTTATCTTCACTAATCCATTCACTTTTATATTTCTCTACTTCTTGTGTTACTCCATTAACTTGTACAACCTTGATTGGTATGTACGGACCGTCTTCAACTATAGACTATAAATCGATGTCGATAGCCATTAAGAATAGCTTCCTTCTTAGTTTTCAATGAACAAAACTATCACCATCAAATAATGGAAGGCTTTGAGCGGACATACCTTCTAAATCACCTCTGTGAGGGATCAATGCCATTTTTGAATAGATAGAATACCTTTTATTTAAATAAGAAGGATCTGATGTACTCTTGCTTCTAAATTTTTGTCTTCTTGATGCGATGTTGGCCTCGCTTTGATACCAGTTATTAGACCGTAACACCTGCACGAAACATCAATAAAGAGGAGTGATAGTGGTTAGTGGAAATAACACTATTTTTTTTCCCTTTAAAAAACTACCCTCGAAGTTGATTCTGAAAATTTCGGAATCACTACCTGTTTTTAATTTAGGTGTATCACTACTAGTGTATATAGGCTCCTACCACCTACATCCAAAATAGACATGTAAATTCGAGTGCGGAGATCGTAAAAAACGGACAGAAAGGTGAAGAAGACAAAGCCATCAGGAATTATATTGGTTCAGTCAATGTGAACTACTACAGTCTCAAAGAACATCTTTCCTTGGATTTTCACTATGAAATGAGCACATTACACCTTACAAAGTACTTGATTATTGGGTTATACTCCAACTCCAATCAAGACTTGATCACAACACCTTTACAACACAAGAATGTAATCATCTCACCACCTTTTGATGTAGCCTTATAGAATGGCTAACCAATTGCAACTTTTATGAACTCAAGAGGTGTAAATGGAGCATAATAACAACTTTAGAACACTTATTCAGCTGCAAGAATTAATAATGGAGAAGGAGAAGAAGAAAGGAAGAGAAAAGCTCAAGGTTTGACTTCAACCCTACTCCTATTTATAGGTGTGAGCAACCCCTAATGTGATTAGGATGCCCACATGTCACCTGCAATGTCATCAATCTTATTTGTATTCACTTGATTGGATGACCACCTCACCACCTTACATAGTTGGTACCTTCACGAGATATGATTGGAACACTTCAACTCTTACCTTCATGCTGAAAAATGCTGCATGAATTTTCTGAAATATCAAGTGGTTTGGATAGCCACTTCCTTCTCCACCTTTTGCTCAACCATCAGAACAACTTAGTTAGGATATGAACTGAACAAATCAACTGCCTTTTAGCTTCCAAAGCCGAGATATGCCATCATTGGTGACAAGTATGTAACTCCTTGCCAACATGTTATCTTGGAGTGTTTTGGTTGGTCCACTCGGTGTAGTCTTGCATATATTTGAAATAAGTGAGAAATTATATAGCCATGGTTGGATAATGGTGAGAAGACATTGTCTTGTAATCATCACCACTTGATCCAAACTACTTCTTCCTTTCTCTCCTTCAAGTGTGGCCAGTTGTTCCTCAACCATTTGGCCAATATTCTGCTGAAAATAATAATTGAAAAGTCCCAAAAGATGTATATAAAATACCATGATGACTATATAGTGTGGCAAAATAAATGTCATAATATAAGAAACCCGAGATAACCACAATCCATACTATATAGTTGATGTAGATATGATGACCATGAACTGAATATCGTGAAGACTATATATAAAACATCCATATGGCAAAACTTCTAGCATTGCACAAAAAATAAATTTGCGTAAATTACCAAAATGCCTTTGTCTTCAAAATGACCAAAATACCCTTAGAAACCAAATATGTCAAATAAGGGCATAAAGATACTCCAACTTTGTCTTTTCGTTCTTATGTGTCACCTTTATAAGATATGACCCTGCAAAAGCTCAAAAGTACTATTTTCCCTTTGTGGTAAGTTGTAAAAACTTCATTGGCAAGTTAGTGACATAGCACATCATCATCATCATCATCATCCATATCCAGTATATCACAGTGACAGCAAAAGCTATCGCTAGGGTCTAGGGAAGGTAAGTGGTAGGCAAACAATACCTCTGTCCCAAAGGATAGAGAGTCTGCTCATCCCAAGTCAATTTGGATCTGCCTTTACTTATGTTCCCCTCTACAATGAGGCTTTCAATTGCTCTGGCCGACGTCGTTGTCTGTCTCCGCTTGACATGCCTAAACCATCTCATTCTTCCCTTCCTTATCTTATCTGCTATACTAGCCACGCCTAACCTTTCTCGAAACACCTCGTTTCTGATCCGGTCTAACCTTGTATGCCCACACATCCACCTCAACATTCTCATCTCTGCCACTTCCATCTTCTGCAATTGTGACCTCTTGATGGCCCAGCAGTCTGTCCCATATAGCATTGCCGGTCGCACTGTCATCCTATAAAATTTTTCCTTTAATTTAGTTGGGAAATTCTTGTCACACAGCATCCCTGAGGCCGCCCTCCATCTACACCAGCCTGCTTGAACTTGATGTGCTACATCACTATCTATGTCCCCATTCTGCTGCACAAATGATCCTAGGTACTTGAACTTACTTACTTATGGTACCACTTGACCATCGATGGTGAGCTGGCTATTCTCACTGTCGGCTATGCCGCTGAAATAGCAGTGCAGATACTCGGTTTTAGAACGGCTAATCCTTAAGCTTTTTCTCTCTAAGACACATATCCACTGCTCTAGTCTCATACTCAGGGTATGTCTACTCTCTGCGACTAATACAATATCGTCAGCAAAAATCATACACCATGGAACTGCCTCCTGTATCGGCTTTGACAACTCGTCAAGGACAACTGCAAAAAGAAATGGGCTCAACGCAGACCCTTGATGGAGGCATACCTCCACTGGAAAGAAGTCTGTATTTCCCACAAGCGTACGAACGGTTGTTTTCGTCCTAGCATACATATCTCTAATTATGTCTATATACTTCATAGGGATCCCTCTTGCATCCACCTTATCCCATAGAAAAGCTACGTGGCACGCTATCGTACGCTTTTTCAAGATCGATGAAAACCATATGTAAATTGCGCTTCTTCTCCCTATACTTCTCCATTAATCTCCTGAGAATGTGTATTGCTTCCGTAGTTGACCTTCCTGGCATAAAGCCAAATTGGTTCACCGTAACCTGAGTTTCTTTCCTAATTCTAGTATCGATTACTCTCTCCCATAACTTCATGGTATGGCTTAGCAACTTGATCCCTCTATAGTTCCCACAACACTGTGCGTCTCCTTTGTTCTTATATAGGAGGACCACGACACTCTTCCTCCACTCATCTGGCATCTTTCCTGTTTTGTAGATACGGTTGAACTGAGTAGTTAGCCATTGAACCCATTCCTTTCCCAAATACTTCCACGCCTCAATGGGTATGTTATCTAGGCCAACCGCTTTAGCTCTTCCCGCCTTCTTCAGTGCTCTCATCACCTCTTCTTGTGTGATGCTCCAACAGTCGGAGTTATTATGTTGTCGTTGTTGGTAGTGATGCTTTCTCGTTCTTCGTAGTTAGTACTACCGCCGTTGAAAAGATTGTGAAAGTATGTTTGCCATTGCAACTTGATGTCTTGTGCTTTGACTAACACGTGTCCATCTTCTCCTTTTATAAACTTCCCGCCTCCTAGGTCCTGCCTCTTTCGATCCCTAGCTTTGGCAACTTCCCGCCTCCTAGGTCCTGCCTCTTTCGATCCCTAGCTTTGGCAATTTTGAACATATCATGCTCTCCGTCTTTTGCTTCTAGTCTTTCATACATCCTTTTATAAGCTGCAATCTTTGCCTCTGTCACTGCCTTCTTTGCCTCTTTCCTGGCGATTTTGTAATTCTCCATCAATCGCACTTTCTCCTCCCCATTTGTACAGCTTAACATCTCTCTAAAAATCCTTTGTTTGTCTTTTATTTTTTGTTGCACATCCTCGTTCCACCACCACGTCTCTTTATGTAGGGAAGTCTTTCCTGTTGTTACTCCAAGCGTTTCTCTCGCCGCGTGAGTAATAGTAGTTGATAGAGCCTCCCACATCTGATTTGTGTCATCACTCAGACGATCTAGTTTCGCAAAGATGAACTTGTCTCTGAATATATTAATTTTTTCGTCTTTCAAACTTCCCCATCGAATCCTGGGTGGGAATTTTCCTACCCTCTTACTCAGCTTTTGGCTCAATGCTATAACTACCATTAATAAACGGTGTTGCGCCACTGCTGTCTCTCCTGGTATGACCTTACAGTCCCTCCACAACCATCGGTCTTCGCGCCTCATCAGAAAATAGTCGATTTGCGTGTTACGTCCTCCGCTGCTAAAAGTGATCAAATGCGATTCTTTTTTTCTTAAAAACGAGTTTATAATGCCTAGGTTATAGGCCACTGCTAGGTCTAGCAGATCTCTACCCTGTTCGTTTCTATCTCCATAACCAAACCTGCCATGTGCCGCTTGAAAACCATCGCTATCCTTACCAATGTGTCAATTAAAATCACCTCCGATACAAATTTGTTCCTATCTGGGTATTGACTTTAACGCTACACCTAAGCAATCCCAAAACCCTTTCTTCTCTTGTTCTTCTAGTCCCACTTGGGGTGCGTAGGCGCAAATCATTGTCACTACCTCCTTATTTAGTACTAACTTCAACACCATAATTCGATCATTATATCTAACACATCAATCATATTCGTGTGTAATTCTAACTTTACTAGAAATCCTACCCCATTCTTGGTCCCATCGGACCCCGAATACAACAACTTATACCCATTACACTCTTTACCTTTATTCCCTTTCCACCTAATCTCTTGGAGACATGCTACATCTATCTTACGTCTCTTAAGTGTATTTACAACCTCCAAAAATTTACCACTTAAGGTTCCTACATTCCAAGAGGCTACCCGTAGACTATCTTCCTTTTCCTTCCCCTTACTTACACTCCTCTTCCTTAGACATGGTCTCACGGAAAAATCATGGCGTCTTTTATCAATTATTGCAACTAAAACTAAAAATCCAAGGTATGCTACTGATGCCGAAAGTTTGAAACTAAATGTAAACAATCAAAATTACTTCAATGCTAATAAGACAAAAATAAAATTATATCACCTGGTTAGATTGTGGCACACCAAGATCCAATAGAGCAACAGACCTGGGATTCGTTGTCTGCTGCAAGAATCCGTGCATAGGAAGAGTTGCTCTGGCAGCCTGGGAATCAAAAAGCCAATGCACAAACAGACCAAGGCGGCGTACGGGAGTCCGACAGTGGTGACGCCAACTATTTTCTCCCCTCCGATTTCAAGATCCACGCGGTTCCGACCGATTCAAGAAAAAAAGTACTAATCTGGGGAAAATTGGAGCTCTGAGCCTAATAATGCTCCAAAGGACAGAACAATGGACGAAAAAAGGAAGAACAATGACGGAGGCGGAGAGGGCTATGAAACAATGGAAGGCTAGAAACGGCTGGAAGCTAAGGCAAAAGTTTCAGAATCTAGACCAAAAGAAAGAACAATGGACCCAAAAAGATTCAATCTTTAAGATACAAAAGTCGAAGCAATTTTACAGTTTACAAATGCAATCTCAAAAATCCCCAAAGCAAACAGGAACCAAAACGAAGTTGAGACAAATCAGAAGAAAACTGAAGAGTAGCTAAATAAAAATACTAAATGCAGTTATGAAGTAGTTAATACTCAAAAATAGATAGTAGAAACTAAAACGCAGATTGTTACCGAGAAGCTAGTGATGCCGGGGGGCGAAGGCGGGGACGGTGGAGGAGATTTCTTAATGGAAGTTTTTGGTGGCGGGCAAGATTGCCGGAGACAAGGACTTGAACACGTCAGAATGTGATTGATGTACATACCAGACATAACACATGCATATATATATATATATATATATATATATATATATATATATATATATATATATATATATATATATATATAGTTAAAATGGGGGATGGAACAAAGCATCCTGACAAAAAGCAGCGATGGACTCCAAGGAAAAATCCGCCAGTATCAATGCAAATTCTAACGCGATCAAAAGATCCTGGCCAAGCCCAGGCAGAGCAACCTGCTCATACTGTAGCTCCGATTGAAGAACAGACTGATAGTGTTGCTAATGTTGCAGAAGTAGTTGACCACCATAGTACTCAGATTAAGGATCTGCAACCCATAGATGTTACAGATAAGCAAGATTTAACAAAGCTAGGAGCATCAAAAGAAATCAATGTGGCAGAAGAGGATGATATGCTTGTGGCTAATGTTTCAGACACAGAGCCAATAATTTTAGACAGATATAATCGTTTTGCTGAGTTTATGGCTACGCTATCCCCGAATGATCAATATTCTGCAAATGTAATTAAGGAGCAAGTATACCAAACAGTATATAATTCTTGGCTAGGAGAATTGTCCATCAACTATCAGGATGTTGATCAACCTACAGATATACAAGCAAGGGACGCTGTGCGTGATAGTGAAGGAGCTTTGATTATGCAATTGACTTCATAGCCAGCCATAAGTCGAAGAAACAGAAGGCCAAGAAGTGCCTTACCACTTCCACCTCCATCGTCTATCGTTACCCGTTCTTGTGTCCAAGATCCTTCAAGCTCAACCACTCATACTAACCAATGAAGTACATAATCTGGAATGTGGGTGGACTTCGGACCTCTTTACATCGTCTTAAGCGTTTGGTCCAAAAGCATCATATTCAATTGCTGATTCTAATTGAACCAAAACAATCGGCAGATAAAATAATTCGACTTCAGTTGAAGTTATCATTCACAAACTCTATAGTCACATGTTCAGACAACATTTGGGTGTTTTGGCAGAGTTCCAGTCTTCAACTAGATAGTGTTTTTCATGGAGAACAAATTAGTTTGTTTCAATTTTGCACAGGCCATTTAGGACAACACATTTCTATAAGCCCGGTTTATGGAAGGCATACTGTAACAGACCGGAGGAGATTATGGTTGCAGATGCTCCAATATACACATCATGCTCATGATCTGTGGTTGGTTGGAGGGGACTTTAATACATATATGTCAGTTCAGGAACATCATGGTACCTCAATGCCACAGATGTCATCGCTGGAGGAGTTTGTCGAATGTGTATCACAGTGCTCTCTAATTGACTTACCTTATGATGGATCTCCTTACACATGGGTTGGGGGCCGTGGTTTGGGTATTGTCAAAAGGAGATTGGATCGAATACTATGCTCTCAAAGGTTTTATGATCAGTTCCCAATGGTTAAGGTTAAGCATTTATCAAGGATCACTTCGGATCATGCACCATTGCTGCTCAATCTTAATGTTCAGTCTGACACAACACCACGATCGTTTCGTTTTCTTAATGTTTGGACGGAGCATAATGATTTTCTGAAATTTGTAGCTGGCCAATGGTCTACATATCCGACAATTGGGGGAATGCGAGGTATGTATAATAAATTGCAGAGTTTAAAGAAGGATTTGCAGCATTGGAATAAACATGTGTTTGGAAATATCTTTGATAAATTAGCGGTTGTTGAAAGACAGGCAAACATACAAGAAGCCATATATGATTTGAATCCTACAATGGAAAACAGAGCTAAATATCACAAAGTGAAAGCGGAATATCTGAAAGTTTCAACTTATGAGCAGAAGTTTTGGGAACAGAAAGCTCGTTGCAAATGGCTTATGCATGGTGATGGAAACACTGCATACTTCCATAACCTAGTAAAAGATAGACACCGTAGACAGAGTATCACTCAAATTAAAACCACTGCAGGAGAGTTATGTCAGACTAAAGAGGCCATTGAGGCTGAGGCGGTTTCATATTTTACTCAGCTATTCAAGGAGGAAGAGGTTCTGAATCCTGACAGATTATTGCAGTATGTCCCTGAGATGATTACTCTTGAAATGAATGCTGCACTTACTCAAATGCCTACGCTAGAAGAAGTTAAATCAGCAGTCTGGTCGCTTGACCCGAATAGTGCAGCTGGTCCTGATGGCTATAATGGCTTATTTTTTCGACATTGCTGGGAAATCATATGCCATGATGTCCACAAAGCAGTACAGGAGTATTACCTTGGCATCAGAATTCCCCAAGCCATGGGCAGTACGCTAATCGTCTTAATCCCAAAAACTCAGAATCCAACTACATTTGCAGAATTTCGGCCTATATCACTATCAAACTTCATGTCCAAACTTGGAACGCGTATCTTGACAACTAGGCTGTCTCACGTCTTGCCTGGCATTATATCTAAGGAGCAGGCGGGCTTCATGAAAGGAAGGGATATCACAGAACATGTGCTTACTGCGCAGGAACTCACTCATGTGCTGGATAAAAAAGTTAGAGGTTACAACATTATGCTTAAGTTGGATATGATGAAAGCATTTGATAGAGTGAATTGGAAGTTTTTTCGGGCTTTACTGCAACACATGGGGTTCTCGGTACATTTTATCAAGCTAATATTTAGCCATCTAGAGAGCACAACGTTATCTATTGTCATCAATGGTGCCCCATGTGGTTTCTTCAAGCCAACGCGCGGGGTAAAGCAAGGCGACCCCCTTTCCCCCATACTCTTTCTTTTGGTTTCAGAGGCCTTTTCCAGAGGAATTAACGCATTGGTTGAAAGTGGTATTGTTAAGCCATATGCAATGGGCAGAGTAAGACCCATAATTACTCACCTTGCTTTTGCAGATGATTTGTTGGTATTTCTCAATGGATTGCCAGCTAATTTGAAGAGATTTAAGCAATTTTTGGATCTATATCAGGAGATCACCGGCCAAAAGGTCAATCTGAGTAAGAGCCGATTTATTACATCTAAGCATGTCATGCCAAGTCAGCTTCGTGCTATGGAAGCACACCTTCAAATACACGCTGCCTCATTGCCCATGAAGTATCTGGGAGTGCAATTGACTCGAGGATGCCTTAGGCCAATCCATTGTACAGATCTCCTTACTAGTATAGATAAACGAATATTGGGATGGCATAATCGCTTTTTATCCCCTGCAGGAAGATTAACCTTGGTTAAATCCGTTTTGAGCTCTATACCAACACATATCGTAGCAGCACATAAACTACCAAAGAGTATCATCAGAGCTATTCGACAGAAAATTTGTAATTTCATCTGGTCAATACAAGGCACAGCACCAAGATACCATTGGGTTAGCTGGGAAACATTATTTATGCCACAGGCAGAAGGGGGATTCGGCCTTCGAAGGTTGGAGGATTTGACTAAGGCATACTCATGTAAATTGTGGTGGTCATATCATAACAAGAATAGTTTATGGACAGCCTTTCTCTCTTCTAAGTATGGCCATCGCCAACATTATATACCATGCATTACTGATACTGTCACTTGGAAAAGAATTTGCTCAGTTCATGACTTATGCTCTGCAAATGCCGTTGGACAAAATCGATCACAGACATGGACTTTGGAACCGACTGGGCAGTTCACAATAAAATCTGCATTTGACTTGATTCGGAGCTCTGGACCAAAATATCTTTCTCACAGGTTTATATGGCACAGGTTGCAGCAACCGAATAATCAAATAATACTATGGAAGCTATATCACCATGCATTACCCATTGAAGATAATTTGCGTAGATTCATGGCCATATGTCCAACATGCTGTCCTTTTTGTCATAACTCTTCAGCCACACAAGCGCATTTGTTTTTCAAGTGCCCACATATTCAGCAGATATGGACATACTATGCATCAGTGGTTGACGGACCACAGCCAGGCAACATGCATTTATTCCAGTATCTTATGTCATGGTGGACATCAACGAGTGAGAAGTCTTTTAAAGGAGTGTTGAGGATCATTGTACCAGGAATAGTGGTATGGCAAATATGGAAGGCTTACTCTGCAATGATATTTGGAGAAGAGCACTATCACTCTGGCCAGCTAAAAGAGAGTATTAGACGTCATATCTATACTTGGAGTTGTGCACAGCATGGCAGGAAATTTGTCAATAATGAACATGATCTATTTATGTTTGGACTGACGCCAAAAATGAGACTTCGGCGGCCACAAATTGTCAAATGGTGTACGCCCCCTCAGGGAAGATTGAAACTAAATGTAGATGCAGCACATGGTTCAATTACGGCATCAGGAGGTGCAGTGTTGAGAGACACAGCAGGCAATTTAAAGGAGGCAATTGTATTTTATCTCCCATTGTCTTCCCCATTTCAAGCGGAGTTACAAGCAGCTAGTATGGCACTTTTGTATTTTCTGCAGCGTTATAGGCAAGTCGATATGGAGTTAGACTCAAAGGGTGTGGTAGAGTATCTTCAATCTGAGAGTGTTTCTCCACTTCTTCATAGTCTACTCATCCATGGGAATGTTATGGTATCACATATACCACGCCAGGCAAATGAGGTGACACACTTGTTGGCTCAATTTGGGCAGCTACATCAAAAATTTCATCAATTTTACACATTGTCTATGCTGCCTCCTATGGTTAAAGGGGCCCTACTTACAGATGTCTCAACACCGCACATACGAGTTTAATATGCCGAAGGCACAGCAATCAGTTTCGCTTGGCTGCCTTTGTCAACCATGGACACAGGCAGTATGGGTAATCTCTATACTTTGCTTTCCTATTCTTGATTATTCCTCTCAAACTATATATGTCCTGTCCGTATCTCGTGATACGGGCAGACCGGGTATTATCTGTTCATTGCCTCATTCCCTCATAATTAAGCTTTACACAATTAAATTCATTAATGCTTTGCTTTCTTTGCATATGACGTACATTTGCTGCGCTTTATGTGGATACACTGAGTTATGGACTTCGGAATGCAACATTGAGGAAAGGAGTACACAAGATAAAAGGAGGAGCTATACGGGTCAAGGAGCAGCACACTCAGAAACTTCATACTCACTCAACGGAGGACAATGCATATTGGATCACATGAACTTGGGTCCCTTCTCATGCGCCAAGCCACTGCACTGTTGTTTAAATAGGATTTATTATATGTCTCTTATTATAGATATACACTCCTATCATATAAATATGCACGCTTTTTCCTTCGCCAAGGTTTTATCCACAAGGGTGGTTTTACTTGGCAAGGTTTTAATGCGACATATCATATATGATTGGAGAGCGCAAATTATCATAGCGTTATATTCACACTTTGCATATGATGACATGTAATATGTACAAAGAGTTTTCCTCCGCCACAAGTGAGGGTATCTCAATAAAATATCTCTCTTCTGATTAATAAAAAATATATATATAGACACACACACACACATACACACCAAATTCAAGCAATAGAATCATAATAAACATCTGTGAGATGTTTAAAAACTCATTACATGCAATGTGTATACCAATAACCTTACTTGCTTGTCATATGTTGGAGAAATTTTTCAAAAATACGCTGACATCAATCGATCCATGTCTCAATTTTAGAGACTGATGTGTACATTAATCGATCGATGTACCTCAGGTTCAGAGATCGATGCCTCACAATGAGGTTCTGTTTTTAATCTATCCAACATCGATCGATCGATGTAGGATATGATGTATACATCGATCGATTGATGTGTCTCAGGTTGAGAGATCGATGTCTCATAATGAGGTTCTGGTTTTAGCCTCTACATGCATCGATCTATATCTCTTCTTACATCGACTGATCAATGTACCGTGACCTGAGGGATCGATGTCACTTTCTTATTTGTTTCAACTTTTTAATGTTTTTATGATATTGAGTGATATTGTAACACTTAATAAATTCATGCTTTTGAAAATTATTCGAACACATACGCAATGTTCTTAACATTCTGTAGAGTAGAAAAGCTTTAAAGGCTTATAACCACTATGGTAGAAAAAGCTAAAAAGTGCATAAACACTAAATTGTAGAAAAACTTTTAAAAAAAATCTTATAGACATTACTAGTTTGTTGAAAAGCGAAAAAAGCTTATTACAAAAAGAAACCTCTGACTTGACCAAAGTCAAACTTTTAAGTTGACATTCAAACTCTATGTTAAACAAAATAGACCCTTCCTTTGACAAAAGTCAACTTTCAAGTTGACTAAAGTCAAACTTTAAGGTAAGTGAACGAAATGTTCGATTCGACTATAATCAACTTTTTAATTTGGCTAAAATCAAATTCTGATATTAAAAAAAACTTTGATTTGACCAAAGTCAACTTCTAAGCTCGCAAAAGTCAAACTACGAGGTAAATAAAAGAAACATCTGATTTGACAAACACCAATTTTCAAGTTGACTAAAGTCAAACTCTGAGATAAGTAAAAGAAGTCTCTGATTTGAAAAGTCAACTTTTAAGTTTACTAAAATCAAAGTCTGAGGTAAATAAAAGAAATATCTGATTTATTGACGTATCATTATGTGTCATCGGGAAACAACCTCTGTGTTTTTTTAACACGTAGATATGGCTGCGTACATCCGACTCCTCTACATATCCGTCATAGATGGGAGGCTCTAAAACAAGCAATGTTATTGTCGTTAACTTCTAAGTCGATTGAGTCAAACTCTGTGGTAAATAAAGAAACCTTTGATTTGACTAAAGTAAACTTCTAAGATGACAAAAGTCAAACTCCAATGTAAATCTAAAAAAAAATCTGATTTCACAAACGTCAACTTTCAAGTTGACTAAAGTCAAAAGCCAGATTAAGTAAAAAAAAAACTCTGATTTGAAAAATTCAAATTCCAAGGTAAATAAATGACATATTCGATTTGATAAAGCCAACTTCTATGTTGACTTGATCAAACTATAAGTTAAATGAAACAACCACCTCTAATTTTATAAAGTCAACTTCTAAGTTGACTAAGTCAAATTCCGATATAAGTAGAAGAAACTTTTGATTTGACATAATCAACTTCTAAGCTGATTAAAGTCAAACTTTGAGGTAAGTAAAAAATATCCGATTCGACATCAACTTTTAAACTAACTAAATCCAAACTCCGAGCAAGTAAATTAAAACCTCCAATTTGACCAAAGTCAACTCATGAGTTGACCCAAGTCAAAAACTGAGATAAGTGGTTTTTCCACAGTCAATCTGTATGTTGACTAAAGCGAAACTCCAAATTAAGGGGGGAAATCCTCACACCGACAAACATAGCAAGGCCGTGTAGTTGATTAATTTTAAGCCTTTTCACACTGATTGAGGGCGAAATCTAGACCCAGAGCAATCATCTTTAAGATAAAGATCCTAAAGCCAATAGACCTCAAAAGGTCCGAGTCTAGAGTGCCAAAGTTCAAGGATAAATTGCGTGGTCATGAGATTGACTAAACGCCAAGCTCAAAATTAATTATTTATGAAAATATTGTTTATACATTTCTTAATTTAAAGCCAAATAAATTTGATATTGTGCTATGGGGGCTTATATATTTGTTTGTTGCTTAAAAATCTTATAAACACTAAAGTGTAAAAAATCATATTACTACTAAGTCTAAGATAGGTCGTCGACTATTATATCACATCCTATTGTTATAATATCGTCGAACATCGCTTCTGACAAAAATAATTAATCATATTAGTCGTCAAGCCTCTCTTACGACCATAGGAATATAATATTGATCGTCAAGCCTCGTCTCTAATCAAAGATTGTCACATTATTCGTCGAACCTCGTCTCCAACCAAAAGACTTCAGTGTTATTAGTCGACAAGCATTGCCTAGAAGCACTGTCGCAACCTTATTAGTTAGCCTATTATGGGTCGTCAACCAACTGCATCTAATCATATGGCTTTATAGGTCGAGCTACCTATGCACATGGCCTCCAACATTACTGTTTCGTTCATAATGGGTTCCAAAACTACACACTTGACATGTCAGAGTGAACAAAGGACGACTCCCATCCGATGGCTTTAATCACAACGAAATGTTGGAAATAAATCAAGTTAGACAAAATTGAATTATGTAGAGTGTGTGCTTGTGAAATGCAACAATAGTTGACCTGCCGAGCTCAACGTAGGTTAGAACGAACTGTCAAGTCAGATCAGTCCAAGCAGCACAACTGAGTATGCGTTCTAGACAGCTGACCTGCCAACCTTAGCACAACTGCACAGCAGAATAGTAGTGTTGTGCTATCATCCATTCAGCTGAGCTTTCAACAGAGCTTAGCACAACAACACTGCTGAGCAACGAATGCTTTAACAGCCAACCAGCCAAGTTCAGCACAAACCAGAGCTTAGCTCGACAGCACCACAAAACAATAGTGTTGCGCTATCAATTAATCTATCGAGCTCAGCACACGGTAGAGCTCAGATCGGCAATAGCCCAGCACGATAGTGCTAAGCTAATAAAAACTCAGCATTTCAGCTGAGCTCAGCATAGCAACACGGCAGATCAGCAGTTCTGCGCTAGCAGCAACTCAGCAGTTCAGCCGAGCAGATCAACCGAGGTGAGTCCAAGACTCTGTCCTTAAGACGTATTACTCTGGTATATTCTGTCCAATCAAAGGAAGCAATTGTCTCCCAGGATACAACGAAATCAGTTCAGACGAGCGGTATTTCAGTGTATGAACTTAACAAACCTGTAAGGTGTTTATGACTTCCTCGGATGACTTGAAATGCAGAGAGTGTTGGAAATATGCAGAGAGAAGAGGAGAAGATTGAGTTTTTTCCTGATTAATGATCACAGAGGTCAGGACGACATGTATTTATAGGGAAACTGGAGTTCAGTTTGTTACAGTCAGTTCAACCACAGCCGTAGGATCAGATACCTGCTCGGCCTGAACCTTTGGATCAGATAACTGCACCAGGTCTGCCTACACGGTTACACTTAACCGTTTTTCAAATTTTAATTTTTAGCTGATCACAACCACCTGGAGAAATTCAAACTTAAACAAGTTTCTCCATCGGATAGGATCGAGCCCACAACTTGCATGATCCAGCCTGCAGTCTGCAGCCTGTAGTCTGAACACGAGCCCATCAGGCCCGTAGCTCGTAGCTCGCAACCCTAGCACAAGCACGAGCCCAAGCCCTACTTTGAGAATTAATTTCTTATTCACTCGGTATTGTAATTGAGTGATTCAAAAGCCTAAAATTATCTACTCGTTAAGTAGATAAATAAGGACTCATTAGTTTCTACTTATTATTAATGAAAACTAACCATAATTAAGCTCAAAGTACGTTGCTTACCAAAGTTTGCAACTTGACCCATTCAATTTCTTCCAATTTTCTCCAACATGAAGTATGATAAAGCAATAAACCTGAAGGCATGTGAGAAATGCCCATATGAATGTCTTGCTAAAATTGCAGTAGATCCCAAGACAAGTGAGAAGTGCTTCTATAAGGGTCCTGTTCAGGAACTAAATTGAGATACATATTTCTTATAATTGGATAGATCAGAGATCTAAACCCTTATACCTCATGTCAACTCCTAAATCGATGGTTATAAAAGCAAACTCATCCCAAGTTTCCTCCATCCTTAAAACGACTAAAGAATAATAAATTTGTATATTGGAAGCTCACAAGAAGCGATGTCTACATATGTTCTTGTTAATCGAAACATTGATTTCTCTAGATAGAGTCAGAAAACATGTTAGGTTACAAGTCTTTCATTAAAAGCACTAGGGCTTCGAATGTTGGATTTATTTGATAAATCTCTAATTAAAGACCGTTTAATCGAATCATTAATCAAAGTAACAAAAGACGAAATTTTACTTTGCTTCATGTTTGATGTTGATCTGCTCACCACGTATGTCCTGCTGCTTGATGAATCTGACGTGATCAAAGGATTCATGACCTCCCTCTAATTGTTGATGCACCCTTGAACAGATTCAACAATTCACTATTTTACCAAATAGAGAGGCTAAGCAATGTGGGCTGTATAGAAAAGGTTAGCACTCCCTCTCCTTTCTCCTCAAGTGACCAGCTGCCCGCTAAAAATTATGTGCGGAGGTGAAGGCCCTCCTTTTTTAAATAGAGGGAGAATCCTGATGATGATAGGATTCAGAGTTATGATGACAACCAAATCATTTTCCTTTATAGATGAGAACTCTTTCTCATCTTTTTCACCAAAGGAGGATATACTTGATATTATAATCAAGTGATCTTTATCCAATATTAAATATTATTTAATGTTTAACAATAAATATTATTATTTAATATTAAATATTTTTAATATTTAATAATATGTACCAACACTTATCTACTAAGTGTAGGACCTGCAAGGCACCACTAGAAGGGGGGTTGAATAGTGGGTGCAGAAAATTTGGTTTTTAAAATGTTTTGATCCAAAAACCCAACTTCTGAAAACAGTTTCTATTTTCAGGACCTGTTTTGCAACGTTTGAAAGACTAGGTTGCAGACCTTCAAAAATTCTGAAATTTGGAGAGATTGTAGTCTCAGATGTTCTAAGTATCTCCTAAATATTTCAGATCAAAATTCAACATTTAACTGTTTCAAAAATCGTTTGTGGTCAGATTGCGCAAATCTGCCAGAAACGGTAGTCTGACTTGAAAATTTTTTATTCTGTTTAAACCGTGGCTCCAAATAGTCTGAAAATTTAATGACAAACCCCTTATTATATGTATTTAATTGGCTTGAAACATTTTTGAAAAATTCGTTTGGGAAGTATGTCAAATACGTTCAAATTCTCAACATTTGCAAATCTGAAAATCAGATTGCACTAGTTTCAGAACTATTAACGTTTGAATGACTTATACTTATCCAAATGGGTTAAAACTTACGCCAAATGAAACTTAAAACATGTGGCTATGCTTCTGGAAAGTTTTGTGATTTTTAAAATTCGTTTGATATTTTTACTACTGCAATGAAAATGATGCACAGTGCTGGAAACTCAAAGTAAAATGCTGAAAGTAATAACACCGAGAATGTTATACTGGTTCGGTTAACACAACCTACTCCAGTCTTCGAGGACACCTTCCTCGGTTATCACTAAACAAATAACACCTTACCACAAAGTGTTGCTGGAGTTATACACCAACTCCAACCCTTTACAAACGATACAAGCAATCACACCTTTCACGAACACCACCACCGAACGAATGAAGGATTGATCACACCTTGATCAACCTTTTACAACAATGAGCGTGTATGGTGGTCTATACAAAGCCTATTCAATATATTTGAATATAAGAACAATAGGCTTGAGAGAGAAGAAGAAAGAAAGGTAGAAGAAGAAAGTGGATGACACTTTTTGCACTTAAGAGAATATGAGAATTGTGTTGCTTTTGTTTGCTACATCTCTTCTCCTTTTAATCAGCCTTGGCCGCCTCTTAGGGCTCTTTTCCATCTTGAGATTTTTTTTTAAGTCCTTGGAAGAATGTCTTGTGTAAATGTGACATCAACTTGCTTACATGGCAACTCTTGATTGGATGATTGTCTTGGTCTTGCTTACTTGGCACTTTATGGTTGGTCCAACCTTGTCACCATTTAGTGTGCTGTAAAAATATGAGATTAACTTGAAAAACATGTGCCCAAAAGAATTCAAAACACTACCAAATAATCATCCTTCAATCCCTTCAATTTTGGGATGCAAATTAAGGACAAATGAATAGTAAATTCGGCCACTATTCACATGTGCTGAAAATTTTCAGCATGTGTTGCATTTTTGAAATCTTTCCTTTTGTGTTGCCCTCTTCAAAGTCACCCATCATGTGTGGCTTATTTTCCATCAACTAAAGTGCCAATTAAGCTCAATATAGGCTCCAACAAAGCTGAAAATGGTGTGTGAAATTCCTACACATGTGCTGAATTTTCTTTTGGTAAACTTTGTCAAATAGTGCACAATATTCACACATATATGGTAAATTATAATCAGCCCTAATTTGAATTTTCTAGAACACTTTAATATGTATTGAATATGTAAAAAGTGTCTAGATACATGTTACATGTCATGCCAAAAAAACGTTCCATGTGTTGTGTTCGTAGAAAACCGAATTTTTGACTTTTGTCGATTACGCGATTTTTCTCCGATTAAATTCAAACTTTTTGCACATGTTATATGTATTATGTCACACATAATATACATAAAATAAATTTAATATTCAGCTCTAATGGCTGATCAAAGTGGCGCCTACATGTGACAAAAACTTGAATTTAGAATCTCCACAATTTGCCCTTAATTGGGGGTGATTTGTGTGTGTCAGCATGGAATGATTTTATGGCTGAATATACCATGTAAGCCACAAAATTTGTAGCCATTTTTGACGTGTAGGGGCTGTCCATCTATATATGGCAAGTACGCGACATGTTGGCGAAGTTTCGGTAGCCATCCGATACGACAATTTTTGGTTTACAACCTTGTAACGTGTCGTAATAATTTTGTCATCACTATGACTTATATCGTATGATATAAGACCTGAATATACTCATAAATATGAGGTAAGTATAGTGGTGTGACCGTAACATACGTTCGTAATATATATAACGTTCCGGTAGTACGTTGGAATATATGTGTACAGCGCCTTTTAAGAAAAATCTGAATATATATATTTAAATATATATATATATATAGGCGTGTGATTTAAAGAGGAGAGGAGACTTTTCATTTCCATGTATGTTGTCTTCATGCCTTCTCCAAATATTTCTCAATTTAATGAACTACTTAGTTCATTTAACTAAGCACTTCACTTAATGAACTAGTTTAGTTCATTAATGGTGGTACCTGAAAATAGTTCAAACACAACAAATATTTGCCATTTGATGTAAGCTTTAAAGCTTCATGGCTTGTTAGTATGGCAACATTATATATAAAGTATATAAGGCAAGTTTGTCGCAAAAACGTGTCAAATAATAAATGGTGTCATGCATTTCTTAAACACACGTTATTTAAATAATGCATTTTGTGAATCACTCAAACCCCTTTTTCTCAACAATCTCCCCCTTTTGATGATTTACAAAATAACCTTTGTACATGATTTAAATTTTAATCGCTTCCCCTCCAATCGTGCTCAAATTTAAATTTCGAATTTTCTCTCCTTTGATTTTTGCAATCAATCACACTATCCCCCTTAAATCATGCACTCTCTCTCCCCATTTATTTTGGAAATAAAATCAAAAGTGCACGTAAGAAATAAATTGACATTAGTATAAAAATCATGCATTTCAAGTGTATGGTACAATAATGCGCTCTTAAGGGTTATTTACTCAACCCTTTACAAATGTCCCTTTTGGTACCCAAATTTGGGTGACCTTTCTAGGTCTTCCAAAAGGTGAGAAGAGAGATGATGACGCAACATAATAGACGTTATGTGGGTATGTGTTTGGTCTTTGGCCAAGAATCCCATCATGCACATAGTATGATCTTTGTCTTTGATATGTTCTTATGTTGGTGTGCATGGAGTGTGATCTAGATGCATTTGTATGATATGCATATCGCATATGCATTAATGGCTTTCTTTTATATCTATATGGCACACAATTATACTTTCCACTTGATGAAAAAGAAGTAGTGCGATGAAATGCAACGTGGGACTCGCTAGATTGTATTGTCACCTTCTTAGGCGTTACGATCTTTTTAAGTACATGTTTTCGCTTAGATGAAGACAAAACAAAATTTGTAGATTTGTTTTGTACATGATTATTTTCAATATACCCTAATCTGATTTTGTCAGTTTCATGTTTTTGCGAAGAAATGAGACGATCTAACAAGAAAGTACCTTTATCGAATTGTTTTATCGTCTTTTCTAGATCTTCGTTTCTTGATTTCAAATTTGAAATCTCGGCTTTCAGTTCAGTGTTCTCAGATCTCAATGATGAAATTTCAGACCTTAATGAATTTATCATGCAAGACGACTCTTCTTTTGAATCGTTTAATTGAGACACAAGATTTGTGTTAGAATATTCTAACAATTTCTTGTCATCAATTAAGCGTTTCTTTTCTTTTGCAAGAGTCTTAGAAAACTTATACAATTCAAGATATTGAACATACAAATCATGATATGATGGTTCAGAATCAGAATCGGAATCGGAATCAGAATGTACCTCACCATCAAGAAGTGGAGGCCTTTGGCTTGGCATACCTTCTTGCTCGGTTTTGTGTCTAGTGGTTGCCATCTCACAAAGATCGTTAGATCTCCTTGTCGTGAGTGTGCCTGTGCTCTGATACCACTTGTAGGACCTGCAAGGCACCACTAGAAGGGGGGTTGAATAGTGGGTGCGGAAAATTTGGTTTTTAAAATGTTTTGATCCATAAACCCAACTTCTGAAAACAGTTTCTGTTTTCAGGACCTGTTTTGCAACGTTTGAAAAACTAGATCGCAGGCCTTCAAAAATTCTGAAATTTGGAGAGATTGTAGTCTCAGATGTTCTGAGTATCTCCTAAAAATTTCAGACCAAAATTCAACCTTTAACTCTTTCAAAAATTGTTTGTGGTCAGATTGCGCAAATCTGCCAGAAACGGTAGTCAGACTTGAAAATTTTTATTCCGTTTAAACCGTGGCTCCAAATAGTCTGAAACTTTAATGACAAACCCCTTATTATATGTATTTAATTGGCTTGAAACATTTTTGAAAAATTCGTTTGGGAAGTATGTCAAATACGTTCAAATTCTCAACATTTGCAAATCTGAAAATCAGATTGCACTAGTTTCAGAACTATTAACGTTTGAATGACTTATACTTATCCAAATGGGTTGAAACTTATGCCAAATGAAACTTAAAACATGTGGCTATGCTTCTGGAAAGTTTTTTGATTTTTGAAATTCGTTTGATATTTTTACTGCTGCAATGAAAATGATGCACAGTGCTGGAAACTCAAAGTAAAATGCTGAAAGTAATAACACCGAGAATGTTATACTGGTTCGGTTAACACAACCTACTCCAGTCTTCGAGGACACCTTCCTCGGTTATCACTAAACAAATAACACCTTACCACAAAGTGTTGCTGGAGTTATACACCAACTCCAACCCTTTACAAACGATACAAGCAATCACACCTTTCACGAACACCACCACCGAACGAATGAATGATTGATCACACCTTGATCAACCTTTTACAACAATGAGCGTGTATGGTGGTCTATACAAAGCCTATTCAATATATTTGAATATAAGAACAATAGGCTTGAGAGAGAAGAAGAAAGAAAGGTAGAAGAAGAAAGTGGATGACACTTTTTGCACTTAAGAGAATATGAGAATTGTGTTGCTTTTGTTTGCTACATCTCTTCTTCTTTTAATCAGCCTTGGCCGCCTCTTAGGGCTCTTTTCCATCTTGAGAATTTTCTTTTAAGTCCTTGGAAGAATGTCTTGTGTAAATGTGACATCAACTTGCTTACATGGCAACTCTTGATTGGATGATTGTCTTGGTCTTGCTTACTTGGCACTTTATGGTTGGTCCAACCTTGTCACCATTTAGTGTACTGTAAAAATATGAGATTAACTTGAAAAACATGTGCCCAAAAGAAACCAAAACACTACCAAATAATCATCCTTCAATCCCTTCAATTTTGGGATGCAAATTAAGGACAAATGAATAGTAAATTCAGCCACTATTCACATGTGCTGAAAATTTTCAGCATGTGTTGCATTTTTGAAATCTTTCCTTTTGTGTTGCCCTCTTCAAAGTCACCCATCATGTGTGGCTTATTTTCCATCAACTAAAGTGCCAATTAAGCTCAATATAGGCCCCAAAAAAGCTGAAAATGGTGTGTGAAATTCCTACACATGTGCTGAATTTTCTTTTGGTAAATTTTGTCAAATAATGCACAATATTCACACATATATGGTAAATTATAATCAGCCCTAATTTGAATTTTCTAGAACACTTTAATATGTATTGAATATGTAAAAAGTGTCTAGATACATGTTACATGTCATGCCAAAAAAACGTTCCATGTGTTGTGTTCGTAGAAAACCGAATTTTTGACTTTTGTCGATTACGCGATTTTTCTCCGATTAAATTCAAACTTTTTGCACATGTTATATATATTATGTCACACATAATATACATAAAATAAATTTAATATTCAGCTCTAATGGCTGATCAAAGTGGCGCCTACATGTGACAAAAACTTGAATTTAGAATCTCCACAATTTGGCCTTAATTGGGGGTGATTTGTGTGTGCCAGCATGGAATGATTTTATGGCTGAATATACCATGTAAGCCATAAAATTTGTAGCCATTTTTGACGTGTAGGGGCTGTCCATCTATATATGGCAAGTACGCGACATGTTGGCGAAGTTTCGGTAGCCACCCGATACGACAATTTTTGGTTTACAACCTTGTAACGTGTCGTAATAATTTTGTCATCACTATGACTTATATCATATGATATAAGACCTGAATATACTCATAAATATGAGGTAAGTATAGTGGTGTGACCGTAACGTACGTTCGTAATATATATAACGTTCCGGTAGTACGTTGGAATATATGTGTACAGCGCCTTTTAAGAAAAATCTGAATATATATATTTAAATATATATATATATAGGCGTGTGATTTAAAGAGGAGAGGAGACTTTTCATTTCCATGTATGTTGTCTTCATGCCTTCTCCAAATATTTCTCAATTTAATGAACTACTTAGTTCATTTAACTAAGTACTTCACTTAATGAACTAGTTTAGTTCATTAATGGTGGTACCTGAAAATAGTTCAAACACAACAAATATTTGCCATTTGATGTAAGCTTTAAAGCTTCATGGCTTGTTAGTATGGCAACATTATATATAAAGTATATAAGGCAAGTTTGTCGTAAAAACGTGTCAAATAATAAATGGTGTCATTCATTTCTTAAACACACGTTATTTAAATAATGCATTTTGTGAATCACTCAAACCCCTTTTTCTCAACAATCTCCCCCTTTTGATGATTTACAAAATAACCTTTGTACATGATTTAAATTTTAATCGCTTCCCCTCCAATCGTGCTCAAATTTAAATTTCGAATTTTCTCTCCTTTGATTTTTGCAATCAATCACACTATCCCCCTTAAATCATGCACTCTCTCTCACCATTTATTTTGGAAATAAAATCAAAAGTGCACGTAAGAAATAAATTGACATTAGTATAAAAATCATGCATTTCAAGTGTATGGTACAATAATGCGCTCTTAAGGGTTATTTACTCAACCCTTTACAAATGTCCCTTTTGGTACCCAAATTTGGGTGACCTTTCTAGGTCTTCCAAAAGGTGAGAAGAGAGATGATGACGCAACATAATAGACATTATGTGGGTATGTGTTTGGTCTTTGGCCAAGAATCCCATCATGCACATAGTATGATCTTTGTCTTTGATATGTTCTTATGTTGGTGTGCATGGAGTGTGATCTAGATGCATTTGTATGATATGCATATCGCATATGCATTAATGGCTTTCTTTTATATCTATATGGCACACAATTATACTTTCCACTTGATGAAAAAGAAGTAGTGCGATGAAATGCAACGTGGGACTCGCTAGATTTTATTGTCACCTTCTTAGGCGTTACGATCTTTTTAAGTACATGTTTTCGCTTAGATGAAGACAAAACAAAATTTGTAGATTTGTTTTGTACATGGTTATTTTCAATATACCCTAATCTGATTTTGTCAGTTTCATGTTTTTGCGAAGAAATGAGACGATCTAACAAGAAAGTACCTTTATCGAATTGTTTTATCGTCTTTTCTAGATCTTCGTTTCTTGATTTCAAATTTGAAATCTCGGCTTTCAGTTCAGTGTTCTCAGATCTCAATGATGAAATTTCAGACCTTAATGAATTTATCATGCAAGACGACTCTTCTTTTGAATCGTTTAATTGAGACACAAGATTTGTGTTAGAATATTCTAACAATTTCTTGTCATCAATTAAGCGTTTCTTTTCTTTTGCAAGAGTCTTAGAAAACTTATACAATTCAAGATATTGAACATACAAATCATGATATGATGGTTCAGAATCAGAATCGGAATCGGAATCAGAATGTACCTCACCATCAAGAAGTGGAGGCCTTTGGCTTGGCATACCTTCTTGCTCGGTTTTGTGTCTAGTGGTTGCCATCTCACAAAGATCGTTAGATCTCCTTGTCGTGAGTGTGCCTGTGCTCTGATACCACTTGTAGGACCTGCAAGGCACCACTAGAAGGGGGGTTGAATAGTGGGTGCGGAAAATTTGGTTTTTAAAATGTTTTGATCCATAAACCCAACTTCTGAAAACAGTTTCTGTTTTCAGGACCTGTTTTGCAACGTTTGAAAAACTAGATCGCAAGCCTTCAAAAATTCTGAAATTTGGAGAGATTGTAGTCTCAGATGTTCTGAGTATCTCCTAAAAATTTCAGATCAAAATTCAACCTTTAACTCTTCCAAAAATCGTTTGTGGTCAGATTGCGCAAATCTGCCAGAAACGGTAGTCAGACTTGAAAATTTTTATTCCGTTTAAACCGTGGCTCCAAATAGTCTGAAACTTTAATGACAAACCCCTTATTATATGTATTTAATTGGCTTGAAACATTTTTGAAAAATTCGTTTGGGAAGTATGTCAAATACGTTCAAATTCTCAACATTTGCAAATCTGAAAATCAGATTGCACTAGTTTCAGAACTATTAACGTTTGAATGACTTATACTTATCCAAATGGGTTGAAACTTATGCCAAATGAAACTTAAAACATGTGGCTATGCTTCTGGAAAGTTTTTTGATTTTTGAAATTCGTTTGATATTTTTACTACTGCAATGAAAATGATGCACAGTGCTGGAAACTCAAAGTAAAATGCTGAAAGTAATAACACCGAGAATGTTATACTGGTTCGGTTAACACAACCTACTCCAGTCTTCGAGGACACCTTCCTCGGTTATCACTAAACAAATAACACCTTACCACAAAGTGTTGCTGGAGTTATACACCAACTCCAACCCTTTACAAACGATACAAGCAATCACACCTTTCACGAACACCACCACCGAACGAATGAAGGATTGATCACACCTTGATCAACCTTTTACAACAATGAGCGTGTATGGTGGTCTATACAAAGCCTATTCAATATATTTGAATATAAGAACAATAGGCTTGAGAGAGAAGAAGAAAGAAAGGTAGAAGAAGAAAGTGGATGACACTTTTTGCACTTAAGAGAATATGAGAATTGTGTTGCTTTTGTTTGCTACATCTCTTCTCCTTTTAATCAGCCTTGGCCGCCTCTTAGGGCTCTTTTCCATCTTGAGAATTTTCTTTTAAGTCCTTGGAAGAATGTCTTGTGTAAATGTGACATCAACTTGCTTACATGGCAACTCTTGATTGGATGATTGTCTTGGTCTTGCTTACTTGGCACTTTATGGTTGGTCCAACCTTGTCACCATTTAGTGTGCTGTAAAAATATGAGATTAACTTGAAAAACATGTGCCCAAAAGAATCCAAAACACTACCAAATAATCATCCTTCAATCCCTTCAATTTTGGGATGCAAATTAAGGACAAATGAATAGTAAATTCAGCCACTATTCACATGTGCTGAAAATTTTCAGCATGTGTTGCATTTTTGAAATCTTTCCTTTTGTGTTGCCCTCTTCAAAGTCACCCATCATGTGTGGCTTATTTTCCATCAACTAAAGTGCCAATTAAGCTCAATATAGGCTCCAAAAAAGCTGAAAATGGTGTGTGAAATTCCTACACATGTGCTGAATTTTCTTTTGGTAAATTTTGTCAAATAATGCACAATATTCACACATATATGGTAAATTATAATCAGCCCTAATTTGAATTTTCTAGAACACTTTAATATGTATTGAATATGTAAAAAGTGTCTAGATACATGTTACATGTCATGCCAAAAAAACGTTCCATGTGTTGTGTTCGTAGAAAACCGAATTTTTGACTTTTGTCGATTACGCGATTTTTCTCCGATTAAATTCAAACTTTTTGCACATGTTATATATATTATGTCACACATAATATACATAAAATAAATTTAATATTCAGCTCTAATGGCTGATCAAAGTGGCGCCTACATGTGACAAAAACTTGAATTTAGAATCTCCACAATTTGGCCTTAATTGGGGGTGATTTGTGTGTGCCAGCATGGAATGATTTTATGGCTGAATATACCATGTAAGCCATAAAATTTGTAGCCATTTTTGACGTGTAGGGGCTGTCCATCTATATATGGCAAGTACGCGACATGTTGGCAAAGTTTCGGTAGCCACCCGATACGACAATTTTTGGTTTACAACCTTGTAACGTGTCGTAATAATTTTGTCATCACTATGACTTATATCATATGATATAAGACCTGAATATACTCATAAATATGAGGTAAGTATAGTGGTGTGACCGTAACGTACGTTCGTAATATATATAACGTTCCGGTAGTACGTTGGAATATATGTGTACAGCGCCTTTTAAGAAAAATCTGAATATATATATTTAAATATATATATATATATATAGGCGTGTGATTTAAAGAGGAGAGGAGACTTTTCATTTCCATGTATGTTGTCTTCATGCCTTCTCCAAATATTTCTCAATTTAATGAACTACTTAGTTCATTTAACTAAGTACTTCACTTAATGAACTAGTTTAGTTCATTAATGGTGGTACCTGAAAATAGTTCAAACACAACAAATATTTGCCATTTGATGTAAGCTTTAAAGCTTCATGGCTTGTTAGTATGGCAACATTATATATAAAGTATATAAGGCAAGTTTGTCGCAAAAACGTGTCAAATAATAAATGGTGTCATTCATTTCTTAAACACACGTTATTTAAATAATGCATTTTGTGAATCACTCAAACCCCTTTTTCTCAACAATCTCCCCCTTTTGATGATTTACGAAATAACCTTTGTACATGATTTAAATTTTAATCGCTTCCCCTCCAATCGTGCTCAAATTTAAATTTCGAATTTTCTCTCCTTTGATTTTTGCAATCAATCACACTATCCCCCTTAAATCATGCACTCTCTCTCACCATTTATTTTGGAAATAAAATCAAAAGTGCACGTAAGAAATAAATTGACATTAGTATAAAAATCATGCATTTCAAGTGTATGGTACAATAATGCGCTCTTAAGGGTTATTTACTCAACCCTTTACAAATGTCCCTTTTGGTACCCAAATTTGGGTGACCTTTCTAGGTCTTCCAAAAGGTGAGAAGAGAGATGATGACGCAACATAATAGACGTTATGTGGGTATGTGTTTGGTCTTTGGCCAAGAATCCCATCATGCACATAGTATGATCTTTGTCTTTGATATGTTCTTATGTTGGTGTGCATGGAGTGTGATCTAGATGCATTTGTATGATATGCATATCGCATATGCATTAATGGCTTTCTTTTATATCTATATGGCACACAATTATACTTTCCACTTGATGAAAAAGAAGTAGTGCGATGAAATGCAACGTGGGACTCGCTAGATTGTATTGTCACCTTCTTAGGCGTTACGATCTTTTTAAGTACATGTTTTCGCTTAGATGAAGACAAAACAAAATTTGTAGATTTGTTTTGTACATGGTTATTTTCAATATACCCTAATCTGATTTTGTCAGTTTCATGTTTTTGCGAAGAAATGAGACGATCTAACAAGAAAGTACCTTTATCGAATTGTTTTATCGTCTTTTCTAGATCTTCGTTTCTTGATTTCAAATTTGAAATCTCGGCTTTCAGTTCAGTGTTCTCAGATCTCAATGATGAAATTTCAGACCTTAATGAATTTATCATGCAAGACGACTCTTCTTTTGAATCGTTTAATTGAGACACAAGATTTGTGTTAGAATATTCTAACAATTTCTTGTCATCAATTAAGCGTTTCTTTTCTTTTGCAAGAGTCTTAGAAAACTTATACAATTCAAGATATTGAACATACAAATCATGATATGATGGTTCAGAATCAGAATCGGAATCGGAATCAGAATGTACCTCACCATCAAGAAGTGGAGGCCTTTGGCTTGGCATACCTTCTTGCTCGGTTTTGTGTCTAGTGGTTGCCATCTCACAAAGATCGTTAGATCTCCTTGTCGTGAGTGTGCCTGTGCTCTGATACCACTTGTAGGACCTGCAAGGCACCACTAGAAGGGGGGTTGAATAGTGGGTGCGGAAAATTTAGTTTTTAAAATGTTTTGATCCATAAACCCAACTTCTGAAAACAGTTTCTGTTTTCAGGACCTGTTTTGCAACGTTTGAAAAACTAGATCGCAGGCCTTCAAAAATTCTGAAATTTGGAGAGATTGTAGTCTCAGATGTTCTGAGTATCTCCTAAAAATTTCAGATCAAAATTCAACCTTTAACTCTTTCAAACATTGTTTGTAGTCAGATTGCGCAAATCTGCCAGAAACGGTAGTCTGACTTGAAAATTTTTATTCCGTTTAAACCGTGGCTCCAAATAGTCTGAAAATTTAATGACAAACCCCTTATTATATGTATTTAATTGGCTTGAAACATTTTTGAAAAATTCGTTTGGGAAGTATGTCAAATACGTTCAAATTCTCAACATTTGCAAATCTGAAAATCAGATTGCACTAGTTTCAGAACTATTAACGTTTGAATGACTTATACTTATCCAAATGGGTTGAAACTTACGCCAAATGAAACTTAAAACATGTGGCTATGCTTCTGGAAAGTTTTGTGATTTTTGAAATTCGTTTGATATTTTTACTACTGTAATGAAAATGATACACAGTGCTGGAAACTGAAAGTAAAATGCTGAAAGTAATAACACCGAGAATGTTATACTGGTTCGGTTAACACAACCTACTCCAGTCTTCGAGGAAACCTTCCTCAGTTATCACTAAACAAATAACACCTTACCACAAAGGTTTGCTGGAGTTATACACCAACTCCAACCTTTTACAAACGATACAAGCAGTCACACCTTTCACGAACACCACCACCGAACGAATGAAGGATTGATCACACCTTGATCAACCTTTTACAACAATGAGCGTGTATGGTGGTCTATACAAATCCTATTCAATATATTTGAATATAAGAACAATAGGCTTGAGAGAGAAGAAGAAAGAAAGGTAGAAGAAGAAAGTGGAAGACACTTTTTGCACTTGAGAGAATATGAGAATTGTGTTGTTTTTGTTTGCTACATCTCTTCTCCTTTTAATCAGCCTTGGCCGCCCTGTAGGGCTCTTTTCCATCTTGAGATTTTTTTTAAGTCCTTGGAAGAATGCCTTGTGTAAATGTGACATCAACTTGCTTACTTGGCAACTCTTGATTGGATGATTGTCTTGGTCTTGCTTACTTGGCACTTCATGATTGGTCCAACCTTGTCACCATTTAGTGTGCTGTAAAAATATGAGATTAACTTGTAAAACATGTGCCCAAAAGAATTCAAAACACTACCAAATAATCATCCTTCAATCCCTTCAATTTTGGGATGCAAATTAAGGACAAATGAATAGTAAATTCGGCCACTATTCACATGTGCTGAAAATTTTCAGCATGTGTTGCATTTTTGAAATCTTTCCTTTTGTGTTGCCCTCTTCAAAGTCACCCATCATGTGTGGCTTATTTTCCACCAACTAAAGTGCCAATTAAGCTCCATATAGGCTCCAACAATGCTGAAAATGGTGTGTGAAATTCCTACACATATGCTGAATTTTTTTGGTAAACTTTGTCAAATAGTGCACAATATTCACACATATATGGTAAATTATAATCAGCCCTAATTTGAATTTTCTAGAACACTTTAATATGTATTGAATATGTAAAAAGTGTCTAGATACATGTTACATGTCATGCCAAAAAAACGTTCCATGTGTTGTGTTCGTAGAAAACTGAATTTTCGACTTTTGTCGATTACGCAATTTTTCTCCTATTAAATTCAAACTTTTTGCACATGTTATATATATTATGTCACACATAATATACATAAAATAAATTTAATATTCAGCTCTAATGGCTGATCAAAGTGGCGCCTACATGTGACAAAAACTTGAATTTAGAATCTCCACAATTTGGCCTTAATTGGGGGTGATTTGTGTGTGCCAGCATGGAATGATTTTATGGCTGAATATACCATGTAAGCCACGAAATTTGTAGCCATTTTTGGGGTGTATGGGCTGTCCATCTATATATGGCAAGTACGTGACATGTTGGCGAAGTTTCGGTAGCCACCCGATACAATAATTTTTGGTTTGCAACCTTGTAACGTGTCGTAATAATTTTGTCATCACCATGATTTATATCATATGATATAAGACCTGAATATACTTATAAATATGAGGTAAGTATAGTGGTGTGACGGTAACGTACGTTCGTAATATATATAACGTGCCGGTAGTACGTTGGAATATATGTGTACAGTGTCTTTTAAGAAAAATCTGAATATATATATTTAAATATATATATATATAGGCGTGTGATTTAAAGAGGAGAGGAGACTTTTCATTTCCATGTATGTTGCCTTCATGCGTTCTCCAAATATTTCTCAATTTAATGAACTACTTAGTTCATTTAACTAAGTACTTCACTTAATGAACTAGTTTAGTTCATTAATGGTGGCACCTGAAAATAGTTCAAACACAACAAATGTTTGCCATTTGATGTAAGCTTTAAAGCTTCATGTCTTGCTGTATGGCAACATTATATATAAAGTATATAAGGCAAGTTTGTCGCAAAAACGTGTCAAATAATAAATGGTGTCATGCATTCTTAAACACACGTTATTTAAATCATGCATTTTGTGAATCACTCAAACCCCTTTTTCTCAACACTAAGCACACGTGGGTTGTCGCCTCTCGGGGACCAGACGTCGTACACTTTATGGTCGTTGCACTTTGAGCCCATCCATCACAGTCTCTAGCCATATGACTTTCTACATATTCGGGACTTCTATTTTAGACTATACTATACATCCACGATAATATGTGGATGTTTACACAATAATTAATATTATTACGTGACATATGTGACATATACAATTATCATACATAACGTTCACTCTTAAATTTAATCGTCTATCAGCAGCAAGGGTATGCATAGAACTTGATATCTCTCAAGACCTATCACCCAAGATCCATATACAGTGTGAGGAATATAGCTTTATTCAAACATTACTATATGAAAATATTCCTCAATACTGTTCAGAATGTAAACTACTGGGACATAAGAAGGGCCAATGTGAAAATAAGTATACAAACCTGGAGAACCAAGCTCAGATGGAACGACAACATGCTAATACACAAGCTGAGCAAAAGCATCAAGAAAACTATCAATGGCAACAAACGAATATCGCATACAAGAAAAAGTCAGAAAAGATCTGGAAGCCAAAGGGCAGCATAAAAACAGCAACCCAATTTGAACTTCTGAACTTGATCCCGGATGATACCGAGATCAATCATTCAAAGAAAAGTAACTGCCAGAACAAGAGGATGATATAGATGGAAATGATATGAAGCAATATCCAACAAATCAACATGTCTTATCTCCATGAAAAATCACAGAAGAGTTACAAACGTCTAGAAATGATAAGAAAGAAATCACACAAACAAAGGCAAATCAAGCTACTTCACCAGATCAGGAGTGTGAAAAACCCTCAATTCTAGGGAATATATCTTTTGCCCAGGACATATCAAAACTAAATCCAGACTAGAAAGATTTGATTATCAAAAGAAATTTAGAAGAAGATCGGGAGGAAGCCTACTATTCAGACTGGGTGAAGGAAAAACAAGAATTGAAATCTTACCTCCAGAGGAAGACAATCAGGACACAATCCTGACCTCCGATTCAAAATTAATCTCAGATCAAGAACTGCTAGAAACAATAGGCAAAATTGAGGAACCAGAGTTAAGAAAGAATAAAAAGGCCAAACCTCCCGAGGGACCAAAAATAGAAAAAAGATCCTCAGTCCGAAGATCCACAATAGTTAATTCTGTCAACTATCATAAATGAATTGCATAATCTGGAACGCAAGAGGCATCAAAAATTCACTAAATAGAATTCAGGCAATAAGCAAAAAACATTAAATACAAATCCTGACCATCATTGAGGTAAAGCAAAGGGAGCAAAATATCAAAATGTACCAGCTTCAACTAGGATTCTCCCATGCTCAAGCAGCCTGCAACGGCCAAATCTGGATCTTCTGGAAATCACAAAGCTATCAAATGATAACAGATCAAAAAACAGAACATGTTAGCCATTTTCAAATGCAATGCATAAACAAAAAAAACAAAAATTTGTTTTCTTTGCAGTATATGGCAAGCACACTATACAAAAGAGAAAAGAGTTATGGAAAGAAATACTCACTTTCCAGGAACAAAACACACTTCCATGGCTCATTAGAGGGGACTTCAATGCAATCTTACAAATAGAAGACCATAAAGGTGACTCAACTCCTTCTCTATCTCTCTCCAAGATTATTCTGACTGTATAACACAATGTGGACTACATGAAATACCTTATCATGGAAATAAATATACATGGTTTGGAACTAGGAGCAGAGGTGAAGTTTGGAGAAGATTAGATTGATGCTTCTGCAACAATAATTTTTTACACATGCATGATGAAATAAAACCACAACACCTAAACCGAAGCACATCAGATCACTCTCCACTCCTAGTACAAACAAAAAAATACTCCCACTAATGGACCTAAACCCTTCAGATTTTTAAATGTATGGACTTAACATACTCACTTCTACCAATATATCAAGACCCAATGGGAATCATATGTTAGACCGTGCAACTTCAATGAACACCACTAGAGGGGGGTGAATAGTGGTTAGCGGAAATTACACTACTACCCTTGATTAAAACCCCTTTGAAAACAGAATTTGAGACCACCTTAGATTCAGAACCAGTTTTTGAAAAATTCAAAAATCAGTGTACTCAAGTCCAAAAATTATGAATATTTCCAGAACTCAAATTCAAAGTCTTGACAAGACTCTAATCCAAAAATTAGACAAAAATAAGATTGTTTGTCCCTTAAAAAAAATAAAAAGATTCAGATGGTCAATCTGGACAGAATTGGACAGAATGTTGCTGAAATTGGAAAACGTGTTTCTCTTTGAATACTTAACCAAAAAGGTTGAACTTTATGTCAAAACACTCCTTAGGATGTCTACTTTAATATTACAAAAGGTCCTGACCTTGAAAATTTTTGGTTAAAACATAATTCAAGTTTTCTCAAAACTGGCCAAATTGCAGCCAGATTGGAGCAGTTATTTTGCAAAGACTGAAAGACTAACTTTCCCCCAGCTCAAATCAAGTGATTCTTGTTGCAAATGAAAGCTAACAGTTTGAAGTATAACTCCACCAAAACTCACGAATTTTGAAAGTGCTTAGCTATTTTTTCAAAATGTGAGAAGTTGTGTGAAAACTGCAGTGAAAAATGGGCAGAAAATAGAAAAATGTAAAGAAGACAAGAACACCAAGAATTTATCCTGGTTTGGTCAATGTGACCTACTCTAGTTCCAAGGAACACATTTCTTTGGATTTCACTATGGTATGAACGAAATTACAAGAAGAATCAAGCTTGATCCTTGGGTTAAATACCAACCATATTCAAGACTTGGATAAACACCTTCTATGCAACACTTAGTTGCAACACCTCTACCACCTATTGATGTAGCCTTAAAGAATTGGCTAATCAATCTTACAAATGAAGCTCAAAAGGCTTGTAGCTCTCCAACAAACACAACAAGAACACCTTGGCTACAAAGAATGGAACAAGAATGACAAGAAGAAGATAGCTAGACAAATCAACTATTGCATTCAAGTGAGCTTCAAGTGTGTTCTTCTTCTTTATCATTGCCTCCTATTTATAGTGTGAAGTGAGCCTTGAAGATAAGAACTCCAATGTGTCAACATCTTCATCATCAGGTCTTACTTGTCTTCACATCGTTGGTTGGCCACATAAACATCTTGTACACTTGGCAACATAAAACAAAATGATTGGTCCACCATAGAATTTCAGCATGGCCGAATTTTATCACCAAAAATGACTTAGAAGTTTGCTTGAAAAATGAAGACAATGCTAAGGGATAATACCACCAAGATACCTTCAACTCCTTGCAAAAGAATAGGCATGTGGGAGCTGCATTTTGATCAATCTGCTGAAATTAACCTGTAGCCGTTGGCTACCAATTCAAACATTTCCTAGTTGGCAATTTTTACCAACTAGCTTCTTTTTGGTTGGTCCACTTGTCACCAAGCCATAAAATAAATAACACATCATCTCCAACTGTAAAATCACGTTTTTGAGGCTGCAAATATGTATATCAACTCATATTTTTGAAGAAGAAATCAACAAATAATAGTTGACAAGATTATGTCAACACGTAACACTAAAATTCCCATTATTTCTTCTTGTATGTTGTGATCATTTTTAAACCTTGAACACCTTTAAATTCTTTGAAATATGATGATAAATATACTCCAATAACATATAGAAGAGAGTCTTCAAGAAAGAAATAGAATGTGACATCACAACACGTCATATATTCAGCTACTGTCGATAATATCATCATTTGAGAAAAGTAATATAAAACCACCATATAATCTTCAAGATAATCATACACAAGCTTCATAATGAAGACAATAATATACTCAAGAGATTCCTTGAGTGAAGATACCAAAAATACCCTCAGGGATAAAATGACTAAAATGCTCCTGGTGAGAGAAAACTCCAATAATGACATGGATGGTCAAAAATAAATATAATAACACCTGTTTCATGATAAATAAGATGAGAATAAGTCCTTGAAGTATTTCCACCATATCATGTTTCTACAAAACTCAAAATACCAATTTTGCCCTTTTTGGTAAGTTTTAAAAACTTCCGAGGCACGTTAGTCACAAGTTATTTATAATCGTCAAAAACACATAATATCCGCATAATGAATATGTATAAATCACGTAAAAATGAAAAAAACCAATTTATCACATTTTAGAAAAAATATTTCCAAAAGCCCTAGACATCGATCGATCGAAGTGCCTCAGCTTCAGAGATCGATGTCTCACAATAAGTTTCAGAGTTTGTCTCTGACCTACATTGATCGATCAAAGTGAGGGTTCGATGTATACATCGATCGATTGATGTGTCTCAGGTTTAGAGATCGATGTCTCACAGTAAGGTCTTGAACTTTCTCTGCCTTACATAGATCGATCGATGTGGTGAGGGATCGAAGTACATCGATCGATCGAAGTGCAACAACCTGAGAGATCGATGTCAATTTTCTTAACTTTTTCAACTTTTAATCACATATAACACCATGTATGATATTTTTATGCATTCACCACTTAAAATCATGACTTTGAAAACTATCCAAACATATTTCTCAACATTCTCCCCCTTTTGGATGATTTTCAAAATAACCTAACATGATTTTAATGTCACAACTCTTTACCAATTGTTTATCATAAATCTACCAATTTTAAACAAGTTTAAAACCTCACCATTTACCAATTGTTTCATCAATTCTATACCAATCGCTTTCAAACTCTCAAATCTCTTATGTGTTCATGCACTCCCCCTCAAATTATACTTTCCTCCTTAACCTATACTCCAAAACTTATACCAATTGAAACTTAGCATATTATTCAACCATCCAAATCATGACTTATCAACTAAAATCATGTTCTTATTCTATCTCCCCCTTTATTTTGCAAATCATGCAAAAGATAGAACTATGCAATGGTATCGTAAGTCATCATACCTAACTTGGCTCATAAGTTTTCAAAATTTGCTTGATTAAAAAGTTTGGTGAAGATATCAGCTATTTGATGATCAGTTCTTATATGGTTTATAACTATATCCTCATTTTGGACATGATCTCGAAGGAAATGGTGTCTTACCTCAATGTGTTTGGCCTTTGAATAAGGTACCGGATTATGAGAAAGATTGATTGCACTTGTGCTATCGCAGAATATTAGAATCTTATTCATTTTAATGCCAAAATCACTAAGTTGTTATTTAAGCCAAAGTATTTGGGTAGTGCATAAACTCAAGGCTATATACTCGGCTTCGGTGGTATAGAGAGCTACACTAGCTTGCTTTTTAGAAAACCAAGAGATCAAGTTGGTTCCTATGAATTGACATGTATCGCTAGTAGATTTTTGATCTAATTTGCAACCACCATAATCAACATCGCTATAAGCATACAGTTCCAACTTAGCGTTTCTATCATACAAAAGTTCTAAGTGAGGTGTGTGTTTAAGATATCTAAAGATCTTTTTCACTGCATTGTAATGAGATACCTTAGGACAAGATTGAAACCTAGCATACATACGCACACTAAACATGATGTCAGGTCTTGATGCGGTTAAATATAGCAGTGACTCAATCATAGACCTATAAATAGTGTCATCAAAAAATTTACCATTTTCATCCTTGTCTAGTTTGGTGCTAACGTTCATAGGAGTGGGTGTTAGTGTCAACTCTTCAAATCCAAACTTCTTAATCATATCATTGACATACTTAAGTTGGCTAATATGGATTCCTTAAGGGGTTTGTTTGATTTGAAGCCCTAATAAGTAGTTCAGTTCTCCAACCATTGACATTTCAAACTCTGACTTCATACACTCTTCGAAGACTTTTACTAAGGTAAGGTTAGTTGAATCAAAGATAATATCGTCTACATATATTTGAACTATCAATATGTCATTATCTTTTCTTCTTAGAAATAATGTGTTGTCTATGGTTCCCCTTTGATAATTATTTGCAATAAGAAAGTTTGCAAATATATCATACCAAGCCCTTGGAGCTTGTTTCAAACCACATAGAGCTTTCTTAAGCTTGTATACATGGTTAGGATTCTTTGGATCTTTGAATCCAGGGGGTTATTTCACAAACACCTCTTCTTAGATGTATCCATTCAAGAACGCACTCTTGACATCCATTTGGAAGAGTTTAATGTTGATTAGACTTGCAATAGCAAGTAACAATCTAATTGCTTCTAGTCGTGCAACGGGTGCAAATGTTTCTTCATAATCTATTCCTTCTTGTTGATTATAACCTTGTGCGACTAGCCTAGCCTTATTTCGTGTGATGCTTCCTTGTTCATCCATTTTATTCCTAAAGACCCATTTGGTTCCTATTATAGACTTGTCTTCAGGTTTAGGTACTAAGTCCCACACGTTGTTCCTTGTAAATTGATTCAATTCCTCATGCATGGCATCTATCCAAGATATATCACCTAAGGCTTCCTTTACATTCCTAGGTTCTAAGTGCGAGATTAAACTATGTCCTTCAGGTTGACTTATATTCCTACGTGTTCTAACCCCAACACTTGGATCTCAATGATTAATTATTTAGGGTGCCACCAATTCCTAGATTGACTAGGTTCACCTTCATCTTGTTCAAATGTTTCATTTGTATGAACATTATCATATATAATTGGATCATTAATTGCATTATCTTCCAATTGCAAAGTTTCTTCATTTATTTCATCTAAGGGTTCATGCATGTCTTGTTCAGGGGGAGTGGGTTCTAGATGATCAAGTACAGGCTCAAGTAATATATCATCATCAAACATATTTTCAACATTATTTTCTTGTTTATGTTGAGTTTTATCACAAACTTCAAAACATGCATTTTAATTAAATTTCACATGTATAGATTCAATTATTTTTCTAGATGCAGGATTATAACACCTATATGCTCTTGAATTAGTTGAATAACCAACAAATATGCATTCAATAGACTTTTGATCAAACTTGTCTAAATTATCCTTAGTGTTGAACACAAAACACTTACAACCAAAAAATCTAAGATAATCTACCTTAGGTTGTTTATTATTTAACAATTCATAAGGTGTTTTATTTAATTTCTTTCTAATGGAAAGTCTATTTATTATATAACATGCACAACTAACAGCTTCAGTCCATAAATATTTTGGTACTTTATTTTCACACAAGCTATTTCTTGTCTAGTTCTATTTTCACGTTCAACAACTCCATTGAGTTGTGGTGTTCTAGGTGGTGAGAATTCATGTTTAATTCCATGTAATTCACAAAACTTGATTACATCTTTGTTTTTAAATTCTCCACCTCTATCACTCCTAATTCTTTTAACATTTTTTTCATAAAGATTTTCGAGTTGCTTAATAAGAGTTTCGATTGCTAATGGAGCATCGTCTTTGTGTGTTAAGAACGATGTCCATGTGTATCGTGAGTAATCATCTACTATGACACACACATAGAGGTGTCCATCTAGACTTCTTGTCCTACTTGGACCAAATAAGTCTAAGTGAAGCAATTCTAGTATATGACTAGTACTCACTTCATGTTTCAGTTTTAACGTTTCTTTAATGTGTTTTCCTTTAATACATGTTTCACATAGTTGAAAATTATCTAATTCTAACTTAGGCATGCATCTAATTAAATTCTTCTTAGATAATTTCTTAATAGTTGAAATTCCTATATGGCCTAGTCTTCTATGCCATAAATTCACATCTAAGTCATGTGATATTAAACACTTAACCTTAGCATCTAACAAGTTATCTAATGTAAGTGTATAAATATTACCATCCCTATTTCCTTTTAATATAATTTCCCCTTTTTCATTTGTTATATCACAAGAATCAGGGAGAAAAGAAACATAATAACCGGAATCTATAAGTTGCGAAACGCTTTGTAAGAAAGATTGCTTACTAACAACACATTTCGTATTTGAAATGTGTTAAGGTCCCCGATTGTTCCTTTTCCAACAACTTTTCTTTTTTGTTGTCACCGAATGTCACCTTTCCTCCATTCTCGATATGTTCCAACTCGGTGAATAGTTTAGGATTGCTCTTCATATGCCTTTAACATCCATTATCTAGAAACCATTTAGTTTTTAGATTCTTTGACTTTGTCTCCTTCTTGTATTCCTTGCGATTTTCCTACAATGGAGACAAATTTTAGGTATCCTTTATTTGGGTCCTTGAATGTTAGAAGCACCATCCTTGTTTAGATATCCCTTAGGTATCCAAACTTGGACATACCTTCTAGGAACATATTTGACATTATTATAAGTTGGATAATACAAAGGATTTTCATGTAATTGTCCATTCCATTTAAAAGATGATGCATGGTTATGCATGTTATACATTGGTTGATAAGTACTATGTCTTGGCCAATTTTGATAGTGTGTATAAGGCACATTATTTTGTTTCTTGAATGGCATTATATATGTGTGTTCATATGCATTTCTAAAAGTCTTATATGAATGTTGCCTATATTTAGGTTCATAATAAGTTGGATACATTTTATTATGTCTAGTTGCATTTTTATATATATAGGCATAATTTCTAGGTTGTCTAGATGCAAAATTTTGCCTAGTAGCATGTTGACATGTGTGTGCTTTTGTGGGTGCATGTTGTATTTTTGCCTTAGAATAAACAGAAGGAGTAGAGGAAGATGTAGCAGGCAAAGTTGATTTCGTTGTATTGTATGGCAGTTTCGTACTAGATGAAACAAACTTAGTCTTTTTATCTGCTTTGATATTTTCTTCTTTATATCCTAATCCAGTTTTATTGTTTCCATATTTTTGAGACGATATAAGTGTATCTAAAATGTTTGTACCAGATTTAAATTGTTCTAACAGTTTTTCTAAGTTTAGTTTAGTAGTTCTAAGTTGTATTATCTCATTTTCACAACTTTCTAACTTAGACTTCAACATACTATTTTCAGTTTTTAATTTTTGTTCATTTTTCCTATATGATTCAATTTTAATCTCTAAAGAATAAGAGTATTAGTAGACTCTTATTTAAAAGATTCTAATTGATCGAAAAATTCCAAGTTGGACGTCTTCAACTTGTCATTTTCTTCAATTAGTTTTTTCTTTTCTTTAGATAACCGTTTACAGTGAGCATGCATCTTTAAGAACTCTTCGTACATTTCATCAAATGACATTTTACTATTAGAATCTATATCGAATGAAGAACTTACCTTGTTGGATACGAAGCAGACTTGAGCTTCCTCAGTGTCGGATTCTGAGTCGGATGAGTCGCTCCATGTGCTCGCCTTCATTGCTCATTTGCCTCTTCTTGACTTGGACTCCTTTGTCTTAGACGTTTGTGCCTCCTTGTCCTTAGCTTGTTTATTATTGTTGTTATTAATATTTTTCTTTGTTGGGCAATCATATGAGATATGTCCTTTTTGACCACATTCGTAACACTTTAACTCTTTATTATACCACTTATTGTTATTAGAGTTATTTTTCCTAGTTTGAGAAGAAGAAGAAGACTGTTGTCTATTCCTATTTGGTCGTTTGAAAAACTTTCTAAGTTTTCTAGCTATTAATATTAAATCATCGTCTAATTCATTATCACTATCACTATCATCATTATTTGTATGTGACTCAGTTGATTTGAAAGCAATAGACTTACCGGATGGTTTAGATGATTTGGACTTTCGTTGGTTTAGTTTTACCTCATAAACTCTAAGTGAACCGATCAATTCATCCATCTTAGTGATTGACTTTGTCTCTTCGATTGCTGTTACCTTACGATCCCATTCAGCAGGAAGGCTTCGCAACACCTTTTGAACCTTTTTATTGTTGGGAAAGTGATTTGCCTAAAGCTTCAAGGGCATTAAAAATGTTAGTAATCCTCACATCCATAGATGTTATGGATTCGTTTGGCAACATTTTGAAAGATTCAAGCTCAGACATAAGCATGTTTATTTTCGACTCTTTTACACCGCTAGAACCTTCACGCTTTAATTCTAAATATTTCCACATGTCATGTGCACTTGTGCAATTTGAAACATATCCTGCCTCAGAAGTCGTTAGTCCGTTTAACAGTAATTGCATAGCCTTAGCATTCATAGACATTTTCTTTTTATCTTCAGATGACCATTCACTCTTATATTTGTCTACTTCTTGTGTGACTCTACTGACTTGTACAATTTTCATTGGAATGTACGGCCCATCTTCAACTATAGACCATAAATCGATGTCTATAGCCATTAAGAATAGCCTCATTTGAAGTTTCCAATGAACAAAATTATTACCATCGAAAAGATGAGGACGTTGTGTAGACATACCTTCCAACTCACCTTTGTGAGAAACAATAGCCATTGTATGTATCTTTGATTTGAGATAAGCAGTCTACAATGAATTGTTGTTTCTTGGCCTTGTCTTGTTTGTATGTTGTTGAATCTTGCTTTTTTGAGTGGTGTTGGCCTCGCTCTGATACCAATTGTTAGATTGTGCACCTTCAATAAACACCACTAGAGGGAGGGTGAATAGTGGTTAGCGGAAATTACACGACTACCCTTGATTAAAACCCCTTTGAAAACATAATCTGAGGCCACCTCAGATTCAGAACCCGTTTTTGAAAAATTCAAAAATCAGTGTACACAACTCCAAAAATTATGAAAATTTCAGAACTTAACTTCAATGTCTTGAAAATACTCTATCCAAAAATTAGACAAAAATAAGATCGTTTGACCCTTCAAGCAAATAAAAAGATTCAGATGGTCAATCTAGACAGAATTGGACAGAATGTTGCTGAAATTGGAAAACGTGTTTCTCTTTGAATACTTAACCAAAAAGGTTGAACTTTATGTCAAAATACTCCTTAGGTGTATAGTTTGAGATTCCAAAAGGCCCTGACCTTGAACAATTTTTGGTTAAAACAAAATTCAAGTTTTCTCAAAACTGGTCAGATTGCATCCAGATTAGAGCAGTTATTTTGCAAAGACTGAACGAGTAACTTTCCCTTGCTCAAATCAAGTGATTCTTGTTGCAAATGAAAGCTAACAATTTGAAGTATAACTCCACCAAAAATCACGAATTTTTAAAGTGTTTAGCTATTTTTTCAAAACGTGAGAAATTGTGTGAAAACTGCAGTGAAAAAGGGGCAGAAAACAGAAAAATGTAAAGAAGACAAGAACACCAAGAATTTATCCTAGTTCGGTCAATGTGACCTACTCCAGTCCCACGGAACACCTTTCCTTGTATTTCACTATGGTATGACCAAATTACAACAAGAACCATGCTTGATCCTTGGGTTAAACACCAACCCTATTCAAGACTTGGATGAACACCTTCTATGCAACACTTAGTTACAACACCTCTACCACTTATTGATGTAGCCTTATAGAATTAGCTAATCAATCTTACAAATGAATCTCAAGAGGCTTGTAGCTCTCTAACAAATACAACAAGAACACCTTGGCTACAAAGAATGGAACAAGAATGACAAGAAGAAGATAGCTAGACAAATCAACTATTGCTTTCAAGTGAGCTTCAAGTGTGTTCTTCTTCTTCACCATTGCCTCCTATTTATAGTGTGAAGTGAGCCTTGAAGATAAGAACTCCAATGTGTCAACATCTTCATCATCAAGTCTTAATTGTCTTCACATCATTGGTTGGCCACATAAACATCTTGTACACTTGGCAACATAAAGCAAAATGATTGGTCCACCTTGGAATTTCAGCATGGCCGAATTTTATCACCAAAAATGACTTGGAATTTTGCTTGAAAATGAAGACAATGCTAAGGGATAATACCACCAAGATACCCTCAACTCCTTGAAAAAGAATATGCATGTGGGAGCTGCATTTTGACCAAAAAATCTGCTGAAATTAGCTTGTAGCCGTTGGCTACCAATTCAAACATTTCCTAGTTGGCAATTTTTGCCAACTAGCTTCTTTTTGGTTGGTCCACTTGTCACCAAGCCATAAAATAAATAACACATCATCTCAAACTGTAAAATCACGTTTTTGAGGCTACACATATGTATATCAACTCAGATTTTTGAAGAAGAAATCAACAAATAATAGTTGACAAGATTATGTCAACACGTAACACCAAAATTCTCATTATTTCTTCTTGTATGTTGTGATCATTTTTAAACCTTGAACATCTTTAAATTCTTTAAAATATGATGATAAATATACTCCAATAATATATAGAAGAGAGTCTTCAAGAAAGAAATAGAATGTGACATCACAACTCGTCATATATCCAGCTACTGTCGATAATATCATCATTTGAGAAAAATAATATAAAACCACCATATAATCTTCAAGATAATCATACACAAGCTTCATAATGAAAATAATAATACACTCAAGAGATTTCTTGAGCGAAGATACCAAAAATAATCTCAGGGATAAAATGACCAATATAATCCTGGTGAGAAAAAACTCCAGAAATGACCAGGATGGTCAAAAATAAATATAATAACACCTTTGTCATGATAAATAAGATGAGAATAAGTCCTTTAACTATTTCCACCATATCATGTTCCTGCAAAACTCAAAATACCAATTTTTCCTTTTTGGTAAGTTTTTTAAACTTCCAAGGCACGTTAGTCACAAGTTATTTATAATCGTCAAAAACACATAATATCCACATAATGAATATATATAAATCACCTACAAATGAAAAAAAACCACTTTATCACATTTTAGAAAAAATATTTCTAAAAGCCCTAGACATCAATCGATCGAAGTGCCTCAGCTTCAGAGATCGATGTCTCATAGTAAGTTTCAGAGTTTGTCTCTGACCTATATCGGTCGATCAAAGTGAGGGCTCGATGTATACGTCGGTCGATCGATGTGTCTCAGGTTTAGAGATCGATGTCTCACAGTAAGGTCTTGAACTTTCTCTGCCTTACATAGATCGATCGATGTGAGGGATCGAAGTACATCGATCGATCGAAGTGCAACAACCTGAGAGATCGATGTCATTTTTCTTAACTTTTTCAACTTCTAATCACATATAACGCCATGTATGATATTTTTATGTATTCACCACTTAAAATCATGACTTTGAAAATTATCCAAATATATTTCTCAACATCATATCCCACAACCGGAGGGCTGAGAGACCTTAGTAACAAACTTCAACAATTACAAAAAGATCTCAAAAACTAGAATACAGAAATATTTGGAAATATTTTTAGTCATGTAGAACAGGCAGAAACGGAAGCTACAAGGCCAGATAAAGCCTATGATCAGAACCCAACTGAGGAAACCAGAACAGTGTATCACCTAGCTCAAGCCAAACTAATTCAAGATACAAGCAAGGAATAGGCATATTGGGGACAGAAGGCAAAAGTCAAGTGGATAAAAGAAGGAGATGCCAATACCTCCTTTCACACCATAGTCAAAGCCAAGAGGCCATGTCAAGCTATACAAAAAATACAGACTCCTGTAGGTCAAGTATTAACCATCATTGATCAAATAAAAGCAGAAGCTGTTAGGTACTATCAATCCTTATTCTCAAACGAAGCAGGATCAAAATATACAGGTATATTACAATGCATCCCTAACATAATCACAGAAAAAGAAAACAAACAACAGACAGTCCTCCCCTCTCTTGAGGAAGTAAAAAAGGCTGTTTGGGCCCTAGACCCTCAGAGCTCAGCAGGACCTGATGGATTTAATGGGAGCTTTTAGACACTGCTGGGACATAATAAAACATGATTTACACAAATAAGCCCAAGAGATTTTCCTCGGGCTCCATATACCTAAAGATGTCCCATGCACAACAATAACTCTAATCCCTAAAGGAGACAATGCTAAAACATTTGCAGATTGCAGGCCTATCAATGTCTCAAATTTCATTAGTAAAGTAAACACCAGAATAAAAACTAGTAGAATGAACCCTATTCTTCATAAACTCATCTCCCCCAACAAGCAGGTTTTGTTCAAGGCAGGAATATCTCAGACCAAATTTTGCTGGCAAAGAAGATGGTTCATCTCCTAGACAAACCTCAAAGAGGTTCAAATATCAAAGTAAAACTGAACATGGCAAAAGCTTTTGATAGGGTAAATTGAACTTATTTAGCTGCCATAGTGAACAAATTTGGATTTAGCCAGACATTTATAAACCTAATCATAAATCATCTCTCTACTACCTACCTATCAGTGTTAATCAATGGATCTCTTACAGGCTTTTTCAAACCAACTAGAGGAGTAAAGTAAGGGCACCCTCTGTCCCCTTTGCTATTTATAATAAGCTCGGAAGGATTCAGTAGAGGCCTACATACATTAATACAAAATGGACAAATAGAACCCTACTCAACTGATAGAACAACACCCATAATCTCCCACTTGACATATGCTGATGACCTTCTCGTATTCCTAAATGGTAGTAAGACCAACCTGAAAAAATTCAAGAAATTTTTAGAAGAATACCAACAAAGATCAGGACAATTAGTCAACAACAACAAAAGTCAATTAATAGCCTCTGCAAATACTAGTAAAACTAGACTTCAGAAAATGGAAAATACACTAAAAAATGAAAATAGTCAAACTGCCTATCAAATACCTAGGGAATCTCTTACACAAAGGCACAACCAAAGCACAGTATTGTGGACCACTGCTACAACATTTAGAAACAAAGCTACAGGCATGGTATACCAAACTATTAAACCAGACTGGTAGATTAGTATTAATAAAATATGGATTATCTACTATTCCTTTACATATACTTGCAGTGACTCAACTACCTAAGAAGATTATCAATTGCATCAACCAGAAAATAGCTGTATTTTCTGGGGATCAAATCCAGAACAAACAAAACACAACTGGATATCATAGGAGAAGCTTTGTTACTATAAACTGGAAGGACGGCTAGAAATAAGAAACATCCAAGACCTACAAAAAGCTTATACCTGCAAAATCTGGTAGAATTTCAACACTCAGAAATCTATTTGGACAGAATATATGCAATCAAAGTATGCCAAGAGAAATAAGGAAAGCATTAAGGCCTATGACTCACCTACATGGAAAAGGATAGCAAGGATACATAACTTCTATCAAAAGGGGATAGAAAAACAGGAGACAACTAGACATGGAAAACTTCAAAACCGGATGATTTTACACTAAAAACTGCCTACAAAGAATGCAGGAGAAGGAAAAATCAGGGGCTCAAATACAAATATATTTGGGATAAGAGAAAAATCCCAAAAATTAGCATTTTTCTATGGAGACTACATAACAAGGCACTACCGCTTCCAGAATTTCTCAGTTCTTTCTAAACCCCTTACCCGACCACATGTCCAATGTGCAGAAAAGAAAGATTAACATTGGGCCATCTATGGCTCAACTACAAACAAATTAAATCAATTTGGCATAAATACGCAATCCTACTAGATGGATACCCACCACCACCAACTCTCTCAACCCTACGCAACTACTTACTCAGATGGTGGAGAAATAACAAAATCAACAACATCCAAGGCAGGATCAAAATTGGAGAAGGCCAATGGAACATCAGACAATCACTAGAAGACATTCGAAAACAATTATTCAGTTGGTGCATGTCACTAAACAGAACAAAATTGGCGTCAACAATACCAACCTTTGCAGATGCAGGGATATCTTCCCCTAAAGCATCTTCGAAGGCAGCTAGTTAAATGGACACCGCCACCTGAAGGATGCATCAAGATCAACAAAGATGCAGCATGCAACCAAGAAAAATCTGCAGGAGGAGCGATAGCTAGAGACCACCATAGCAACTTCGTCGAAGCTATCTCTTTTGGCTTTCCGCAGCTAGATCCGCTTATAGTTGAAGCCCAAGATCTCCTACTCATATGCTACTCTGGAATGAAATTCAGCAACATCCAAATAGAATTAGACTCAAGCAACCTCATTTGTCTGTTGAAAACGAATGTGAACACCCACGAAATGGAAGGGGAAGCAAATGCAACAATAGAAAGAGCAAAAATGTTGTTAACCTTTTTAAAGACAAAAGTCAGTTATACCCCTCGGGAAACAAATGCAACAGCACATTATATTGCACAAAATGGGATGACACATAGAATACTCTTGAAATGCCAATCACTTGAGGAAATCCCTAAAATTGCTAAGGGATACATACTAATGGACCCTCATACCCCCTACATTAGATAGCTTGCGTATTGGATAATCTGCACCATTTTGTACTAAACCAATCCAATTGGATTTTAAATAATAAAAATTTTATTTTTTGCAAAAAAAAATACATAACGTCCACCTTATGATCAATTCGGGTTTACTTAATCAACGTGTTGTGCATTACATGTGTCACAAATTAATTACAACAACGAAAACACACGTGAAGAGGCACACTTGCCCCTAGAGAAAAAAGGGTATGCGACACCCATCCTCTTAAACTCGAAAAGGAGTAATCAAATGTCTACTGAAGACCGTCTTTATAACTCAGAAATTATACGGTCTTCGAGTCTCATGTCTAAATACCTCAAGAGTGTTAGAGGATATTAAACCCTAAAGGGGCCTTGTACTTGGAAGCCACCGTGTTTCTATTCGCCTTCTGAGTCTAAAGTGTTAAGCGCCACAAGTGTGAGTATCAGAGGAACACTGTAATGGATAATGTTCTAAAGGACTTAAATTCTAGATCAATTAATACATCCAAAGGTAATTATAAGCTTAAACAAGAAGAGATCCTATGTAGCGACCTATCCCGAGCCCTATCCTACCATCTTCTGCTAAGAGAAATACAAGGCGTCGATACAATTAAATTACACATCAGGAAGGTGACGTAAACAGATGTCAGCGGAAGTCATAAGATAAAAATCTTCGAAATAATCATCAATCAATAAAATATAATGTATAGGGAAATCCAAGTATTACAATGTCATAATGTAAAAAAATACTTAAGTCTCAAAAATACACAATGTCAAATCGACATTATCCGTCTCAACTTAACCATCATAAAGTCTCCTGAGAAAGCCCTCGAATATCAGAATCCTCACTCAGAGTTCTCCTCGACGTATATTAAGTCAAAGTCCTGCTTATATGTAAAACAAAATTAGGTATGGTATGAGCGACAAAACATCACTCAATAAGTAGCCTCATTGTACTTACTATCATACCCGGAGAAACAAGTGTTATAAAATAAATAGCAATTGTAAAATAGCAAGTTTCCCATTAGCAAATAAAATTACTATTATGCCCTTATACACAATAAGTCATCAAATCAACTAAGTTTACAAATCCCATCATCAAGTCAAACCAATCAATAGTCAATCAAATGTCAGTTCAAGTCAAAAATTGATGATGCAATTTTAAAATCGATGCAATGCAAGTCAAATCAACTATCAATTTTTAAGTTCCCAACATATCAATTTTTCGATGCGATACGATTTTCTGTACAATTTCAAATGCGATTGTTATGCGATGGCTATAACACTTCCTTACAAGTAACTTATACATCAAAACTTACGAATTGATCCCTCAATGGTCAAATATGCCCAGACGCTCTATCGAAATAGTCAAATATGCTTGGGCAATCCGATTGGCGGTCAAATATATTTGGACGCTTTATCGAAATAGTCAAATATGCCTGGATGCTCTATTTAGTTGGGATAAATTTGGCTCACTAATATATTTTCCTTGAAAGGGTGACTTTCAAAATATGCGATGCACAAATTCCAAAACGAATTTCAAAATATTTGATTTTCCAAAACGATTCCAATGTAAAATATCTTCAAAACAATTTCGATTCTATCCAAATACAAATATTCAAATACCAAATATGATCATATCAAAACTCAATTTCCGATACCCTAATAGCCACCACTCTCATGTACGTATATACATTTACATGCCAATGCCCATACATGTGTATATACACATATATAGATACATACACCTCCATCGGTCCACTTTTCTCCCAACCCACTACCTAACTTACCTCACTCCCGAACTCCATCACCATGGGCCCCCTCTCTGCCCGCCACCAAAGACCGTTCCCCACCCCCAAATCCCTCGGCCCAACCCCCTCCCCACTACCAAAAACCCTAACTCCACTCCACCCACTTCCTACCTTTCATTCTCTATCCATAACACACACTGCCTATATTTTCTCACATCTAACCACATAGGCAGCAAACACAGTTCACGTCAGACATTCAGCACCTGCGCATGCGCCATCATGCACCACTACACACTGCCACTTGGCTGGCGTGTGTGCTTCACGCGCCACCACTGCGCGACGCCTCCGACAATTTATCTTTTTCAATTTCCAATCTTATTCCACCGTCAAACTACGCAAAATCCTCAAATTTTCAACATCTCAATTTGTCCAAAATCGATACAAAATCCCAGATCTCATATCACATATAATCATACCAAATTCATTGATTACAATTCATATACTTAGAAAAATTATACACAATTCATACACATATGTCCCTATTCGACCGCTGCTTATGTCCAATGCCAACAACCATTTGGTTTTTATGCCTACATACTACAAAATTTACAAATTCCCATACATACATATATATATATATATATATCCAGTCACATATGCATAGACTCATATAACACACATCTTATATTCATGAAATTATATATCACTTACAAATATATATAAAAATCAACCAAGGTATGTCAATATTTTAGTTATACACACTTTCCGCCTACATATGAATACCTTACAAATATTATATATTCATACCAGTACTTAAGCAACTCGGTCACTCTTACATATATACACCTAACTATGCAATCAAAGATACATATGTATGATCCTTGAATTTATACCAAAAATATATAATTACGGTTCGTAAAATCATAGGAAACATAGGTATGATACTTACATCGATTCATATATACTATACCGTATTCACCAATTTAGGGTTTGCTCGAGGTGGAGCTCTTTTTTTCCTCTTAATAGGCATTCGGCCGGTTGTATATATTGGAGGATGGAGGGTGCCGATTCTTGCAACAATGGGATGTAGGGTTTATGGTGTGTGTGTGTGTTCCTTCTTTTCATCCTAATAGGTATTCGGCCGGTTGTATATATTGGAGGATGGAGGGCACTGATTCTTGCAACAATGGGGTGTAGGGTTTATGGGGTGTTTGTGTCTGTAGGTTGAATGGAAATACCATTTGCTTCTCCAAAAGGTTGCCGACTGGAATTGCTTGGGAGGTAAGGGCTGCCATTTTTTTCCTTCAGCTAAGGAGGGTGGAAGGTTGTGCTTATGGTGGGATGGGTCGGGTTTGTTTCGGTTAAGGTATATATATAAAGATAGGTATGTAGTTTCGTAGTAGGTTGAGGAAATATACCTAGGTTAATTTACCTACAATTAAATTCTATCCAATGTTTTCTTATTCCCATCATATATCGCAAGATAACTATTATCTATTATTATATTATTTCCTTTTCCTATTATACTATTTTCCTTTTTATTCTATTTTCCTTTTTCCTATTATGCTATTTCCTTTATTTTTCTTTTACTTTCTTTTTCTTGAATTTTTTATTTTATTACTGGGGATGGATCATAACAACCTAGGCTTATCATGAACCAAGAGCTGCAACTGATGAGATGTAAATATTGGTGAAGTGGTGGAGACATTTTTTTCTACCATTACCATTACACTTTGAAAATATTAAAGGCTTTAAGGAACATGGTGTCCTTTCTGAGCTAATATCATATGGAAAAAGCTAAGTTCTTCTCGAGACTAAGTGTTCTAAGGAGCCACTCAGACTCTGTGGGTAATGATAGGCCTTGTCGTATACCTTTTGACTTGTGTTTTGACCTATAATGACAATCTCGAAGTTGGATCCTAGACAAAGGCCCATGTAACCAACATGTATGCCTCTGAGACATTATGTTCCCTACAAGGAGCTCTCCGAGGTATGATGTGAATACACTACAAATGACGACCTTCATGGTATAAGCCAAGTAATGAGCTCAGAGACTCCACGAGGATGTCCTTTGAGTTCATAGTGAAGTGTTAGACATACCAATAATGAGATAAAAATACACCCGATGAGTGTGTATGAAGTTAGTATGTTTAGAGATCCTACGGGGATACTCTATGAGTTGCAGGAGTTAAACTCTCAAGCACAGCTGTTGCCCAAAATCTCACTACACTAAAAACCCTAGGGGGGACTATCCTCTGAGTTTTAAGTGTTGGATGTATGCTTCTAAATTAAGATTATTTATCATAATGATAGGATAAGAATCAGTGAATCCCTTCACCAAAAGGATAAGAACAAAGATGATAGAGTTCATACCGAAGTATATCTCCTATATATTAATCCTCTACGCAAGGGCGGGCCTTGAAACAAGTAGTAAGGTTGCTACCTTATGACCTTAAGCTCACGGGTTCAAGCCGCAGAAATAGTCTCTTCCATAAAGTATAGGATAATGCTGTGTACATCAGATTGCAAAGCGATCTGGCCCCAGACCCTGTCCAAATGTAGTAACCTAGTGCACCAGAAACGCCCTATTTATCCTCTACGAGTAAGAGTTATTTTCTCCTATAACTAATAAGAAAGGGAGTCTGAATCTTAAGAAAACTCTACTATTAATCATTGTCCAGAAGTCCTACTCCACCAAGGGTTCCTCCTATTTATAACATACTCACTATACCAGGTAAAAGAACATCAACTCTTGCTCTCAAGCAACTACATTTACTCTCTTGGAATACTATTACTATCTTAAGCATCAGAGGACCTAAGGAGAGCCCTCTCGCCTCTAGTTATAATCGTGTTTGTCTTGTAGGTCCATCCTAAAAACATTATGATGCAGATCGGTTCAACCCTCATTAACACAAGATGAGGTAATCACAGACACTACATAATTAAAATTTTAGGTGGAGGTAGTAGGTTCCTATATACACCAACGGTACACCTAGAATAGGATTCAACATACTCCCTCCGTTCTAACAATTTGTCATAGTTGGTCAGCATAGGTAGTTAGTCAAATATTAATTAAGATTAAACTTCAAAATATCCAACAGAATACTTTGTCAAAATAGTTCATACACAGTTACAATCCAATTTCACTGAATGTGTAAAACATGGTTTGAATATAAATCGTTGTTTGACCAAATATATGTATATATGTGATTGTCTGTGTATATATCTCTCTCTATGTGTGTGTATGTATATGTATTATATACATACATACATATGTATATTACATACATATATGCATGAATACACACATACATTTTTTTTATGAAATGAGGCATACCCTCTGTTTATATTAATTAGCCATCGCATATGGCGGAATGTATACACACACATACATACATATATATATACATACATATATATATATAGCATATATTTATATACATATGGAAAGAATGGCGTCTTCTTCTCCAAGCGATCTCTCTGGCAGCAGTGGCAGGTCATTTACTGCCGTCGTATCTGCTCCATCTTACTTCCCGATCTCGTCGAAAACGATCTCTAAGCACAAAGGGCATCCTATGATCTCTTTTATAAATGCAGAGATTGATGCATTAGCTAAGCCTTACTGGCTATCGCTAGTGAGAACCTTTTGATTTGGCCAACCACCATTAAAGGTTATCCATGATGTCTTTGATTGCATTGGCTTTCGTTCTGATGTAAAGATCACGCTTCTAGATCAATCACATGTCTTGTTGCATTTTCTTCATGAACCGGACTATATCCGATGTTTCTACTGCCGTTCGTGGACAATAGCTGGATGCACAATAAGGATCACAAAATGGACTGTAGATTTTGATCCTGCAACAGATGTCCCAATTGTGCCGATCTGGGTTGCATTTCTGGGATTACCTATTCACTTTCATCAAAAGTCTGCTCTTTTTGAAATTGTCCATGCTGTCGGCCACTCGGTCAAGTTGGATGTGGCTACAGCTGATGGTCTGCGGTCGTCTGTGTAACGCGTGTTTGTGTGGAAATTGATGTTTCCAAAAATCTGTGTAAGAAGCTATTCTTGCAAGGTAACAGAAAATAATTCAGCAGCAAATAATTTATGAGGATCTGCCGACTTTTTGCGCTGAGTGCCGCCGGCTAGGTCACACTGCCACATTTTCTGACGATCATCCGCTGCCGCCGCAGCAGTCCAGGCCTCAAAATCCAGAGACACGATGGACACCAAAGAAATCTCAGCAGCCGAATCAACCTGTAGTCAACCCTATTATGCTACTTACGCGACCATCATCTTCCCATGCAGTGGATGCCACCAACGAAAATCTCGTTAATAACCAATCTACAGAGCTCGAAGATCATATTTTAAATGTTCCTGTTATGCAAGATCTCACATTACTACGATCAGATCAAGAGGATGCATTGATGAAAACCAAACATCTTGATGATCCAGATGCCTGTCAATGTTCAGACTCTGATATTGGTCAATCAGTGGATCTCAACATATCCTACGACACTAATTCACACACAATCTTTCAGCAGCAAATGACTGAGGCATCCGATCAAATTGGTAAATGCTTAGCCACTCGTCCTGTTTCGCTTGATGATGAAGGGATTCTGTAGGCTTGTTTTAATAATCATGTACAAGATAATGAGGGATTTATTCCAGTGGCCCCTTGACGCAGGCACAGACAACGGAGAGAATTACCGCCCAAGACCCCTTTCCAGTGTAGTTACACACAGTTGCAGCGCGTACTGGTGTCTCCCAATCAGATATTTCCACATGAATGCCCTCACATGGAATGTTGGAGGTATTCATACCTCTTTAGATTGACTGGTAACATTATTACGTCAAACGCAGATTGACTTATTAGTCATTATCGAGCCAAAGCAACGTGTTTCAAAGCTTACATTCTATCGATTTAAGCTAGGATTTCATCATGCGGCTAACACATGTGAAGGGAACATATGGGTATTCTGGCATTCATCTGTTTTGGAGTTGCTGAATATAGATCATGGGTCTCAAACTTTGCTATTCTTATTTATGTGGCGACAAACGCAGCAGCGCTTTTCTTGGTCTGTTGTGTATGGACGTCCCACGCTCTCAGAGAGACAGCTTCTTTGGAATTCCATGGTTGAAACCTATCGGTCATTAACGGACCCATGGGTTGTTGGAGACGATTTCAATACATTTTTATCATTGGAGGAACATCGAGGCTGCATCGTTCCATCTCTTCGTTCTTTGGAGGATTTCAAATCCTGCGTTCATCATTGTCAATTGCAGGATATTCTTTTTTTGGGATCTCAATTTACTTGGGCGCGTGGGAATGGGAAGGACGAATCATGCGTCGCCTAGATCGTCTGTTATGTAGCTTTTCCTTTGCAAACATGTTTGCGGATATTGTTGTTCATCATATGTCCCGAGCTACCTCAGATCATGCTCCGTTATTGTTAAAATGTACTCTATACCAATACCTTTTCGGTATATCAATGCTTGGACATTGCATGCAGACTTCTATTCATTTGTCGAAGCTCAATGGAAACATTATCCGATGATAGGAGGAATGCGGGTTTATATAGTAAGCTTTGGTTGCTTAAGCATGATCTCAGACGCTGGAATCGTGATATTTATGGTAACATTTTCAATAACGCAACTGAGGCAGAGAAAAATTATTCACAGCAGGAAACTGTCTATGACACTATTCCTACACCTGAGAATAGGCAACCCTTTTTAGTTTGAGCACAGCTTTTACAGGCTCACAAGGCACAAGTCTCCTGTTGGTCTCAGAAACCATGCGTCAAATGGATGGCTGAAGGTGATGAAACAAACACGACCTATTTTCATGCCTTGGTCAAAGAAAAATATTGTCGACAACACATTCGTTGCATTCGTGACTCCGCAGGATCCATGCTTAAGGAAATGACGCGCTAGGAAATGTTGCGTTTAGAATTCTTTCAAACACTTTTCACTAATGAGCCTGTGGTTGATGTAGATTCTTTTCTTGATCATATCCCCTCCTTGGTTTACAACAAACTGACAATATGTGCTATGGTCATTCCTGATATGGATGAGATTAAAGGGGGTAGTCTGGAATCTAAGTCCAAATAGCGTAGCTGGCCCCGATGGGTTTCATGGTCATTTCTTTAGGACATATTGGGATATATTACGGGTTGATGTCGCATGTGCTGTCTAGGAATTCTTTTTGGGTGTACCTCCCCTCAGTTTATGATTTTCATCTCTAATTACTTTGATACCAAAAAAAGACCATCCTTCTACTTATGTAGATTTTAGGCACATATGTCTTTCTAACTTCATAAGTAAAGTCACCACCAGAATACTTGCTTCTCGTTTCTCGACCCTGCTACCATAGTTGATATCTACGGACCAAATTGGCTTTCTCAAAGGACATAATATTAGTGAGCACGTTCTAATGGCAATGAGATGGTGCATTTGATTGACAGGAAATCTCATGGAGCCAATGTAATGATTAAGCTGGATATGGAAAAAGCTTTTGAGTGAGTTAACTTGGACCTATCTTGAGGCTATACTTCAAAAATTTGGCTTTCATGCACGCTTTCATTTGAATTATAATGAACAACATGTGGTACTCGAAACTTTCGATAGCCATTTTACACGGCTCAACTATGGTTTTTTTCGCCTACACACGGAGCGAAGCAAGGCGACCCCTTTCTCCATTGTTGTTTATCCTTAGCTCAGAAGGTTTTAGCCGCAGTCTAAATCGGCTGTTCAGCATTGGTTCCTTATGTGGCTTTGCATCCGGGAAGAGTGCTGATTATTTCTCATTTAGCTTATGCCGATGATCTGCTCTTGTTCCTAAACGGTTCAGTTAACAATCTAAATGTCTTTCAATATTTCTTCAATCTTATCAACAAGCATCGGGTCAGTTAGTGAACTACAACAAAAGTCAGTTTGTTACAAGCACATATGTCACCGCTCAAAATCTTTGAAATATTGGGCATGTTCTGCTTATGCGGCCATCAACTTTGCCCATCAAATATTTGGGATCTTATTTATATCGTGGGATTAATCGTGCTAGTTATTGCACTTCGTTGCTACAACATTTTGATGCCAAGCTAACTGGTTGGGCCCGTCACCTTCTTACTCTAGGGAGCAGACTGGTCTTACTCAAATCAGTCCTCACGGCCATGCCTCTTCATATGTTGGCAGTTGCCTGTTTACCCAAAAGTGTAGTGCATTCTATTAACCGAAAAATATCTCAGTTCATTTGGGACAACTGATATCATTGGACTTCTTTATCTACCTTATGCTTTCCTGAAAGGGAAGGAGGTTTCGGAATCCGAAGTTTGACGCATATCAGCAGGCATATGACTGTAAGCTTTGGTTGAATTATCATACAAAAACATCTCTTTGGTCTGTCTATATGCACCAGCGATATGGGACGAGATCAGATTATATTCCTCTCATATGTGACTCCCCTGGTTGGAAGAGACTTTGTTCCACCCATTCTCTATGCATGCAACTTTCAACCGGTATACCAGCGCCTTTATAGCGTTCAAATTCATCGGGTATGTTTTCCATCCGACATGCATATGATGACATTCGTTATGCACGCTCAAAACTATATTCTCATAAGTTTATTTGGTGGCATGGTCTGCCAAAGTCAGCAAGTTTATTCATCTGGCGTTTTTCATCGAGCATTGCCTATGGAGGACAACTTGATTCGTTTCACTGCCATTAGTCCCACTATATGCCCGTTTTGCAAAATGCATTCGGCTAATATCAATCATGTTTTCCTTCGGTGTACTTATGTAAAGGATGCTTGGATGTGCTTTCCTGGATATTGGATGGTCCTTTACATCAGGATACACAACTTTGGACATATTTGCTTCAATGGTGGATGTCATCCACATCTCAGATTCTCAAGGGTCACTTTCGTGCAATTGGCCCTATTATGCTTTATTGGGCAATCTGGAAGGTTTATACAAACCGAGTTTATGGTGAAGCTGATATCTCGCCTGCTAGTATATATAATATAGCACGTAAATCTTGTTATGACTAGTCTTCATCAATATCTGGCACATCCTTAGCGGAAAACATTCCATCACTAGTTTCCACGGGTTTTCCCTGCGCCTACATCTTAAACTCGTGCACAAATTGAAATGGGAGTTACCACCATCTGGGAAATTAAAGTTGAATGTGGACGGTTCCTCTGGAAGAAATCAGCCTCGGCAGGAGCCATACTTCGTAACTCAGAGGGGCATCTAGTCGCTGCAATCTCATTTTCTCTTCCTTGCCTTTCGCCATTGCGGGCAGAAATTCAGGCGTTATTATATAGCATTATGTTTTTGGGAGGTTATATCACAACATATTAATAGAGACAGATTGTTTGCATGTAACTCAAACATCGGATCCCCATCTTTCATTGGTACCTGAATACTCTCGTCTACATCTGTTTCTCCACCTCACTGGAAGTAACATTCATTTCATTCCTCGGGAGATCAACATGGTTGCTCACCATCTTGCGCAATATGCTCGTACGTTTCCTGCCACAACACTTTTTCCATCGGCTGTACAACTTCCTCCTGTGGCACGTGGTCTCTATTATACTGACTGCACTACCCATGCTCTACGGTCTTAACCTTCCGCGGCATCTTTACAGCATGGTTTTTTCGGATGTTGCCTGTATCAATCTGATGCATGCAACTTGGGTATGGTTTCTTTTAACACATATCTTTTATTGTTGTGACTTACAATCTCCCTACTAGGTTGGTGCAATACACTGTTTGTTGCCCGCAGTCTTTAGACTACGGGCAACTTTGGTATGCGGCTACGTTTATTCTATTTGTTATTCTATCGTCTATTATTCCATCATGCATCCTAACGCAATTTATTTGCAACTTGCCGAGGACTCATCTCTAGATGCACGTTGTGGTGCCTATCATCATGTACTGTTGTGTTGTCGAATACTGGTTGCTTTGGTCACATATGACTGAAGCAACGATGACATTCCCACCAACGACGGAGCACAGGGTAATCAAGACATTGCGAATACGCCCCACCCATCCAAATGCGAAAGTTGGTTTCTGGCACAACAGTAAAATCCGTTGTCATTTACGCGATGTGGAGCTCAAAATAGGGTTTCTTTATTCATTGCTTAGTTGTTGTTTTCATTTACATTTCGTTTTCTATATGTATTTCTTACATTGCATTGTTTAGTTTAGGAGAGTCTCCCACCTTAGTATCAACATTTAATGTATCCACGGTATTCCTCCGCCACAAGTGAGGGCTTATGCATTAATAAAACAACCAGAAAGTACTGCCCGTCCTTCACCTAAAAAAAATTATATACATATGTATACATATGTGTGTGTGTGTATACATATACATATATGGGCTATTCGATTACATAAAGGAAAATCAATAGAATTACATATATATATATATATATATATATATATATATATTATATATATATATATATATATATATCTGTGTGTGCGCGCGCACATAGATACATACATATATGGGTTGTTCTTTACTTTTTTTTAAGTTACACTTTCGTTTTATACATAAATATATATATGCACACACACATACATCTATGTGTATGTATGTATATGGTGTGTGTGTGTGTATATATATATTTAAAAAAACCGTGTATTTTATTATATTAACCCCTCACTTTTGGCGGAGGAAAACCATAATACAGCAAAATGAGACAATAAACAGTACAGCAGCAAGTGATTATCAACATCCAGGCTATATATGATATGCCGCATTAAAACCTTGCCGAGTAAAACCACCCTTGTGAATAAAACCCCGGCGAAGGAAAAAGCGTACATATTTATATATCTGGATTGTTGATATACGCTATTGTGTAATGAATTACAAAATGTAAACCATGTACTATACAAACGTAATGAAAGAGTGTGCCGGATGAACAGCCAAACATCAAGGGTATCTCGCAACCTTCTGGAATGCCCATCTATGTCGAAGAAATGAAATGCAAAGCCTGTGTCTTGCCGATCTGTCCAATGAGCAACAGCGCAGCCAACCAGTTTATGTCGCGGATAATGGGACCAGGACCATGCGTCGAACGCATATATGTGCAGAGACGAATCGCGTTCCATGCTCTCGCCTGGACTGCCGGCACAACCCAAAGTGCCGGCAGAAATACTTGCAACATGCCAACCCCTGTGTACAACAGGGAAGAAAGGACAACAGCATGCCTGAGTCGTCTGAGATAGATGAAAGCGGAAAGTATATATATATATATATATATATATATATATATATATATATATATATATATATATATATATATATATATATGTATGTATGTATGTGCGTATATATATTCATATATGTAAATATATGTATATGTATTCATATATATATATATATGTGTGTGTGTGTGTTGTGTGTGTGTGTATAGAAATTCGCTGCTGCCGCTGAATGGCTCCGAAAACTTCGGCGCACTGAAACACGCCGCCGCCGGCCCTGCGGCTCTGCCGCGCCGTTGATCATCACTGCAACGTTCCAACAAATTGTTGATTACCATTCTACGCCATTTTTCACTTCAAAGAACTGATCTTTACCCAACTGCAATGGCTTCGACACCACCGCCATCCTTCGCTGCAGTGGTTGCAGGCGAAACCTCTTCACAGCGCATTTCAATATCGCCAAAAACAGTCTCACGTTACAAGGGCATCCCAATGATTTCATTTCTTGATTCGGAGATTGATGCTCTTGCGGCTCCATTCAAGCATTCTTTGGTTGGCACGTTCTGGAATGGCCGACCTCCATTGAAGGTGATCCGTGAGGTATTTGAAAAGATTGGATTTCATCATGATTTGCGCATCACACTTATAGATCAAACGCATATACTGTTGAATTTTCGGAATGAAATGATTATTTACGATGTTTTTATCGCCGCTCTTGGCACATATCGGGTTGTCACATGCGTATTACAAAATGGACTATTGATTTTGATCCTGCTGCTGATGTTCCAATAGTCCCGGTTTGGATTGCATTTCCCGGATTACCTATTCATCTTCATCACCGGGACTCGCTCTTTGAAATGTTCGTACTATAGGTACACCGATCAAGCTTGATGTTGCGACGGCAGATGGATTAAGGCCGTCTGTCGCACGCGTATGTGTAGAAGTGGATATCTCCCAAGAATTACCTCAGAAAATCTACTTGCAGGCAAAAAATCGGATGCTTTTACAATCTGTGGTTTATGAGGATTTGCCACAGTTTTGCACCTCATGCAGGAGGCTTGGCCATGCAGCTGCGGACTGTCATCCTAAAGACAAGGTGCCTATCCCGCCTCCAGCCACCGCCGCCACCACGTCCAAGAGCACAACGCTGGACCCCAGTTAAACGGAAGGAAGGCAGCACGGTTGCACCTGCTGCACCTTTGCATCACATTTCAGACGAGGCTCAAACTCAGTCGGCAGAGAACCCAGCACCTCCAGTTATCGTCCCACCGTCACAGATGGGAGATGATCTGCCGCTGCTGAGGACCAAACAGCACCCCAGAATTCTGAAACTATTGATATTGGTCACACGTCTGACAATGATTTGCCAGAGCATGATCAGCAACCGGAGATAGCTACAGTAGCTGCAGAAGTGGTCAGGCGTATGGAGATGATTCCTGCATCGCCGGACGACGAGGTTTTACTATCTCGCCTGCAGGATTCTTCAGATAATGCAGAGTTCATTCCGTTGTTCCTCGCAGAAAGCGTCGTGCCAGAAAAGATCTCCCACCTTTACCACCCTCCACAATCCTAACTCGTAGTGCGTCGCATGCCATTCAGGGAAGTGATACTACTCTGTCTCAATGAATATATTATTCTGGAATATACGAGGCATGCGTGCCTCTCTGCCTAGATTGCATAACTTGATACATGAACATCATTTAAATATTGTAGCAGTGATTGAACCGAAGCACTCACCATCTCATATAGATCGCTTCGCTATGGATATTGGTTTTTCGAATCATTTCTTTTCTCAGTCAGAACGTATTTGGTTGTTTTGGCGTGACATGGATTTTCATTTGGTTCGCTCGCAGGATCAGCATCAGGTGGTTCACTTTACTTTTTTACTACGACAGCTTCAGCAGCATTTGTATTATCCGTGGTCTATGGCAACCATGCCGTCTCTCTTCGTCGCTCCCTATGGCATTCCCTGTCTACCTTCTCGGACTCCAACAACATGCCATGGGTTATTGGGGGCGACTTTAATACTTTCCGATCTCTGGAGGATCATGCAGGACGTTCTCAACCTTCTCTCTCATCCCTGCAGGATTTTAACGATTGCATTGAATCCTGTTCACTCATGTCTCCACAGTTTCATGGGCCGCGATATACATGGACAGATGGTAGAGGACTGGGTCGCGTCCGGCGCAGGCTGGACTGGTTATTCTTCAACTCCTCTTTTCAAGATGTATTTGAAGACACACGCCTCTCACACCTACCTCGAGCTACTTCAGATCATACACCACTACTGTTTTCATGCCGATTGGGTACTGCTGAGGGACGCAGATCTTTTCGCTTTTTAGACTCTTGGTTGCATCATCCCGACTTTCACACTTATATGAGAACTGCTTGGACATCCTATCCAACAACAGGGGGTATGTATGGCTTCTATTCGAAATTGCACCGCCTGAAGAAGGATATACAGAGATGGAATAAGGAAATATTTGGGAACATCTTTTCCAAAGTTCAGCATGCGGAATCGGTTATGACACAAGCGGAGCATGCTTGGGACGCTGACTCTTCAGAATCAAATCGAGAGATATACCATAAGGCAAAGGCAGAATATCTTCAAGCCCTATTATATGAGTTTCATTTTTGGAAGCAGAAGGCACGAGTTCGATGGCTACAAGATGGGGATGCCAATACCCGCTATTTCCACTCTATAGTGAAAGGTCGGCGTACTCAGCTGCGTATACAGCAGATCCGTACATCTGATGGCAGATTATGCTCTGATATAGCATCTATTAAAGATGAAGCAGTATCTTTTTACACCTCCTTGTTTATGCGGGAACACACGCAACTTATGAGGCAGTGCTTAACAACATCCCATCCATAGTTACAGCGGAGGACAATTTGATGCTTACAAAAGTGCCTACAGAAGAGGAAGTCAAGACATCAGTCTGGCATTTAGACCCTCAGCTGTGCAGGACCTGATGGATTCAATGGTAACTTTTATCGTTCGTGTTGGTCAATTATTTGTTCTGATGTGGTTAAGGTTGTACAGGAATTTTTTCTTGGAATCCCTCAGCCTGCTGTCATGGCAAGTGCGCTTATCACATTAATCCCTAAAAAGCCGTCGCCAGACACGTTTAGCGACTTTCGGCCTATCTGTCTCACTAATTTCCTGAGTAAAGTCTGCACGCGAATCTTGGCTACCAGACTTAATACTCTGCTCCCAAGCTAATTTCGCCAGAGCAAACCGGCTTTCTTCCAGGCTCAGATATTTCTACGCAAGTACTGATGGCCAGAGAGATGATACATATGTTGGATAAAGGAGGTCCACAACTCTGCTTAAAGTTAGATATGATGAAGGCCTTTGACCGTGTAAGCTGGGAATATCTTGAGAGGTTGCTCCGTTCTTTTGGATTTTCAGAGTTTTTCATTCGCCTCGTTTTGAATCATTTGAGTGCCACCACATTATCAGTTCTAGTTAATGGCCAGCCTACAACATCTTTTCGGCCATGCAGGGGAGTTAAGCAAGGGGATCCTTTATCTCCTTTGCTTTTTATTCTTTCGTCTGAAGGCTTTAGCAGGGGGTTAAAATCTCTAGTAGCATCGGGTGTTCTACAACCTTTTCGTCTGGGTAGGGTTCCTTTCACTATTACCCACTTAGCCTATGCAGATGATCTGTTGGTTTTCTTACGGGGTACACAGCGTAATCTTCGCCGCTTCCATTCTTTCCTAGCACAGTATGAAAATGCCTCTGGTCAAAAGATAAATTTTCAGAAAAGTAGCTTCATTCCATCCGCTGCAATTACGTCACAGCAGCGTACCTATGAGTCTATCACGGGCATGAGGGCTTCACATCTACCGTTTCGGTATCTTGGTTCCTATCTGCATAAGGGCATCAACAGATCCAGCTACTGTGTTTCCTTATTGCAGCACATAGATGATCGTCTACATGGTTGGCACTCAAAGTTATTATCTGCTGCTGGCCGACTAGTTTTGTTGCGCTCAGTTATATCTTCTTTACCTTTACACATTCTCGCAGCAGGAGGGCTGCCCAAGTCAGTAATTCACATCATACATCGTAAAATGGCGACTTTTTATTGGGGCAGTAGACATCATTGGGTATCCTGGGCTACTATTTCAACACCCCGGGAGGAGGGCGGATTGGGCATTCGGAACTTATGTGTTCTACAAAAAGCGTATCAGTGTAGAATTTGGTGGTCGTATCAACAACAACAAACACTTTGGAGTACTTATATGCATGCTAAATATGGTCGCCGCGTGATTACCTGCCTCGCCTACCAGACTCCCCGGTGTGGAAACTTATTTGCAGGATTCATCCTATCTGTTCGGCACACACAGATGAACAGGCAACACATCTTACATGGACTCCAACGCCATCTGGGGAATTCTCTTTGCGTAGTGCATATGACATAGTCGACTCTGGTTTATCGCTACTCTCGGCAAGGTTTATTTGGTTTAAACATCATTCGCCTACCACTCAGATATTCCTATGGCGAATTTTTCATTCGGCGTTACCTTTTGAAGACTATACTTGTAAGTTTTTGTTGCCCGTCCATCCCAATGCCCATTTTGTAAGCAGGAGTCTGCGACGGTGGATCATATATTCTTATACTGTTTGGGCATTCGGCCGATATGGAGTTATTTTGCCAGCGAGCTACACTGCCCTATCCCAACATCCTTGAGGCTTCGTCAGTATTTACTCTCCTGGTGGTATCGCTCAAATTCTTCTTCTTTCCTTGGAGTATTGAAAATCATCGTCCCAGCAATCATTGTTTATTCGATATGGCGCACCTATGCATCACTGGTATATGGTGAGTCACACATTTTCTCGCTTACATCCTTAAAGTTTACCATACAGTATGATATATCAATGTGGTGCAAATCTATCACGGGAACCAAATTGCTGACTGATCCGCACCACCCTTTTGCTTGGCTACCTCCGCTTCGGAGTCCACGTCCAATTTTGGTGCGATGGAGGTTACCGCCATCTGGTCGTTTTAAATTAAATACGGATGCGGCGGTTGGAAGACACTATAGTGCAGGTGGCTATTTTGAGAGACCATGCTGGCGTATGTCTAGGTGCGGTATCCTTTAGATTACCACCAAGTTCTCCTATTCAGGCAGAGATACAGGCAGCATTATTTGGACTATTGTTTTTTCTGCCTCTATATCGATCGATTATTCTAGAATCAGATTGTGCAATGCTTGTATCACGATTATCCCGCCCTCAGATGGTGTTCGGCAACTATTATCTTCAATTACTACACACATTAGTGCGGCTACATCGATTGGACTATCATCACATTTACAGAGAGGCAAACATGGCGGCCCATTATCTGGCGCAGAATGCTATGCTCAACCCCTGCACTCAAATCTACACTTCCCGCTCTCTTCCGCCATTAGTTCGTAGTTCCATCTCGTTGGATCTTT
>AP025065.1:8342033-8391905 GCA_036186865.1 Eustoma russellianum | reverse complement strand
TTATATGTTGACATAATCTTGTCAACTATTATTTGTTAATTTCTTTTTCAAAAATCTGAGTTGATATACATATACAAGAACGTGTATATACAGGTTCCAAAGGTGGTTTATCTATTTTATGAGGTTATGACAAGTGGACCGATCAAAAAGAAGCTAGTTGGCAATAGGAAATTTTAAAATATAGCCAACGGCGACGGTGCTGAGCATTTTGCAAGAGAAGAAGTTGTATGCTAAATTTAGCAAATATAAATTCTGGTTGCAGCGTGTGACATTCTTGGGACATGTGATCTCGGAGGAGGGATATTGGTAGACCCCAAAAAGGTCGAGGCAGTTACTGAGTGATCAAGACCTACAAACGTCACGGAGGTGAGGAGCTTTTTGGGACTTGCAGGCTACTATCGGAGGTTCATCGAGAGGTTCTCTAGAATCGCAATGCCTTTGAGTATACTGATGCAGAAAAAAACAAAGTTTGAGTGGACCCCCCGAGTGCGAGCAGAGTTTCACTGAGCTCAAGAGGAGACTAACCTCGGCTCCAGTATTGGCATAGCACATCTCGGGCGAAAAATTCGTGGTCTACAGCAATGCTTCTCGGAATGGACTACGTAAATAAAGAAATGACTTTTATTGTTATAAATTCATGCATAGTCCGCTTGCCTTAACCCTTTTCTTTTAAGATGTGTGTTGATGCAGAATGATCAGGTGATAGCTTACGTGTCTAGGCAGCTAAAACCCTATGAGCAGAATTATCTGACGCGCGATTTGGAGTTGGCAGCGGTTGTGTTTGCACTGAAAATTTGGCAGCAATATCTATACGGTGAAAGGTGAGAGATGTATACTGACCACAAGAGCTTGAAGTATCTTTTCGCTCAGAAAGAACTAAATATAAGGCAACTGATATGGTTGGAGATAATAAAGGATTGCGACCTCACCATTCACTACCATCTCGGTAAGGCAAATAAGGTGGCCGATGCACTAAGCAGAAAGTCCAGCCTTGCCAAACAGACTCCTCTTGAGCGTGAGATGGCTGAGTTCAGGTTAGATTTTGTTAATTCCACCGCAGGTGTTTTGGCGATGCTGATGATCACCCCCACCTTGATTGATCATAGTAAAGAAGCCCAAAAGAGTGATAAGGAGATTCTGAGAAAGGCACACAGTTGATTGTCGATACACCATGGAGCGACTAAGATGTATCAGGATCTGAGGAAGAATTATTGGTGGAATGGCATGAAGCAACAGATAGCTGAGTTCGTCGAGAGATGTTTAGTTTGCTAGCAGGTAAAAGCAGAGCATCAACGGCCCATGGGCTAGTTACAGCCATTGGAGATTTCCAAATGGAAGTGGAAACATGTCACGATGGATTTCGTTACGGGACTTCCTAAGATGAAGAGCGGAAATGATACGATATGGGTAGTTGTGGATTGACTCACTAAATCTGCGCACTTTCTACCTATGTCGATTCAGGCATCCATGGAGCGGTTGGTGACTATGCATGTGGATGATATTGTGAGTTTGCATGGAGTGCCAGTTAGCATCGTTTGTGATCGGGATCTGCGTTTCACTTCACGGTTCTAGATAGCATGTCAGCGTGCCATGGGGAATGAGATTAGGATGAAGACCACGTTCCACCTGCAGACGGGTCGTCAGTCAGAGAGGTCCGTACAGACGTTTGAAGATATGTTGTGTGCTTGTGCATTAGATTTCAATGGTAGCTGGGACAAATCTCTAAGGCTGATGGAGTTTTCGTACAATAACAGTTACCACAATTCGATTGGGATTGCACCCTTTGAAGCGGCATACGGTCGGAAGTGTAGATCTCTGTTGTATCAAGACGAGATTGGAGAGAAAGTTCTCACGGGTCTAGAGTTGATGGAGCAGACTTGAGAGAAAATCAGGGTGATTCACGAGAGGATGAAGGCAGACCAGGACCGCAGCAAGAGCTGGACAAAATCGAGATGGCAACCAGTTGATTTTGACATTGGTGAGAAGGTGTATTTGAAGATCTCACCAACGAAAGGGGTGAGGCGATTCGGGGGTGAAAGAAAAGTTGAGTCTATGGTTCATCGGTCCGTACGAGATTTTGGAGAGTATCGGGCCGGTAGCTTATCGCATAGCTTTACCACCGACACTAGCACAGATGCACGATGTGTTTCACGTATCACAGTTGCGGCGATACGTTCACGATCCCAACCATTTTTTGAAGGTACAGCCGATTGAACTTCTAGATGATACGACCTATGAGGAGGTTTCGATTCGCATCATCAATCGTAAAGAAACAGTATTGAGGAAGCATTCGATTTCCTACGTCAAAGTGCAATGGAGCAATCATTCAGAAAGGGAAGCGACGTTGGAACCTGAATAGAAAATGCGAGAACAATACCCTCAGCTTTTTCATTCAAGTATGCAAGTTTCAAAGACGAAACTTATTATAAGAGAGGAGGAAATGTTACACCCTCATTTTACTTTGTTGCCAATATAGGCTAAAGTAGTATATTATGTACATATATGGTATGATTGACCTCTGTGATATAATTATGTTACTAGTATAAGTTAGATAAGTAAGGTATATAAGTAGTAGTAAGGAATATATAGATAGTTGCAAAATAGAATAGAATATGTAACAAGTTATTTACTATGAGAGATTAAATAGAAATAGAAATATGACACAAGTTTTGATTCCAATTAAAGAAAAGGAGAAACAAAAGGGGGGAATAGGAAAATTAATTTAATATGATTGAAATAAATAAATAAATAAAAGAAGACAACTTAAAAGGGGCGGCCATGCCATGGGGAAAGGGGGAAGCTTCCTTGTGTCATGCTTTGTAAGAAAAAGAAAAGAAAAAGTGGTCTTCCTATAGATGGTGTAAAAAGGCATGCAAAAAGGAAAGGCAAAGAAAGGTCACTTTTCTTGCATGCAATCTTTCTCTTTCACTACACTCCTCCTCCCCCTTTTCATGCTCAAGTGTGCGGCCAAGCCCCCATTTTAGAAGACATATCTCTTCATATTCATCAACATCTTCCAACACCTCTCGTTCCTTATTTACAACTCAAACAAACACCTTCTTCTTCCAAAATCCTCCAACAAGAACAAGTCTTTCGATTCTCTCTCCTTCCCTCAAACCATTTCCTTTTTACATTCTACACTTTACCACTTCAAGACAACATCCCTCTCTCCTCTCTTCAAGTATTTCAAGCAAGAAAGTCATACAACCCTCTCCTCTACCCCTCAAACCCGAGAGCTTCTAGGACAGAGGAAATTTTCTTGCTCTGTAACCCATCCTTCTTCTTCAAAGTAAAGCCAAGAACTCCATCTTCATTCTAGGCTTGGAGTTTGAAAATTAGGCGGCCAAATAGCAAGGGAAAAGCAAGGTAACATTCATGCAAATAAGGTTCCAAGAACCTCAATTCGACCTCTTTTATAAATTGTTCATCATCTCTCCTCCTACTGCTCTTCTAACCGTGTATCTTCTTAGGCAAAGAGGAGGAGAAACTCTCAAGCTAAGACAAGAATCAAGCTTTTATAGTCTTCATCAAGAAGACTTCTTCAATCTAAAGCTTGAAATCCAAGGAGTAGGCAAATATACATCCTTAGGTTCTTCATGCATTTTAAAAATCACTAATTATTTTACATAACACAAATGAATCATATATGAGTATTTTCAAGTCTTTTTCCATGTATATAATTCGGCCATAGGCCTTGCATATGAGGTTTTGAAGCTAACATGTAAGGCTTGGCCATTATAAAGAGTAGATAAGGATACAAGAAATATATGTTCATATAAAATGGCTTCAAGAGGCTTGCATATGTAGAAGTGATGTATGCATACGTAGATTAGACCTTGCATGTGTAAGAAGAGCATGATTATGGTTGGTTAATGGGATATTAGGTTAGTTGAAGAAAGAATATGTGAAAAGTAAGAAAATATGTCTTGCATGCACACTAAGATTAGATTCAAGTCTAGTCATGGTAATGTTGTAAATAAGAAAAGAAAGAGAATGTAGATTAAACAATGAAGCCATGCATGTAGAGTTAGAATATATTTAAAGGTATGTATAGAAGGACTTTCGGCCATGCTGAGAAAAAATGAAGGAATAACCATCTTAGATAAAATTAAGAATGGACACGTTGTTGCATGCATCCACTAAGACTTTGGTTTTAAGAGTTTTGTTAATTTGCAAGAAGTCCTCATTTTGGTGCCATCTTGAAACTCTCGGCCAATGGGGAGTGTTTATCCCCTAAGTTGAGCATAATTACTTTAACAAGAATAATGTCTAGTAAAGCATGCAAAATGGTAAGTTGATGGCATTAGTGGACCAAAAAACACTTGTTATATAGTAAACTCTAAAGTCCTTGAAATTTGACATTGTAGGAAAAATGTGTTACTCACTTTGATGAGTTGGCCAAAATTATGGTGGGGAAAGGGGGAAAGCAAGTGTTTTCTTGGTTTTTTAGAAAAAAAAAGTAAAAAGGAGAAAATTAGCAAACTAAGAAGGGTAGAATGTAAAATTGTGTGTGGGTCCATACAAGTGTAAATTCGGCCACATGGTCATCCACAAGCAAGAAGATTCATGTTGGACACTGGGATCCACAATAGAGTCATTGAAAAAGAAATTGGCTTTCTTGACTTTATAACAAGGAAAAAGGAAAGAGAGTAAAATAAAATGTGGGTGGTGTAAAAACGTTGATGTGTAGGCATATACCATCATTCGGCTATAAGGCCATTTTCATATGAAAAATTCAAGTTTTGACACAATAGACCATAATAGGGTGATGATAATGTATTATGAGTAATTTCCCTTGGCTTGATAAAATAAAAATATAAGTATGTTTACCTATGTACCCTTTCGGCCATAAGAGTCTTTTTTATGTAAAAATGAAGCTCTGGACATAATGAGTCATAATCTGGAATTGGAAATTTATTTTGGAAAAGTTTTCTTGGACTTACGAAAAATGTAATAAGGAAGAGTGTGTGAGTGTATATTGGGCCATAACCATGAGAAAAATGGAAAATTGGATGAAAATAAATTGTATTAAGTATAAACGGATTGGAAATGTATTACTTGGAACATAATTGGTCCCTTAGAATAACAAAAGAATATACTTGTTAAATAATAATGTATATGAGGTAATGTAATCCTTTATGGTTATTTGTACTCGATTATATGTTTATGTAGTTTTGAATTGTGAATAGCTAAATATGGACACTACGGATTGATAATTATATTGGAATCTTTATGTACATTTGTGCTTGCATGTATGTTATGGCAATTTAATTGTGAGCTGTTAAAGATGAACTTTAGATGGACTGTTATTTGGACACATATGGGCATGGATCATGATACACGTCATCTTTGTAAAATTCATTGGTTTTAAAGAAAATTGTATATTGCATTGTTTGCAAAATCACGAACCCTCCGCGGATAAGATATGGATATGGACTGGTTTACGACCAGATATGAATATGGACCGGTTTCTGACCAGATATGGATATAGACTGGTCTTTGACTAGATATGGATAAGGACCGTTCTCCGACCGGATATAGATATGGATATGGACTGGTCTCCGACCAGATATGGACGTGGACATGAACATGCATTGCATTTTTACAACTTTGCATCAATTGTATCATCATGGATCATGGAAAGCATATGGAAATGGATATGGAATTTACATGGATATGGACTGTGGATTTTACCTTCTCATGAATTATGGACTTTATTTTTCATGGATTATGGACCCTAGTTGGACATGAAACATTCATGGATTATGGACATCATTTTGATATGGACTTAAAATTTGGACTTAAATGATTTGTCTTGATTCTATGCATGGTCATATGTATAAAGTATGTGTTAGACTTATTTGTGAAATGGAGATGGTTTATTTATTTATATGTTCATATGATGTATTTTATTTTTAAACCCCATCTCGGCGTGTATGATCTCATGGCGAATCTAAAGGGTACACTTGTTGTTTAAAATATTTTGCTGATACAAGCGTTTAAAGTACTGAGTTCGTAGAGGACGAGCCGGAGGTAGGATATCCATGACTGAGACGTAGGCTCCCGGACTCGTACTTAGTTATTTCTCGTGTATGATCTCATGGCGAATCTAAAGGGTACACTTGTTGTTTAAAATATTTTGCTGATACAAGCGTTTAAAGTACTGAGTTCGTAGAGGACGAGCCGGAGGTAGGATATCCATGACTGAGACGTAGGCTCCCGGACTCGTACTTAGTTATTTCTGATTCGATGGATATGTATTTATTTGGAGACTTATGAACAAGATTCATACTTTTATTCCAGTTGTATTTTGACTAGTGATGGTATGTATGTTTATGTTATGATGCTTCCGCTATATCAGTTTGCATTTCATATTGTGACGTGCATCGATTGGTATCGACGCCTTGTACACCTCTTAATAGAATACGACGGGTGTATCGTTTCGAGACATTTGTCCGAGGCGGGGCGCTACCGTTCACATTTTATTTAGAAAGACAATAAGGTCGTTATTGCAAAACTGGTCTGCCTATGTGTCTATTGCCATGTATCACCTAAGGCCCCCGAGTTGAAAGTGTTAAAGAAATTGTGGTTCAAAAAACTAATACGTTACTATTTTGTTTGTCTGTTTTGTTGTTTTCGTGGTGGATTATTATGCTGGACCTTGTAGCTGAACAACATTTGAAGTTAATTATATTTTATATGCATATCTTGTGCCATTATAACAAACTTTATATGGTATTAAAAGTGTTTATTTAAATGTTTATGGGTTTTTTAAATAATTATCCATGTCTTCGGTACCGACAATAGTTATCCATATATTTATAATTTTGTTTCAAAAGTGCATCACTTAGCAGGAAAGTTTTGATAATCGTTGTAAAAAGTTCTTTTTGGTAAAACACACACACACACACACACACACACACACACACACACACACACACACACACACACACATATATATATATATATATATATATATATATATATATATATATGCTTGTGTGTGTATATATACATATATGTGTATCTATACATATATTTGTGTATGTATATATATAAGACATTGTCAATACTAAAGATGTGGGAAATCATGATAAAACTGTAAATATTTAGACAACAATTGTCAATACCGAAGATATGATAAAGTTTGCAACTATAGTACAATATGTGGATATGAAATGTGATTAAATCCATAAGAGTTGGGAACCTTCATTACATTACTTCTTGAATTGATTATGTTCGGTGTTCATAGTGAGCGACTTTTGTGTGAAATTTTCTGTAAGGGAGGGGAGAATGCCCATAAATTTTTATTAAATCACAAAGGTAGTTTAGACTTCCGGGTATTCACTAATTAAAAAAGGGAGTGAGTAGCAAGGGATTTAGATTTGATAAAATGAGATTTCATATTAAAAATTTAAAGAGAATTAGTTATTTAGTGATATCCTGATAGGGTTAGGATACTACTTATCCTATTGTCAGCCTAACCACCAACGAAATTCATTCTCTGGGAAAAAGAAAAAATTACGCAAAGTGGGAGAAAGAAAACCAGCTAGGAGAGGTAGGGAGGCCAAAAGCTGATATTTTTATCGTGAGGACTCTTAGCTTATCTATCGTAGTTTTGTTTTTTTGTTTTTTTTGGGATTAATTGCATTACGTGTACATCTTACCCCTTACACTCCGTCATAGGCGAAAGCCTCTAAAGCAATAAGGTAATGTTGTTGTTCATGTGATTTGACAATGATATGGATGATAGAATTGATTATATGATGTTTTACGCCTAGTTGACTGATTTGGTATATTGTGATCATGTGTATTCAATCTAGTTAGTTTTAAAAAAATGCATTTAGCTATATTGACCCAGGATAAAAGATCCAGAAAATATTCGGCTCTTTTAGAACAACTAAATTATGGAAACCAAAATATCATTTCTTAGTCTTTTAAACCCAAATATATTGATGTTGATTCGGGATTTCAAGATTTTATTTCTTACTCTTTTAAACCCAAATATCTTGATGTTGATTCAGGATTTCAAGATTTTATTTCTTACTCTTTTAAACCCAAATATCTTGATGTTGATTCAGGATTTCAAGATTTCAGGATTAGCTCACTTCTTTATTATCTTTCAAAAACCATATCATAAAATATTTTTAAAAATATTTGTGATACCATTGTGTTAGGAATTCATGATTTTGTGTGCGTTTTATTAAGTAAATAATAATTACAATTAAAAATGTAACTTTGGGATTGTTAAGTCGACTATGTTCGACTTGGTTTCAGGTACGGAAGTTGAGGGATGAGATCTCCTCACCTCAATCCCTTCACCCCACTCATGACCACGAGACACGTGACAGTAAGGTGGGATAGTGAGACTAGATGTTGATGACTCTCATCTAGATTCAACACCCCTTGCCGCCACGTGTCGTGCGGTGACGCGTGGGGTAAGGGAAAATAGATGAAAGGATCCCTTCACCCCACTCATGACCACGAGACACGTGACAGTAAGATGTGATAGTGAGACTAGATGTGGATGGCTCTCATCTAGCTTCACCACCCCCTTACTGCCACGTGTCGTGCGGTGACGCATGGAGTGAGGGAAAATGGATGAAGGGATCCTATCCCGGAAGGTTGAGATTTAGATGGAACATAAATTGGGGAAAAAAAATTAAGTTACCGGTTATCACCGACAGCTGGCGGGCTGTCAAAGTTTGTTAGTTTATTGAGGTATGATTCTTATATTTAGTTGACCTTTCCAAATAGGTCCTGAATTTGGATATATTGCTGTGTAAGTGTATTTTAAATTTTTTATTGCTTTGAGATGTTATTTACGCATAAATGTGATATGACGATTAATCGATATCGATGTGCAATTGGTTGTTGTATGCTGGTTCTAACTGCAATTACTAGAAAATGTATGGGCACGCAAAAAAGTTATAGGCTAGTAGTTAAGTCTATGTTAAGTGAAGACAAGAGTCAAATGTTAAGACATCTGTAAGATTTAAGTCAAGACTAAAAGAAGTAACGTATCAACGAGCGTGGTGCATAGTATATCTTCGGAAAGGATGATAGATTTCTATTATAGTTACACAAATACTAGGGTGATACCATAGATTAATGGCTAAACGGTTAAACACCCAGTTCCAAAGAACAATACTTCGGTAAAAAGAAAGTTTTGAACCATAACAACATTATCTCAATGTCTTAGAGGCTTCCGCCTATGACGGAGTATAGAGGGTCGGGTGTACGCAACCATACTCATTTGTTAGAAACACACAGAGGTTTCTCGATGACACATAATGAAAATTACGTCAAGTTGTATCGACCAACTGCTACTACACGCAACCAATTTAGTGAGTCATTTTGCTTTATTCAATCACATTCCAAAGTGAAGAAGAGTGTCCTTCACTCCATTTGAACCCAAAAGAATACCCTAAGAAGGTGCACATCCTTATTTCGCTACAAACTAACCACTTCTTTATGCCCAAATTACCCTCCTTAAGTTCACACACATAAAGGACAAAAGATTAGTTGTTTACCCAGAAGAGGGGATGTCATATATTCTACTGAACCACACTCAGGCCAAGGTCTCTTTTCCTCTGGTACCACCTAAGGATAAATATATCGCTGGGTTTAATTTAAAGTAAAACAAAAAAAGAAAAGATGAAAAAGGAAAGGTCAGTTGGAAAAGGGACATTCACAAGAATACGTAGAGACCGGCCGATATAAGCATAAGAACACATTCAGAATCATGTTTCCTACCTATCAAACTGCAACATTCAGATTTCAGACTGGCCAAAATATTTTCCAGCAATAGTAGCCAGTATATTCAGCATCACGGCTTCCTCATCCAACTCATCCTTTACAGCTCGCAAACTTGCACACTTCCTTAGTAAGGACCGAAGTGCTGCACACGAATCAGCATCAAGTGGCGAATCAACTGCTGCACACAACACAAATAGCCAGATACAATCCTCCCTAGACAGTATGCTTGCTTTTTCTGCCATATTTATGCGTTTCCTCAGCATAACAACTCGCGCCACAGAGTTCATTCTTAGTATCATAGATAATGTAGGGTAGTTGGCAGAAGCTCTATTTACGCTTGGTATCGAATCAGGACTTTGAACAGAATCCATGGTACCACTAGAGATGGTTTCTAAATTACCACAATTTTCAGATGTAAAAGCATTTGAAGACACAGAGGAATCCTTCGTAACTAAAATCTCATCATTATTTTCATGCATGTTGCCTTCAAATTGTTTGTGCAAGGATTCTTCAATATTTAAGTTGGATTTCGACTCCATTTTGCCAGAACTGTCGGCCTCACAAAGCATATGGGATGACAGGGCCTGGAACAGGAAAATCACACATTCTTTGAGACATTCATTTGTGTACCCTTGTTTATGATAATTACCAGTTCCATGACGGTAAAGTACATCTTTTCTGACACGCTAATTACTAATAGTGCCTGTGTGCCTATTAGTATAGGATTATCAATAATGTTATTCACATTGATATTCGCGTTGATATCAACACCAATATCAATACAAATAACAGTAACGATAAGTGTGGATAATAGTTTACCTGTCTCAACTTGGAAAAATCAACAAGAAAAGCATCCTCCCACTCTTTCTGTGGCACCAAGTGTGCAGGACATTTTGGGATATCTGGAATTTGAGGCATATACACAGATTGTATTTTGTTCAGTTTGCTTGAGTCAACCTTGGCAACCTTCACCTTGGGAATCTGTGCTGCTTCCCACCTGTCAATGTATCAAAAGATTTGAAGTCAATCAATTTCAATGCTCAAGTCAATGAAACTGCACTCCATTCTTCATACAATCTTCTTATGTTTCAAGATACAAGTCCAACAGCCATAATACCTAAGACAATCCGGCTGTAAAACAGACTTTCTTAGTCGTGTAAAATTTTGCTTGAAGCATACAGGGGGGAAAAAAGAAAGAAAACAAAAAAAAAAGGGGGGGGGGGGGGGGGTAAACCTGACATGCTGGCCATAATCATTTCAAAAAGACATACAAAACAGGAATAAAAATAAAAATTGCAGAAATGAGCTACATTACTCGTAATCCCTATACATGGCGAAAGAGAAACTGCTATTGCTCCACTTACAAAGAAATGTAGGAAAATACAGAGTAACAGTGTAATAACTAGCCAATAATCAAGGCTTTTCAAATCCAATACCCAAAAGTAAAGGAATCAGATTGTTTGTAATCAAGTTCTTGACTTTCCTAGACTAGTTCTTTTATGATCAACAATTCGGTGCAGCTCTTTATTAAAAGGTCACAATTTCCTGGCTGTTTAGTGAATTAAGAAACCATATGAAACGAGTGAAGATTCCAAACTAACCAACCTTGAGATAATTCATGGCTGGAATGTTCTCTACAAGACCATCACAAACATTGTTGCTAACATGTCAAAAAAAATCCTGCTTGCAATGTTTAGTGAATTAAGCAACCCGCTTTTCGTGGAGTATAGCGTGATCCAAGACAATATACTCGAATGCATATGTTGGTAAAGGACTAGATCGTAAAAATAGAGGCTTAAGAAACCCGCTGCCAAGCAGGCAAAGACCCGACAATATTCCAATTGACACTTGGAAATGCCTAAGGAAAGAATGTATTATGTGTCTCACATATCTTTTTAACAAGATTGTGAATATCAGAAAGATGACTGACCAGTAGAAGAAAAGCACTTTATTACCCTGTATAAAAAACAAAGAATATATACAACATTGTGCAAATTATAGATGAATTAAGTTAATGAGCCACTTACAAAAAAAAAATAAGTTAATGAGCCACAAATTGAATCTCTAGGAGCAAGTGATTAACAAAAAAAAGAGTTGTATAGAGACTAATGTATCTGAAAATCAATTTGGATTCATGCTGGGAAGGTCAGCAGCGGAGGCTATTCATCTTTTGAGAATATTAAAAGAGAGATCGAGAGAAGAAGTTAGATTTGCAAATGATTTTCGTTGACTTGAAAAAGACAAATGATAAAGTTCCACGACAGATCCTGTGGAGAGTTCTTGAAAAGAAAGGTGTTTTTTTTCTTGTAATTCAAAAAAAAAAGGTGTTATAGTAGCGTATATATAAATTACTTAAAACATGTATGAGAATGCGACGACAAACTTAAGGACTCCAAGAAGACTAAACCCATAATTTCTTATTACAGTGTATTTACACCAAAGATATGCATTACGTCGATAATTACTTGCTTTAGTTATAGATGAGCTCGCTCACCAAGTTCAAGATAGAGTTCCATGAAGTTATTTGCAAATGACATTGTGTCGGCGGATGAAACTACCGAATGATGAAATGATAAGCTGGAATGTTGCCAAGAGATACTAGAAGAAAATAGCTTCAAAATGAGTCAAAAACAGAGTATATGAAATTTAATTTTAGCAGCAAAAGAATGACCCTGAAACATTGTGTGAAACTGAGAGATCAACATATTTACATGATTGAGAGTTTTAAGTATTTAGGATCTATACTACAGAAAGATGGAGGGATTGACAAAGATGTGAATCATAGGTTACATGCCGGGTGGTTAAAGTGTAGAAGTACATCAGGTCTTCTTTGTGAAACAAAAGTAACTCTTAAGCTTAAAGAGAAGTTTTATAGGACGGAAGTAAGACCCGAACTGCTGTATGGGTCTACATGCTGGCAGTCAATTATGAGCATGAACAAAGAACATGAGTGACGGAAATGAGACTGTTAAGATGGATGTGTGGACATGTAAGGAATGATAAAATAAGAAATGAACATATAAAGAGAAAAGTTTGGGTGCCTCCTATAGATGAGAAGATGAGGGAGTCAAGGTAAAGATTGTATTGACATGTGCAAAGACGTCCTGCAGATGCACCTGTTAGGCGGTGCGAGGCAATGAATGAGGTATATATTAAACGTGGGAGAGGGAGACCAAAGAAGATAGAAAATAAAGAAGGATATGACTTATATAAGAATTGGAGAGCATACGGTACAGCGGAGACATCTGATTCAAATAGCTGACATCATGCAGAGAGTATAAAATTTACATATGAATTTTTGGCACTTATGCCGGAATCACAGTTGAGATCATATAATAGTTTCAACAGATGCACATTCTAAAGGCGCATATTATGCATTAGGTATATACAGCAACAACAACATTGATCCATTGTCTTAGAGGCTCCGGTCTATGCCCGGGTATGGAGGGGTCATTTTACGCAACCATACCAATGTGTTAGAAACATATGAAAATTGCGTCAAGTTGTGTCGATTAACTGCAACTTCACAATATAAAAAGCAGAGTTAATTGCACCTAGTATCCATTCTTTTCCACAAAGTTTTAAGTAGCATCCAATGTTTCATGAAACACACTTGCCATCCAGACTTATAGGGTTAATAGACACCTGGCATCCTGCAACCGGGAAATCACCTGCTATAGGCGGTTTTTAGCATTTTTCCTTTTAATTTTAACCTTTAAGTCATTTGGCTGCAAAGATTTTTCAACCATGGTTAAAGTCTAATTCCCTCCTTTTTTTTTTTGAGAACAATGTGGCAGTTCAATGTGCCAACACTTGAAATTCATAGGATTCTTTCAAAGATATATTATTAACGTCTGCAACTCATTTCTAGTGATCTGAAGCAAAAATGCATATATAACAAGCAGCATGAAGTAGCAAGTATCTCATAGCTGATTCATTCGGACTGCCTCTGGCCTAAAACTGGAATGTCTTCATAACGCTTCCCTATATTATTCTGCTCCCAAAGCCTTTGAACACCATAGTCTACTGCCCTTTCGGCGGCGAAAGCGCCGGCGATGACGAAGGTAACGTAGATAGAGTTACGGCGCATGATGAATTTGTAGATCCCTTCAAAAGGGCCTGCTCCGCGTCTTTGAACTGCAGTCGCGGTCTCCATTTTCGTTTAGGGATTTCGTCGGAGTTCCCAGTGGACGACGACTGTAAACAGGAAGCGATGAATTGGACAAAGAAATTCCGCCTAATTCCCTCCAGAACCTTGGTGCTGAAATTGCCAAAAGAAAAGTCTTTACCTTTCTTTAGTAGGAACCCCTCCAGAACCTTGGTGCTGAAATCATCCTTTCCTCCCAAGTCTTGAAATCCAACCAGTCGGTCTGAGGCAATTCCGGTTCCCAGCAATGCTTCCGCTCCTGTAGCCACAACACCCGCCCCGGCACCGTCTTCCAACGGCGCTGCAACTTTGAAGATTTCTACGGTCGTTGGTGTTGCCAGCCTCGCTGCATTCTTCTTCTAAATAATTCATCATGAGTATGCATATAGGGGAAGAATCACAGAGGAAGGGATACGTGAATCGAGAGAAGAGAAAGAAGGAAAGAAAATGTTGGCAGAGAAGATGCCGGCGGTGGTGGGAGTTGGTTTATGTTGATGGGTTTATTATTTTTTGCTTTTATTATTGATGTATTGATACTCAACTGTGGTTAAAGTCGGGTTAAAAGTATGGTTAAGTCCGGTCAAAGGTCGATTTCAGCGGTCAACGGTCGACCAGCAGGTCATCCGGATGCCAGGTGTCTATTAACCCTATAAGTCTGGATGGCAAGTGTGTTTCATGAAACATTGGATGCTACTTAAAACTTTGTGGAAAATAATGGATACCAGGTGCAATTAACTCATAAAAAGCACCGCCAATTTAGTAAGTCATTTTGCTTTATTCCATCATATTCCAAAGTTAAAAAAGAGTGTGTCCTTGACTCCATTGGAAATGGAAATAAATAAAACACAAGAAAAATGATTGATCTATATAGTCGACAATACATAATGGAAAAAGGCTTAAGTGTTGTAGTTGTGTTCTCCACGAATCTTTTCCTCCGTTTTCTACTGCCTTGGACCAGAAGACGGCAGGGAAAGGAAGGGGCGTCGGCCACATCTATTCACACATCAGAAAAATAGAGATTCTTCCAGTATTTTCCTATATCTAATTTTCTTTTTCGAGCAAGGCAATGTCCCTTAAGAAGTGAAGATTATTAAATGGGGATCATGTAGCCTGCAGACAAAAAGTCCTACCACTTTAACAAGCCGAAGAAATTTCAACTCTGACAGGGACTAATATGCTTGGACTGTATTATGAAATAAAGCTAACACCAGAATAGATAAGGAGGAAGATAGTCGACCTAGAATTGATATTTGACAAGGCTTGCATGGACAACTGGAAATAACTATCATTACATTGCACACTTGAGAAAACCTAGTAGAGTAGCCACGACAAAACATCAATATTTGAAACAGAAAGGGAAAAATAAGCATCATCTCAAAAGAAGAAAGCTGGCTACCTCACACGCCTTAGATATTCCAGTCCATCTTCTGGAGGGCCTGAAGTAAAATCCGGTTCACCTGTAACCAAAAAGGCTGGTTTCTGAATGTTATCACAAGCTTCATCACTATCGTCTTCTTCCATATCCTCCTGCCCTGTCGACCGGCTAGTTTCTTTATCTTCAGGAAAAAGGCCAGAAGCAGGATCCATGGGCTTGATATTTTTAATTTCATACTCTGCCGCTTCAAAAGAGTCTTCACCTGAAAGGCACTAGATCATTTAGCACTAAAATCTACAACTTATGGTTTAGTAGCCCAGGATACTTTTTCAAAAAGGAACATGGGAAAACCATCCAGTTGCAGAAAAGGTTGCATATACGGCAACAAAAAAGGAATGCCATTCATAAGATCGCCAAGTATATGAATAATACATTCAGTCACAAAGTTTTATTACTTAAGGTTTACAAATGAATGTACATAGCAATTTACATTGCAATGTCCACTGACCAACATGACACTAACTACCAAAAAAACAAGACTAACATAGCAGTAGCTCGTTTACATAAATGTGATCACATTCCCAGGCATCATCCTGGTACAGCCTAACTACTACCACCATATCTCTAATATACGTCAGGACTCAGGAGCCTGAACTTCAGCACCTTCCTGATGATGACGTCAAAGGGAGAATCAACTACTGTCACCTATTACACAAACCTAATATGTATTTTGGATATGTAGCAAGTAGGGTCTCTCAAAGATTCCTATAGGCCAATCTCCTGTCCATAAAGGCTTTAGATAGCATCCTCTTTGGTTTGCATCCCAAGGACCTGTGTACATAGAAAGAATTGAACCCATCAAATTGACACAATCAAGATCTGAACTGATGAATAAGGAAGGAAAATGTTGATGAAAATCAATTATTCCAAAGACGGTAATCAGAATTATAGACTGCTTGCGGAGGGAGATCCAAAAATTAGTGAACCAGCCTCTTCCTTTGGCCCCAAAAACATTGAGAAAATCGAAGGATAACAAGCAAAAGAGAATGTAATATAGGAAGCAGTATGGATAAGTTTAACCACCATGTGGAATAACAAGGAAAATAGGGAAAAGGAGAGAAAAATAGGATAGGCAGTAAGATGACATCCAAAAATAAACTCAATCATAAAATAACCTCCGACACATATGCATATACACATACATTTTCAACTTCTTTCGTTTACTGTTTTCCAATTAGAAGAAACAACAATAGGTCTGCTGGAGACTTGCCATTAAAAAAGTAAAAAAAAAAATAATCAGAAAATATTATGCTGAAGTACAATCCATGCCCTTTTGTGCCTTGTTCAGCGGTTTGCTGCTAATTTACCTCTCTCTCTCTCTCTTTTTTTTTTTACTTTAGTTGTTTACTCCCTATGCAGTAACCGTATCTCCACCAGCACTTTTCAGCAGTTTCCAAGAATTTCAGAAATTGGACCCTATACATAGAACTTTTGTCAATCACAATTTACATTATTGATGTTTCAGTTCATTCTTTTTGAGAGCTCAAGAGAGGTTTTATCTTTCCACCATCAAATTATCAGCATAATGCCCAAACATGTAGAATTTATTAAGATTATTCTATCTCAAGTAAACACAAGCCTATTCAAAAATCTATACATCCAACAACAATCAACCAACACCTACTGTTGATCATGTCCCTTTATAAGCTGATTAAAAGGGGAGAAAATTGGAATAGCTCTCTCTGCAAATAAAACCACTTATTTTTAGTGCACCCACAGTTCCTTTAAGAGAATTTTGTAACTAAAATTATTTTAATTAGTAAGAGTAAATAAATATTTTTATCTTCTACAATCTGCATATATATGCCTGATGGAGCACTGTAGAATAAGCTGAAATTTTTTAACAAACAAGCAGCAGGTCATCAGCACACACAAAACTAATAGCTTACATACAAGCATCACAATAGTACTCCAAATTCATACAACAACAACTAAAACAAGACTCAAGCCTTTATTCAACTATGTGGGGTCGGCTATATGGATCAATCATTTCTCTTGCACTTTATTTATTTGTTTTTTGTTTTTTTCTTTTTTTTTCTGAGTCATAGCCTAAATCCTGCCCTCCTTTTTATCTGAAAATCAGACACACGGCTAGCAGTTGAAATAATGTAGCATTGAGCATATTGCGTTAAAAAACTGTTCATAGTTGTCATGCAAATGAAATATTGGAAAGGCGATATCCTTGTTAGAACTGCCAAGTTATGAAGATAATCTTAATAATACCAACAAAAAATAATAAATAAATCGTAGCAGACAACAAGTTCCACATTTTACCAAATCAAACAACTGAAGTATACGGATGGCTGATTATATTGACAGCTATTTGGACCCACTCATGTCCAATCGAGAAAAAACCAGCAAAACCAATTCCAGTTAATCCAGAGAAATCAATTCCATTGGAAAACAGACTTAAAAGACTTCATGTTCAAGGAACTAATTACGTCCATCAATTAAAGCCAGCATCACCACCCTTAACAATTGGGTCCATCACAAATACACCATCATTTGTTATTGATAAAACAAAATTAACGCAATAAAAGCGAAGTACAGGAAGCGCAAGAGATGAGAAAACAGGAATTAGATACTCATCTCGTTTCTGTAACCCAATAACATAATTCTTTTCAAATGATGAGGTCTTATGTCTCAGGCACAATACTCTATTAAATCTCACATAAGAATAATAACCCACTATATACATCACACAGGAAGGGAGAGCACAGTAATATTTACAAAAAAAACTACATCACAATCAGTAAAACGAACATCTCTACTAGCAATTTGGACAACTATCGCGACACATCAGAGAAAGTAGTGAGTAGATTGGCTAAGCCCCAAGCATTTGACTATACATCCAACACTACACTGGTTTCAAGGAATAAAACAAATTACAAATTAGCCATAGCCTATATTTAAAAAAAAAATCTAGATATATCTATCTCTTTTCACTTGTAGGTAGCTTTATAAAATTCATCACAGAAGATTGCATTAACATAACCACCAGGAACCAAACAATTTCATAACCAGCAACAATCACGACAGTTTGCCTATTTCAGATAATTGAATCCAGTAAATCCTTGTTAAAAATCATACCACCAGTAACTTGTCTGCGTTTTCATACAAAAAGAAAAAGAAAAAAAGAAAAAAGGCACACCAAATGAAGAAGAAAAAGAAAGATTGCATAAACATAACCACCAGGAACCAAACAATTTCATAACCGGCAAGTATCACAGGAACTAGCCTATTCAGAGAATTGAATCCAGAAAATCCTTGTTAGAAATCACAATGCTAGTGACTTTTGTGCATTTTCATACAAAAGGAAAAATAAAAAAGAAAAAGCCACCCAAATGCAATCATCTAATAAGTTCAATAATTCAAGAAACACAAGCACAACCAAGAATATTATCTAGAGGAACAAACTAAAAGAATTTGCACAACTAAAAGAAATCAAATACTAAACCAAAAAAATTGTTTCCATAAACAAGATAGCTTACCGAAAATTGCGGTTGGTGTTTCATTTCGAAACTGGGGAGTGGCATTGAAGGCCGCATGATTCTTCTTATTCTTCTTTTTCTTCTGCTGCTGAGGCTGATGTGGCTGCTTCAACCGAGTAAAAGAAACCACCAGTTCATCATATTCGTTCTGAACAGAAGGCCCAAGGCCACAATAAGCTGCAACCCACGTTTTCTTTTGACCATCTAATCCTTGGTACCTCAGAGCCTCTAAATCCTCTCGAGAATACACTTTCTTCCCCTCAGCATTCTTTTCCGCAAAGATATCCACATTCAAGCCAACATTCTTTACAATTCCATCATCTGCCATTACATTCTTCATCTTTGCGGTTTCAACCAGCCTTTTCAGCCTCCTTTGTTTATTTTCCAAGGCATCAGTTTCAATCAAAGCAGTGTCGTCAATTACGTCAATCCTCCAAGCGCACTTCACAGAATTGTTGTCACCAACTTTACTACTCTCCGATGTCTCAGGAGAAGCATCATTTCCAAAGTCGCCCATTTCTCCCATCCCAGGGACTTCCACTCCGTCCTTACCATTATCGGCTACCTCCATTTTCTGAGTTTCCACCACTATCTTTCCTTCATCTTCCTCCAGAAATAATCCTATCTTGTGAAAAGATTCAGCAGGCTTCGATTCTTGAAAATCAGACTTATCAACGGAATTATTGCCGTCATCAGAATGGTGAGGAAGGAGGGCGTTTTCGTGGTCAGAGGGATGTGATTCTTGAGGTTCCAAATCACCGAAAGAAGAAGGGTGCACAAAATTTGATTCCGGCTGCTTCTGAGATTCGTGAAGATTGTCCATCTTTTTTTTTTTTTTTTGGTTCTTGCCTTCTAGGTGTTTGAGAAAAGGAAGTTGCGATTGGAAAAGGGGAAAAAAGAGAAGGGTTATGTAGGAGCAAGTTGCGAGGTTAGTAACAAAGGAACGGAGCTGCGGTTTTGACGGCTGGTGGAAAGTGTATTATATCCCTTAGTCACGGGTGGATGTCATTTGCCTTTGTCATTCCTCGCAATGCGAAACGCCCTTAAGAGTTGTTCCACTAGTATTAAAATTCACCTCCAAAATTCAAATTTTGGTATGAACTTTTACGAAATCAAAATATAGAGAAGAATAAAGCTTCGAAAAATAAGCTTTTATTGATACTCTAATCTTCTCAAAAATATTATCTTAATTTTTAAATTGAAGACACTCTATTCCTCTCAAAAATATTATCTTAATTTTTAAATTGAAGATAAATTAAGAAAGTCAAATTATTTTGGTTATTATTCTTTTGTATTTCTTAATTAGTTAATTGATGTAAAATAGAAAAATCATGTAAAGAAATAATTGAAAAGGTAATATGTAACTTTGATTAGTAATATATTTCTACTTTTAAAATATTGACAATACTTTTAGCGCAAACCAAAAGATCGAAAATAGAGAATACTTTTAGCGCAAACCAAAAGATCGAAACTTAGACGAAGTTTCTAGAACAGATGCTTTCAATATTCATGTAGATCTCTTTGGTACTTCTGAGTCAACACATGACAGTCTTTTATGACTTTTATATGTATTTTTATGCACATTGCAGTCATGCGTTGTCGCCATATATTGACTCATAAATACCAAATCAGATTCATAAGTATCATGAGGTATTTTTATGTGCATGACTACCATATGTTGATTCATAAGTACCAAATTGAATTCATCTAATTTGATACTTATGAGTCGACAAATAACAGTAGTGCATGAACGCCATCACTAGGAATCGATTGGATTCACATAAGAAGAATGCACAAATACAGAACTATTAGTGAAACGTTTTCTTTTAGTTCACAACACTCCTTTTAGATGTCTATCAACACCAAAAAAAAAAATTTCTTATTAAAAACATTACTAGGAAAAAAAAAACTCAATGAGATTCGTTTATGTTTAATCATTCACTTTCTTCCTCGTTAATTGCATCCTTTGAGATTTTTTAGCAGTTACGTGCCAATCTGGTTGCAAATCTTTGTTGATGACAATGATTTTGTGAATATAGCAACCCAGCTGTTACTTGATATGATTTGCATTCTTCTGTTATCTGCATCAACTTTTTTATGTTGACCATTACAATTAATTCACACCAAAGAAGATCAAGTATTAATTTCATAAAATATAAATTCAGAAGAAAACTAAAGTTTATGATCTTTTTTTTTTCTTCTGCGTTTTTATGTTGAACATCACAATTAATTCACACCAAAGAAGATCAAGTATTAATTTCATAAAATATAAATTAAGAAGAAAACTAAAGTTTATGTCCTTTCTTTTTCTCCCGCTTTTACGCAGAGGCCTTGTACCTTGCAATATCCCTTGTACCTTGCAATATCAACCATGGAATGTACAGGGACCATGCCAGAGAGAGAAAGAAGAATGAAAAGAATACCAAAAAAAATGTAACGCGTTCCTCGCATTCAAGGTGCACAGAGCAAAAATTCTTGATAAAATTTGGTTAAACAATTCTTGTACAAGAACCGAATCCAAATATAGCTCTCTAACCAGCACAAACCAAAATTTGCAATACCTGAAATTTTGCAACCCTGTCTGGTGTCCAGAAGATTACCCTGTGGGGATTCCACAGCTAGTTCAGCAGCTTCCTTGTATTTCGTCTAGGCAAACAATTCTTGGAAGTGCTAGACTCGAGATGGAGAATTGGAGATTAGAGAGGGTGGGGTTCTCAGGAGATAGAGACTGGAGGAGAGAAGAAATAGGGTTTTTCTCTTAGACTCGGCACTTAGGGTTGAAAGTTGAAACTTGGAATTGGAATTGGAATTGGAATTGGAAAGAGAAAGTGAGGCGGGTTAAAATTTGGTTAAATATTAATTAAAAGTATTGGTATATGTAGCTCAACCGTCAGACTTTGAAGATCATGATTGTCCGAATCATATTTTCAAATTTAAAAAGGCTCTTTATTCAAATAAGCTCCTACAGCCTGGTATGAGAGATTAAATAACTTTCTACTTTAAAAAGGTTTTGAAAAAGGAAAAATTGCTACCACCTTGTTCATTAAAGAAGAAGGAAGTGATCGCTTGTACAAATTTATGTTGATAATATTATTATTCGTGCCACTAATGATTCTTTGTATAAGCATTTTGCTAAGCCTATGGAAGACGAGTTTAAAATAAGCATGATGTATGAGCTCAATTACTGCCTTGGACTTCAAATCAAGCAAACCAAGGTGGGAGTGTATATATTTCAAACTAAGTACACCAAGGGCATTTTAAAGAAGTATGAGTTCGAGGATGATAGAAGTATGACTACTCCAATGAGCACAAATGCAAAGCTCAATAAAGACAAAAAAATGAAAGCCGATTGAGGTAAAAAAAAGTTTAGAGAAATGATTAGTAGCTTACTTTATGTGACGGATAGTAAGCCGGACATGTATGACGTGTGCTTAAGTGCTAGATTTCAAGTATGCCTAAGAAATCGCATCTAGTTGTTATAAAACATACTTTTAGATATTTGAAATGTATGTTGAACTTTAGGTTATTCTATCCTAAGAATGAATGTTTTGATTTAAGAGAGTAGTGATTCAGATTATGCTAGAAATCTTGTTGAAAGGAAAAGCACATCTGATTCTTGTCAATTTCTTGGTTATTGTTTGGTCTCTTGGTTTTCTAAGAAACAAAATAGTGTGTTACTTTTTATGACGGTATCCAAATGTGTGTCAGCCGCCTCATGTTTTTGTACAATTACTTTAGATGACTCACACACTAAATGATTACAATGTTAAATTTAACAAAGTTTCTAAAACACCTCTTCCATAAATATTACACAAAATCCGGTTCATAATAGTAAAACAAACATATTGGGATTAGGTGTCATTTTATAAGAGATTGTGTGTAAAAAAGGTTATTTTGTGTTGAATTTGTCCCAACTAATGATCAATTAGCTATTGCACTTATCACTGAGGTATTTGAGTCAATTAGAACAAGATTAGACATGATAAACAATGTGTAAAATGTTTAAATTGAACATCATTGAAAAAGTGTCATATATATCGATCAATGTGTGAAGTTTAGATATCAAAGTTTCGGTATATGTCAACATAGATTGATCAATGTTTAGAGATTGAGACCTACATCGATTGATCGATGCCTGACGGGACTTGGGTATTAAAACTGTTTAAGAGCAAAGTTCATAACTCCTAACATCAATCAGTCTATACCCCAGCGGTTTTTCTCTTCAAATTTCCATAACTTCTATTGGTTTCTTGAATAAATTATCTCTTCTTCCAACAGTTATTTTCATCACTTTATCTTCTTCATCCTCTTTATCTCTCTCTCTCTAAAACCATAAAATCTAAAAGTTTCTTGGTTTGTTCATTATGAGAATCAAGAATTCGTCTAAGAAGCTTAGGAGCCCTAATGGTGGTGAATGAGTGTCTGAGTAATCCTCCTAAAGAAAAACCCACCTCCTCAAGTTTTTAAAGGTGCATGAACCTGGCTTGGTATGTCTGGGGCACTTATTTTGCGAAGGCTGAGGAATTGACAAATATGACAAGGGGTTTAAGTATCCACAATTTCCCATAGATGAAGTCTGTGGAGTTGAGAGTCATTAATTTATCTTAGAGGTAAAGATATCTCCATCTATCTCTTCTCATGATTAGAAGTTGTTTACTGAGTGAGAAATGAATAAAAGAGTCACAATCCCTTTAAAGTTGTTCAGATATAAAGATTTTATGAATAATAATGAGCTGAAACCAATTATTAAGAGGCTAGACTTCCAAAAATGGAGACCCTTGTGGAATAAATAGAACAAGAGCAAAATGTCATGATGTATACTAGACTATTCTACGAAAAATATGGGTTGAGTACCAGAAAAACTTCCCTTATGCATCCACTCTATGATTCATGTCACTCACTTGGTATGGGATGCTAGGACAATAAATACGTTGGTCGGGGTTCCAAATGAGGGGTTGGATGAGTTTGATGTATGAAAATGGGATGATGCCAAGTGGCAAGTTAGGAACATGTCAAAACCTTCTTGGGTTTTTATCCTACCAACAACACAAATAATATGCCATTTGTATATCGAATTTTTACAATGGTAGTAATGTTTTGTGTGAATTGTTGGACCGTACACCTGCATTAAACACCATTAGAGGAGGGTGAATAGTGGTTAGTAGAAATTACACTACTACCCTTGATTAAAATCCCTTTTGAAAACAGAATCTGAGACCTCCTCATACTCAGTACCTGTTTTTGCAAAATTCAAAACCCAATTTACACAACTCCAAAAATTATGAAACTTTTCAGAAATTAATTTCAATGTCTTGACTAGACTTTGTTCAAAAATGAGACAAAAACAAGATCGTTTGACCTTTCAACCAAATAAAAAGATTCAGATGGTCAATCTGAACAGAATTGGATAGAATAGTGCTGAACTTTGAAAATGTGTCTCTTTAATTACTCAACCAAAAAGGATGATCTTTATGCCAAAATACTCTTTATGATGTCTTGTTTAAGTTTCCAAAAGACCCTGGCCTGAAACTATTCTTGATGAAATCAGAATTCAAGTTTCTTTGAGACTGGTCAGGTTGTAGCCCGAATGGAGCAGTTATATTGCAACGACTGAAAGACTAACTTTCCTTTGCTCAAATCAAGTGATTCTTGTTGCAAATGCAAGCCAAGTATAACTCCACCGAAAATCATGAATTTTGAAAGTGTTTTGCTATTTTTTCAAGATGTGTACAATTGTGTGAAATCTGCAATGAAAACGGGCAGAAAATAAAAAAGTAGAAAGAAGACAAGAACACCAAAGGTTTATCTTGGTTCGATCAATGTGACATACTCCAGTCCCAAGAAACACATTTCCTTGGATTTCACTATGAAATGAACACAAATACAACAAGAACGAATCCTAATCTTTGGGTTAAACACCAACCCCATTCAAGACTTGGATGAACACATCTATGCAACTCTTGGTTGCAACATCTTTATCACCTATTGGTGTAGCCTTATAAACTTGGTTAACCAATCTTACAAAATCATTAACAGAGGCGTGTATAACGTAGCTAAACAACAACAAGAAATGAGACACCTTAGCTACACAAAGAAAGAATCAAGAAGAAGAGAATAACAAGAATGATCTTCAAGTTTGCTTCAAAGTTGTGTGTTCTATTCTTCACCTTTGCCTCCTATTTTTAGTGTGAATGGCCCTTGAAGATAAGAACTCCGATGTGTCAATGTCTTCATCATCAATGCTTAAGTGTCTTCACACTATTGGTTGGCCACATAAACACCTTGTACACTTGGCAACATGATGAAACATAATTAGTCCATATTGGCACACCTTATGGCCGATTTTTAGTCTTCAAAAGTGACATGGAAAATGTGAAGATAATACCCAAGGATAAGATGACATATTCCTCTATTAAACCCTCAACCTCTTGGCACAAGAATAGGCCATGTGATGGCTGAAAGTTTCAACAAAAAATCAGCCTCTAACCACCTTGACTAGCCTTTTTTTTCAAACTTGAAAATTCCAAGTTGGCAACTTTGCCAACTAGTTTCTTTTTGATTGGTCCACTTGTCATCAAGTCATAAAATGAATACACCACCTATGCCACATAATGTTAGATGTTTTGGAGCTGGTAATAAAGGTACAAACTCAGATTTTTTTAAGAAAAATCAATAGACAAAAGTTGACAAGATTATGTCAACATATAATCCAAAATTCCCACACTTTTACTCCTTGTATGTCTTGATGAATTTCACACCTTTAAAATCTCCGCAAGATGATGAATAAGACTCTTCAATAACATATATAAGAAGGTCTTCAAGAAAAAATAGAATGTGACATCAAATACTGTCACATATCCCGCTACCGCCGATAATATCACCATATAGAGAAATAAATTAGAAAACCACCAGATAATCTTCAAGAACGCCATAAATAAACTCTAGAATGAAGATGATAAGATACTCAAGAGATTCTTTGAGTGAAAATACCAAAACTGTCCTTGGGGGTAAAATGACCAATATACCCCTGGTGAGAGAAAACTCCAGAAATGACCCCGATGGTCAGAAATAGATACAGTAACAACTTTGTGATGATAAATAATATGAGAATAAGTCCTTGAATCATATTCACCATGTCAAGTACCTACAAAACTCAAAATACCAATTTTGCCTTTTGGTAAGTTGTAGAAACTTCCAAGGCACATTAGTCACGATACGTAATATTCATCAAAATCACATAATAGTACCATGATAAACATATATGAATCATGTAAAAATGAAAAAAAAACCATTTTATCATATTTTAGAAAAATTTTCTAAAAACCTAGACATCGATCGATCGAAGTACCTCTGCTTGAGAGATAGATGTCTCACAGTAAGGTTCAGATTTTGTCTCTGACCTACATCGATCGATCGAAGTAGAGCACATTGATCGATCGATGTGTCTCAAGTTTAGAGATCGATGTCTCACAATAAGGTCTTGGTTTTTCTCTGCCTTACATAGATCGATCGATGTGAGGGATCTATGTACATCGATCGATCGATGTGTCCCAACCTGAGAGATCGATATCATTTTTCTTCACTTATTCAAATTTTTATTATTTATAACATTATGTGTGACATTTTTAAGTATTCAACACTTAAAAATCATGACCTTGAAAATTATCCAAACATATTTCTCAACATTCTCCCCCTTTTGGATGATTTTCAAAATAACCCTACATTATTTTAATGTCACAACCTTTTATCAATTGTTTATCACATATCTACCAACTTTATACTTGGATTGTTTTAAAAACTTGCTAACTCTATACCAATTGTTTTCAAAGTCTTAAACTCTTTAACATATGTGCTTCCCCTCAACTTATACTCTCCCTCTTAACCTATGCTTCAAGCCAATTTAACACCAATTAAAACTTATACCAATTAAACTTAACTCGTTATGACTTAAAATCTAAAATCATGTTCTTATTCTATGTAGCGCCCCGGCCCGATACTGTCATCGGAACCAGTGCACCCGCCGTAGTCTACTATGAGAACTACGAAGCGTCAAAGCGGATCAAGCATTCATCATCTATGACGTAAAATAAATCAGCGGAAATGTTGATAAATTTAAAACTTCATCGTCATTAAAACCAGAAAATGCAGTGGAATTAAAAAGTGTTTGGTCATCTAGCTAACATAAATATCAGAACAACATAACAACATTGAGTTTCCAATCTCAGAGAAAATAATCCAGCATCTATCTATTCCCATGTTCGTCATCCCATTGAGCCCACTCGCCATCGTCCTCGATAGATATCAACTCATATTCAGGCTCACCTGAAAAGGAATATAGTAACTGTTCTTAGCGAAATTATCGCCAGCAAGTAACCCGTCTATACACCTTACGGAATCACACACGACGAGTCACCAGTGTATAAATCATTGCCCAAAATATAGGTGCTCGGGTTAACAAATAGCATCTAAATAAGAATTACTCAAAACTGATAAAGCACATATATGGCACACGGGTACGAGAACAGACATGTATTAAAACAATGTATCACATAAACAAGTCATAAACTAACCACGTTTCTTGCATATCAAGTCTTATGCTTCGTGTATCATGATGCATGTACTTCTTTAAAATCACACACAACACCCATGCATATGTCTTCTTTCATAAACATGTCATGCGTGTCACTTCACAAAACATTTCGTCACACTTCATATCATATTCTTCATGTAGCAGAACTTTATACCCTGTGGGTGATCAGTCCACAGCAAACATAACTTTATACCCCGTGCTGAAAGGTCCACGGCCCCATATCATATATCTTTATACCCCGTGCTGAAAGGTCTACGACCCCATTACATATATCATATATCCGTGCTGAAAGGTCCACGACCCCATTACATATATCATATATCCGTGCTGAAAGGTCCACGGTCCCATAAAATAACTTTATTTTCCATGCTGATAGGTCCACGGCCCCATAAAATAACTTTATTTTCTGTGCTGATAGGTCCACGGTCCCATAAAATACTTTATACCCTGCTTTTGATTCACATATCACGCTTTTATACCCTGCTTCCGTAGGCGTGACTTCTATACCCTGCGATCAACCAGCAGCCATCTTGTCTTTCGAAAACTTCAAACTTTTCTTGTAAACACATGTTCTTTCGCAAAGCAATTCTCAAATCAAATGCAAGTGCCCATGTCATGATGCAGAATGCTCATGTAACATCATATCAAACGTGTAAACATGCACACACACTTTACATATCAAGTACAAAGTCCTGAACCCCTATCACATTCTGCTCGTATCATTTCATGTCCCTTCGTATTACGAAATCATCTCGAGTTCACACTTAACCTTGCTCGTTCATACTTCCTCAAACACACCTTTTTCGTACCATTTTGTGCTCTTTCATATTGCTAACTCACTTTGGATTCATACCTAACTTTACTCATTCACACTTAACGTTTACTACTCAAATACACCTCATTCATACCACTTCATGCTCTTTCGTATCACGAATCCACTTCGAATTCATACTTAACCCTACTCATTCACACTTAATGTTTATAACTCTAGCACACTTTCAAAACACTTTGTAATTTATGAGCACTGGAAGATAATAAAGGTATCTCACACACACATCTTACATATCAAGTATACGGTCTTGCACCTCAAACACTCCCTGTTTGTATCTTTCCAAGTCCGTTCGTCCCACTAATTCACTTGGGATTCAATCTTATACCTACTTGATCAAACTTACCATCTACACCTCAATTATACCTCAAATACCCTTGCATTTTATGTTCAAAATAAGTGTATAATGTTACTACACATACATAGGGCGCCTAAAGGGTCAAAAAGACTTCCAGTATACTTGGAACGCCACTTGAGGCGCCTAAAGTGACATAGAGCGCCTATACTAGGCGTTCGAAGTGTTCGGGGATGTTCCATAGACATTGAACGCCTACATGAAGCGCCTAATGTGACATAGAGCGCCTTATGTAGGTGTTCGATGTGTTCGGGGATGATTCAGGACACATTGAACGCTACATTAGGCACCTAATGTGACATAGAGCGCCTAATATAGGTGTTCAAAGTGTTCTGACGGTTTTAAACTGCAGTTTTTCTGTACGGGAAAGCTTCAGGACACATTAAACGCTACATTAGGCGCCTACTGTGACTTGAAGCGCCTAATGTAGGCGTTCGAAGTGTTCTGACGATGCTAAACTGCAGTTTCTCTGCAGTAACTTCCTCCCATCATCTTCCTCCTTCAACCCTTTCATGTTAAACCTCTCAAGATCCATCTTACCATCTAGATTCATCATTCTTAACTCACATGTAATCATGAATTGATGCTTAGTTATGTCTAACAATATCCACTCTTAACCTTCAATCATTCACAACCTTCAAAAGTTATCATCAACACTCCCAACACAACAAGTCTACAACAATGTCATCACTCATCCTTCAATTCCCTGCACTTACTCTCAAACGTCTAAGTGTAGACAATCAACATAAGAATAGAACAAGACAATAAGCACATCAAAATATACACTTTCATGGGCATGCTTGACAAACAACAAAGCACCACACAACTATTTTCAGAAATATGGCCCAAAGAACAAGACTTTACACAACTAGCAACAAAACTTACATATAATAAAGCATTTAACATAGACAAGACAAGATTACTAATGTGTGATTCAAGTTTTCTCTTTGTAAGAACATAGGGCCTAAAGTATCAAAAATTTACGTAAAGCGTATAGAAAGATTACTTGCCTTTGTTTCTAGTTAGCTTACGGATTTACTGCAGAATTTCGGTAGAGTTTGCACCTAGATTGACCTTCTTCCTTTCTTTTTCTTTCTTCTCTTCTTCTTCTTCCTCTCTTTCTCTTTTCTCTCTTTTCCCCTCTTCAGCCGTTTTTCCCCTTTCTCTTTGGTGTTTGGAACCGCCAATTGAAGTGTGTGTGGGGGAGTTATGCTCCCATGTGTAACTCCCCATTCATTTAAGTGGGTTGAGGGGTATTTTAGGTAGTTTACCCTAATTTCTTAATCCTCACCTTTAACCCCTTTATTTCCTTTTCCTATATTTTATTTTCACTCAGCTCCTAATCTATACCATTGAGTAAATCGTGTCTAAGGTTGACCTTTAATTATTGAGAGTCGTGCTAAAAAGTCACGGGGTATGACATTCTATCTCCCCTTTTATTTTGCAAATCATGCAAAAGATAGAATTATTCAATTGTATATTAGGTCATCATATCTAACTTGGCTCGTAAGTTTTTGAAAACGGCTTGACTAAGGGGTTTGGTGAAAATATCAACAACCTGATGATCAGTTCTTATATGGTTTATGACTATATTCTCATTTTGAACATTGTCGCGAAGGAAATAGTGTCAAACTTCTATGTGTTTGGCCTTAGAATGAAGTACCGGATTCCAAAAAAGATTGATCGCACTCGTGGTATCACAGAAAATTAGAATCTTATTCATTATAATACCAAAATCACTAAGTTGTTGTTTAAGCCAAAGTATTTGGGTAGTACATAAGCTTAAGGCTATATACCCGGCTTCAGTGGTAGAGAATGCTACACTAGCTTGCTTTTTAGAAAACCAAGAGATCAGGTTGGTTCCTATGAATTCATAAGTTCCGTTTGTGAATTTCGTATCTATTTTGCATTCACCATAATCTGCATCACTATAAGTATACAATTCCAACTTAGCGTTTCTATCGTACCAAAGTCCTAAATGAGGTGTGTGTTTAAGATATCTAAATATCCTTTTCACTGCATTGTAATGTGATACTTTAGGACAAGATTGAAACCTAGCACACATACACACACTAAACATGATATCAGGTCTTGACGCAGTTAAATATAATAATGATCCAATCATAGACCTATATAGTGTGTCATCAAAAGGTTTTCTATTTTCATATGTCTAATTTGGTACTAACACACATAAGGGTAGGTGTTGGTTTCAACTCTTTAAATCCAAATTTCTTAATCACATCATTGACATATTTAAGTTGACTAATGTGGATTCCTTGAGGGGTTTATTTGATTTGAAGCCCTAAGAAGTAATTCAACTCTCCTACCATTGACATTTCAAATTCTGACTTCATACACTCTTCAAAGTCCTTTACTATAATAGGATTGGTTGAACCAAAGATAATGTTGTCTACATATATTTGAACTATTAATAAGTCATTATCTTTTTTTCTTAGGAATAATGTGTTGTCTGTTGAGAAAAAGAGTTTGAGTGATTCATAAAATGCATGATTTAAATAACGCGTGTTTAAGAAATGCATGACACAAGTTATTACTTGACACATTTTCGCGACAAACTTGTCATATATACTTTATATATAATGTTGACGTACTAACAAGCCATGAAGCTTTAAAGCTTACATCAAATGACAAACATTTGTTGTGTTTGAACTATTTTCAGGTGCCACCATTAATGAACTAAACTAGTTCATTAAGTGAAGTACTTAGTTAAATGAACTAAGTAGTTCATCAAATGGAGATATATTTGGAGAAGGCATGATGGCAACAAATTGAAGAATGGAAAGTCTCCTTCTACATCTATTAAAAATGTTTTTATATTATATATATATATTCAGATTTTTTATAAAAAGACACAATACACATATATTCTGACGTGCTACCGACATGTTACATATATCGCGAACGTACGTCAACTTCACACTACTATACTTACCTCATATTTATGAGTCTATTCAGGTCATATATCATATGATATAAGTCATGGTGATGACAAAATTATTACAACATGTTACAAGGTTGTAAACCAAAAATTGTCGTATCGGATGACAACTGAAACTTCGCCAACGTATCACGTACTTGGCATATATAGATGACCAGCCCCTACACTTCAAAATGGCCACAAATTTCGCGGCTAACATGGTACACTCAGCCATAAAATTATTCCATGTGGGCACACACAAATCACCCCTAATTAAGGCCAAATTGTGGAGATTCCAAATTCATTTTTTAAGCACATGTGGACGCCAAATTTAATCAGCCATTAGAGCTGAATATTCAAGTTTTTTATATATATTATGTGTGACATAATATATATGACATGTGCAAAAAGTTTGAATTTAATCGGAGAAAATTCGCGTCATCGACAAAAGTCGAAAATTCGGTTTTCTACGAATATAACACATGGAACGTTTTTTTGGCATGACATGTAGCATGTAACTAGACACCTTTTACATATTCAATATATATTAAAGTGTTCTAGAATATTCAAAATAGGGCTAATTGGAGTATATCATACATGTGTAATTATTGTGCACTATTTTACAAAGTTTACCAAAGTAAAATTCAGCACATGTTCAAGATGCATATGCGCGCCTAATGCAGCCTTGGTGGAGCTTATATGGAGCTTAGTTGGCATCTCAATTGGTGGAGAATAAGCCACACAAGTTTAGTGACATAATGGAAGGAGCTACACAAGGTAACATTTCAAACCTTTTAGCAAATGAAACACATGATGAAAATTCAGCATGTGAGACATTAGTATGGCCGAATTTTAGTCTTGACTATTGATGAAATTTGATTCCAAATTTGTGGGGATTAATTGTTGAATATTTGGAAATGTTTAGAACTTCATTTTGGCACATGTTTTTCATTTTATTCTTAGATTTTTACAGCCACTAAATGATGACAAAACTCATCCAATCATGAAGTGCCAAGTAAGCAAAGCCAAGACATTCATCCAATCAAGTTGTGCCAAGTAAGCAAGATGGTGTCACATCTACACAAAGCATTCTTCCAGAACATAAAAGAGAATTTCAAAGTGACGAAAAGCCCTGGGGGGGGGGGGGCGGCCAACTTGATTAAAAAGAAGAGAAGAGAGCCAAACAAAAGCAAGACAACTCTCATAATCTCACAAGTGCAAAAAGTGTCTTCTTCTCTATTCTTCTATATTTCTTTCTTTTTCTTCTTCTCTCAAGCCTATTGTTCTTATATTCATTTTATTGAATAGGCTTTGATTAGACCACCATACACGTTTAAATTGTAAAAGGTTGATCAAGGTGTGATCAAACCTTCATCCGTTCGGTGGTGGTGTTCGTGATCGATGTGATTTCTTGTATCGTTTGTTTAAGGGTGAAGTTGGTGTGTAACTCCAGCAATGGTAAGGTGTTATTTTGTAATTAGTGATAACCGAGGAAGGTGTCCTCAAAGACTGGAGTAGGTTGTGTTAACCGAACCAGTATAAAATTCTCGGTGTTATTACTTTCAACACTTTACTTTCAGTTTCCAGCATTCTGCATCTATTTCGTCGCAATGTTAAAAATAGTAAACGAATTTCAAAAATTGTAAAATTTTTTAGAAACATAGCCACACCTCTTAAGTTTCATTTGGCGCAAGTCTCAATCCATTTGGACAAGTATAAGTCAATCAAATGTTAATAGTTCTGAGACTAGTGTAATCTGATTTTCAGACTTGCAAAGGTTGAGAACTTGAACGTATTTGACATACTTCCTAAAAGAATTTTTCAAAACTGTTTCAACCCGTTAAATACATATCTTAAGGGGTTTGTCTTTTAATTTTCAGACCATATTAATCGGAATAAAATTTTCAAATTAGACTACTGTTTCTGGTAGATTTGCGCAATCTGACCACAAACATTTTTTCAAAGGGTTAGAGGTTGAATTTTGATCTAAAATTTTTAAAGAATACTCAAAACATCTGAGAGTAGAACCTCTCCAAATTTCAGAATTTTTGAAGATCTGTAACCTAGTTTTTCAAACGTTTCAAATAAGGTTCTGAAAACAGAAACTGTTTTCAAAAGTTGGGTTTTTGGGTTAAAATATTTTAAAACCCAAATTTTCCGCACCCACTATTCAATCCTCCCTTCTAGTGGTGCTTTACATGTCCTACAAGTGGTATTAGAGTGCAGACACACTCATAACAAGGAGATCCAACGATCTAAGTGAGATAGCAACCACTAGCTTCAAAACCGAACTAGAAGGTATGTCGAGTAAAATGCCTCCTCTTTTGGATGGTGAGTCCTTTATCTAGTAGAAACTTAGAATGAAACTCTTTCTTATGGCTATTGATATTGATCTACGGTCTATTATAGAAGACGGTCCATTCGTTCCCTCTAAATTGTTTACTGTAGATGGTGTCACACTAGAGGTTGTAAAACTAAAACAAGAATACACTAGTGATGACAAAAAGAGACTAATTATGAATGCTAGAGCCATGCAATTACTTTTAAACGGGCTAACAAAAGTGAATCTAGTTACATATCTAATTGTTCTAGTGCCCAAGAGACGTGGAGAATTCTTGAGATGAAACATGAAGGGACTAGCCAAGTAAAGGAGTCTAAGATTAATATGCTTATGTCCACACTTGAGTCTTTTAAATTATTGCCAAATGAATCTATTGTTGATATGGATTTATGATTGACTAACATCTATAATTCTCTTGAGTCTCTTGGCAAAGTTTTTTCTACACAAGAAAAGGTTCAAAAGGTGTTAAAGAGTCTCCCATCCGAATAGGATTCAAAAGTCACTGCAATCGAAGAAAGTAAGGATACTAAATCGATAAAAATGGAGGAATTGATCGGATCATTAAAGGTATATGAAAACAAACTCACTTTAAGAAATTCCGAATCTTGTTCTAAGCATGATAAGACTGTTGCTTTTAAATCAAATGAATACGTGTCTACCTCTTATGATCGCATAGATGATAGTGACACAGATTCCGATGATGAAGATCTAATCACGATGGCTAAAAGATTAAGAAAGATCATGAGAAAATCAATTAAAAACAAATATAAGCATACTTCATCTAAGAATCGTAGAAATAAAAATAATGAAGACATAAAGTGCTATGAATGTGGGAGACTTAGACACTTGTCATATGATTGCCTGAACAAGTACAAACAAACAAACAAAAACCATGACAAGGATCGGACAAAAACTAGACTCGTCTGAGAACCTAAACAAAGGAGAAGAGCCTTCAAAGCCTCTACTTAGAGTGATTCATCTGACTCTGAGACTGATGATACCGAAGAACAAACGACACAAGTATGCTTCACATCTAAGGCATCAAATGAGGTATCTTCTGACTCTGATTTTGATTCTGAAGCTTCTTATGATGATTTGTTTAATCAATATTTAAAATTGCATAAATTCACAAAGACTGTTGCTAAAGAAAAGAAACGATTAATTGAAGACAAGAAGTTGTTAGAATCCTCTAACACGAAGTTTGTTTCTCAATTAAACGATTCAAAAGAAGAGTCGTTTTGCATCATCAATACATTAAAATCAGAGATCTCACCATTAACGACACAAAATGATGAAAGGAAATCCGAGATTTCAAACTTGAAATCAAGGAATATAGATCTAGAAAAAATGGTAAAACAATTTGACACAGGTACAAACATGTTAGATCACATCATTTCTTCACAAAAGCATGACAACGAAAAAAACGGATTATGATACGTTGAGGAAAACAAGACATTAAATAAATCAACCAAATTCATTCCGACTAAGAAAATAGATGCACCCAAGATATATGTGGCGCCTAAGAAGACGCCTAGATCCCCCGCTATGTCATCTCATCATGCTTCTTCTTCATATCATATGAGATATAATTATTTGCCATATAGATATGAAAAGAAACCATTGATACATACACAACGATCATACAACAAAAATGCATTTAGATCACGCACTATGCACACTAACACAAAGGCATATCAAAAGCAAAGATCATACTATGTGCATGATGGGATTCTCGGCCAAAGGCCAAATGCGTTTGTCCCTAACATATATTATATTGCATCTTCATCTCTTGGAAGACCTAGAAAGGTCACCCAAATTTGGGTATCAAAAGGGACATTTGCAAAGGGTTGAATAAATAACCCTTAAGAACGCACTTTTGATATTATTGCACAATACACTTGAAATGCATGATTTTTGTTGTTATACAAATTGATATTTCTTTCTTACATGCACTTTTGATTTTATTTCCAAAATAAAGGGGGATAGAGTGCATGATTTAAGGGGGAGAGACGAGAAATAAGAGTGATTGATTGCACAAATCAAGGGGGAGAGAACTCAAAATTCAAAATTTTAATGTGTGCATGATTGGAGGGGGAGCGATTAAATTTAAATCATGAACTAAGGTTACTTTGTAAATCATCAAAAGGGGGAGATTGTTGAGAAAAAGAGTTTGAGTGATTCACAAAATGCATGATTTAAATAACGCGTGTTTAAGAAATGTATGACACAAGTTATTACTTGACACGTTTTTGCGACAAACTTGTCTTATATACTTTATATATAATGTTGCCGTACTAACAAGCCATGAAGCTTTCAAGCTTACATCAAATGGCAAATATTTGTTGTGTTTGAACTATTTTTAGGTGCCACCATTAACGAACTAAAGTAGTTCATTAAGTGAAGTACTTAGTTAAATGAATTAAGTAGTTCATTAAATGGAGATACATTTGGAGAAGGCATGATGGCAACAAATTGAAGAATGGAAAGTCTCCTTCTAATCTATTAAAGACGTTTTTATATATATTATATATATATTCAGATTTTTTTATAAAAAGGCACAATACACATATATTCCTACGTACTACCGACACGTTACATATATTACGAACGTACGTCAACGTCACACCACTATACTTACCTTATATTTATGAGTATATTCAGGTCTTATATCATATGATATAAGTCATGGTGATGACAAAATTATTACGACACGTTACAAGGTTGTAAACCAAAAATTGTCGTATCGGGTGACGACTGAAACTTCACCAACGTATCACGTACTTGCCATATATAGATGGCCAGCCCCTACACTTCAAAAATGGCCACAAATTTCGTGGTTAACATGGTAAACGCATCCATAAAATCATTCCATATGGGCACACACAAATCACCCCATATTAAGGCCAAATTGTGGAGATTCCAAATTCATTTTTAAGCACATGTGGGCGTCAACTTTATTCATCCATTAGAGCTGAATATTCAAGTTATTTTATGTATATTACGTGTGACATAATATATATAACATGTGCAAAAAGTTTGAATTTAATCGGAGAAAATTTGCGTAATTGACAAAAGTCGAAAATTCGGTTTTTCTACGAACATAACACACGGAACGTTTTTTGGCATGACATGTAGCATGTAACTAGACACTTTTTACATATTCAATACATATTAAAGTATTCTAGAATATTCAAAATAGGACTGATTGGAATATATCATACATGTGTAACTATTGTGCACCATTTTACAAAGTTTACAAAAATAAAATTCAGCACATGTTCAAGATGCATATACACGCCTAATGCAGCCTTGGTGGAGCTTATATGGAGCTTATTGGCATCTCAATTGGTGGAGAATAATCCACACAAGGTTAGTGACATAATGGAGGGAGCTACACAAGGTAGCAAATGAAACACATGCTGAAAATTCAGCATGTGAGACATTAGTATGGCCGAATTTTAGTCTTGAATATTGATGAAATTTGCTTCCAAATTTGTGGGGATTAATTGTTGAATATTTGGCAATATTTTGAACTTCATTTGGCACATGTTTTTCATTTTATTCTCATATTTTTACAGCCACTAAATGATGACAAAACTCATCCAATCATGAAGTGCAAAGTAAACAAAGCCAAGACATTCATCCAATCAAGTTGTGCCAAGTAAGCAAGATGGTGTCACATCTACACAAGGCATTCTTCTAGAACATAAAAGAGAATTTTCAAGGTGAATAAAAGCCCTAGGGGGGCGGCCAACTTGATTAAAAAGAATAGAAGAGAGCCAGACAAAAGCAAGACAACTCTCATAATCTCACAAGTGCAAAAAGTGTCTTCTACTCTCTTCTTCTATATTTCTTTCTTCTTCTTCTTCTTCTTCTTCTTCTTCTCTCAAGCCTATTGTTCTTATATTCATTATATTGAATAGGATTTGATTATACCACCATACACGTTTAAATTGTAAAAGGTTGATCAAGGTGTGATCAAACCTTCATCCGTTCGGTGGTGGTGTTCGTGATCGGTATGATTGCTTGTGTCGTTTGTTTAAGGATGGAGTTGGTGTGTAACTCCAGCAACCCTTGTGGTAAGGTATTATTTTGTGATTAGTGATAACCGAGGAAGGTGTCCTCGAAGACTAGAGTAGGTTGTGTTAATCGAACCAGTATAAAATTCTCGGTGTTATTACTTTCAGCACTTTACTTTCAGTTTCCAGCATTCTGCATCCATTTCGTCGCAATCTTAAAAATAGTAAAAGAATTTCAAAAATTGTAAAATTTTGTAAAAACATAGCCACACCTCTTAAGTTTCATTTGGCGCAAGTCTCAATCCATTTGGAGAAGTATAAGTCAATCAAATGTTAATAGATCTGAGACTAGTGCAATCTGATTTTCAGACTTGCAAAGGTTGAGAACTTGAACGTATTTGACATACTTCCCAAAGGAATTTTTCAAAACTGTTTCAACCCATTAAAATAAATATCTTAAGGGGGTTGTCATTTAATTTTCAGACCATTTTGATTTACAGATTAATCGGAATAAAATTTTCAAATCAGACTACTGTTTCTGGTAGATTTGCGCAATCTGACCACAAATAATTTTTCAAAGGGTTAGAGGTTGAATTTTGATCTGAAATTTTTACAGAATACTCAGAACATCTGATAGTAGAATATATCAAAATATCAGAATTTTTGAAGATCTGTAACCTAGTTTTTCAAATGTTTCAAATCAGGATCTGAAAACAAAAACTGTTTTCAGAAATTGGGTTTTTGGATTAAAATATTTTAAAAACCAAAATTTTCACACCCACTATTCTACCCCTCCCCCTTCTAGGGTGCCTTACAGGTCCTACATTGTCTATGGTCCCTCTTTGATAATTATTGGAAATAAGGAAATTCGCAAATCTATCGTACCAAGCTCTTGGAGCTTGTTTCAACCATATAAAGCTTTCTTAAGCTTGTATACATGGTTAGGATTCTTTGGATCTTCGAATCCAAGGGGTTGTTTGACAAATACTTCTTCTTGGATGTATCTATTCAAGAATGCACTCTTAACATCCATTTGGAAGAGTTTGATGTTGCTTAAACTTGCAGTAGTAAGTAATAATTTTATTGTTTCTAGTCATGCAACGGATTCAAAGGTTTCTTCATAATATATTCCTTCTTGTTGATTATATCCTTGTGCGACTAGCCTAGCCTTGTTTCTTGTGATGTTACCTTGTTCATCCATTTGGTTCCTAAATACCCATTTTGTACCTATTATGTATTTATGTTCGGGTTTAGGTACTAAATCTCACACGTTGTTTCGGGTAAATTGGTTTAACTCTTCATGCATGACATCTATCCATGATATATCACCTAAGGCTTCCTTAACGTTTTTAGGTTCTAAGTGTGATATTAAGATATGCCCTTCGGCTTGACTTATATTTCTACGTGTTCTAACTGCAACACTTGGATCCCCTATGATTAACTCTTTAGGGTGTTTATGTTTATCTTTTATAACCCACCAATTCCTAGGTTGATTAAGTCCACCCTCATCTTGTTCAAATGATTCATTAGTGTGCACATTATCATATATGATTGTAGCATCTTGTATATTAGATGGATTTTCTTCTAATTGCAAGATTTCTTCATTTACTTCACCTAAGGGTTCACGCATGTTTTGTTCAGGGGGAGTTGGTTCTAGATGATCATATACTAGCTCAAGTAAAACATCATCAACATCAAACATATTTTCAACATTATCCTCTTGTTTCTTTTTATCACTTACTTCAAAATATGCATTCTCATTGAATTTCACATGTATGGATTCAATTATCTTTCTAGATGCAAGATTATAACACCTATATGCTCTAGAATTAGTTGAATAACCAACAAATATGCATTCAATAGACTTTTGTTCAAATTTGTCTAGATTATCTTTACTATTAAGTACAAAACATTTACAACCAAAAACTCTAAGATAATCTACCTTAGGTTGTCTATTGTTTAATAATTCATAAGGTGTTTTATTTAATTTCTTTCTAATAGAAAGTCTGTTTATAATATAACACGCACAACTAACAGCTTCAGCCCATAAATATTTAGGTAATTTGTTTTCACACAACATTGTCTTTGCTATTTCTTGTATGGTTCTATTTTTATGTTTAACAACTCCATTGAGTTATGGTGTTCTAGGTGATGAGAATTTATGTTTTATTCCATGTAATTCACAAAACTTGATTACATCTTTGTTTTTAAATTCTTCACCTCTATCACTTCTTTGTAGTTTACCTACAACGGAGACAAAGTTTTAGGTACCCTTTACTTGAGTCCTTGAATGTTAGGGGCACCACCCTTGTTTATATACCCTTTGGGTATCCAAACTTGGATGTACCTTCTGGGGACATATTTGAGATTATTATAAGTTGATTAATACGAAGGATTTTCATGTATTTGTCCATTCCATTTAAAAGATGATGCATTGTTATATATGTTACATCTTGGTTTATATGCATTATGTTGTGGCCTATTTTGATAGCTAAAATAAGATATATGATTTTGTTTATATGGTGCTATGTATGTGTGGTCATCTGTATTCCTATAAGAAGAATAAGATAATTGCCTATGATTATGTTTATATGCTTTATAATAAGTTGGTTGCGATTTATTTTGTTTAGAAACATTTGTATACATATATGCATAATTTCTAGGTGGTCTAGATGCAAAACTTTGCCTAGTTGCTTTTGGGGGTGCATGCTGCATTCTTATCTTAGAAGGAGTAAAAGAAGAAATAACAGGCAAAGTTGAGTTTATTTTAGTTTTCTTATAAGGTTGTTTATTATTTGATGAAACAAACTTAGTTTTTTATCTATTTTGACATTTTCTTCTTTATATCATAACCCTGTTTTATCATTTCCATATTTATATGACGATACAAGTGTGTCAAGCATGTTTGTGCCTAATTTAAATTGTTCTAACATTTTTTCTAAGTCTAGTTTTCATGCTATAAGTTGAGATATTTCATTTTCACAATTTTCCACCTTATATTTTAATAGGCTACTTTCATTTTTCAAAGTATGCTCATTCTTTCTGTGCTCATTCTTTCTGTATTATCAATTTTAATCTCTAAAGAATCAAGAGTATTAGTAGACTCTTGTTTAAAAGATTCTAATTGATCGGAAAATTCCAAGTTGGATGTCTTCAACGTGTCATTTTCTTCAATTAGTTTCTTCTTTTCTTTAGATAACCGTTTACAGTGAGCATGCATCTTTAAGAACTCTTCGTACATTTCATCAAATGTTATTTCATTATCAGAATCTACATCGGAAGAAGAAACTACCTTGCTGGATACGAAGCAGACTTGAGCTTCCTCATTGTCGGATTCTAAGTCGGACGAGTCACTCCACGTGCTTGCCTTCATTGCTCGTTTGCCTTTTTCGACTTGGGCTCCTTTGCCTTAGATTTTTGAGCCTCATTGTCTTGTTTATTGTTATTATTATTCTTGTTGTTGTTATTGTTCTTTTTTGGACAATCATAAGAAATGTGTCTTTTTTGCCCACATTCGTAGCATTTTAATTCCTTATTATACCACTGGTTGTTATTTGAGTTATTTTTCTTAGGTTGAGAAGAAGAAGAAGATTTATTTCTATTAGGTCGTTTGAAAAACTTCCTATGTTTTTTAGATATTAATGCTAGATCATTGTCTAATTCACTGTCGCTATTACTTTCATCATTATTTATATGTGACTCAGTTGATTTGAAAGCAATAGACTTACCGGATGATTTAGATGATTCAGACTTTCGTTGGTTTAGTTTTACCTCGTAAACTCTAAGTGAACTGATCAATTCATTCATTTTAGTGATTGACTTTGTCTCTTCAATTGTTGTCACCTTCCGATCGCATTCAGCAGGAAGACTCCGTAGCACTTTTTGAACTTTCTCGTTGTTGGTAAAGGATTTACCTAAGCTTCTAGTGCATTGAAAATAGTAGTGATCCTCAAATCCATATATGTTATGGATTCATTTGGCAACATTTTAAACGATTCAAGTTCAGTCATAAGCATGTTTATTTTAGACTCTTTTACACTGCTAGTACCTTCATGCTTTAATTCTAGTGATCTCCACATATCGTGTGCGCTAGTGCAATTTGAAACATAACCTGCTTTAGAAGTCGTTAGTCTGTTTAGCAATAATTGCATAGCTTTAGCATTCATGGACATTTTCTTCTTATTTTCAGACGACCATTCACTTTTATACTTCTCAACTTCTTGTGTGACTCAATTTACTTCTACAAATTTCATTAGAATGTATGGCCCATCTTCAACTATAGACCATAAATCGATGTCTATAGCTATTAAGAATAGCATTATCCTAAGTATCCAATGAACGAAATGATTACCGTCGAAAAAAGGAGGGCGTTGAGTAGACGTACCTTCCAACTCACCTTTGTGAGAAACAATGGCCATTTATGCACCTTTGATTTGAGATAAGCATGCTACTATGAATTGTTGTTTCTTAGCCTTGTCTTGTTCGTACGGTGTTGAATCTTGCTTCTTAGAGTGTTGTTAACCTTGCTCTGATACTAATTGTTGGACCGTACACCTGTAGTAAACACCACTAGAGGGGGGTGAATAGTGATTAGTGAAAATTACACTACTACCCTTGATTAAAATTCCATTTGAAAACAGAATCTGAGACTTCCTCAGATTCAGTACCTGTTTTTGAAAAATTTAAAACTCAGTGTACACAAATCCAAAAATTATAAAACTTTTCAGAAATTAATTTTAATATCTTGATTAGACTCTGTACAAAAATGAGACAAAAAAGATCGTTTGGCCCTTCAACCAAATAAAAAGATTCAGATGGTCAATCTGAACAGAATTGGATAGAATAGCGCAGAACTTTGAAAATGTGTTTCTCTTTAATTACTCAACCAAAAAGGATGATATTTACGCCAAAATACTCCTTAGGATGTCTAGTTTAAGTTTCCAAAAGGTCCGGACCTGAAACTATTCTTGATGAAATCATAATGCAAGTTTCTTGGATACTGGTCAGATTGCAGCTAGAATGGAGTAGTTATCTTGCAACGACCGAAACACTAACTTTCCTTTGCTCAAATCAAGTGATTCTTGTTGAAAATGCAAGATAACAGTACAAAGTATAACTCCACCAAAACTCACAAATTTTTAAAGTGTTTTGCTATTTTTTCAAGACGTGTACATTTGTGTGAAATCTGCAGTGAAAACAGGCAGAAAATAGAAAAGTAGAAAGAAGACAAGAACACCAAAGGTTTATCCTTGTTCGATCAATGTGACCTACTCCAGTACCAAGAAACACCTTTCTTTGGATTTCACTATGAAATGAACACAAATACAACAAGAACCAAGCCTAATCCTTGGGTTAAACATCAACCCTATTCAAGACTTGGATGAACACATCTATGCAACTCTTGGTTGCAATACATTTATCACCTGTTGGTGTAGCCTTATAAACTTGGCTAACCAATCTTACAAAACCATTAACAGAGGCGTGTATCATGTAGCTCAACAAACACAAGAAATGAAACACCTTAGCTACACAAAGAAAGAATCAAGAAGAAGAGAATAGCAAGAATGATCTTCAAGTTTGCTTCAATGTTGTGTGTTCTCTTCTTACATTTGCCTCCTATTTATAGTGTGAAATGGCCCTTGAAGATAAGACCTCCAATGGTGTGAAGACACTTAAGTTGTGTGAAATCTACAGTGAAAACAGGTATAAAATAGAAAAGCATAAAGAAGACAAGAACACCAAGGATTTATCCTGGTTCGATCAATGTGACCTACTCCAGTCCCAAGGAACACCTTTCCTTGGATTTCACTATGAAATGAACACAAATACAACAAGAACCAAGCTTGATCATTGGGTTAAATACCAACCCTATTCAAGACTTGGATGAACACCTCTATGCAACTCTTGGTTGCAACACCTTTATCACCTATTGGTGTAGCCTTATAAACTTGGGTATCCAATCTTACAAAATCACCAACAGAGGCGTGTATAATGTATCTTAACAATAACAAAAAATGCAACACCTTAGCATCAAGTTTGCTTCAAAGTTGTGTGTTCTATACTTCACCTTTGCCTCCTATTTATAGTGTGAAATGACCTTTGAAGATAAGAAGTTCAATGTGTCAATGTCTTCATCATCAATTCTTGAGTGTCTTCACACCATTGGTTGGCCACATAAACACCTTGTACACTTAGCAACATGATGAAACATAATTGGTCCACCTTGGCACACCTGATGGCCGATTTTTAGTCTTCAAAAGTGAAATGGAAAAATGTGAAGATAATACCCAAAGATAAGATGTCATATTCCTCTATTAAACTCTCAACTTCTTGGCACAAGAATAGGCCATGCGATGGCTGAAAGTTTGAACAAAAAATCAGCCTCCAACCACCTTGACTAGCCTTTTTTTTCAAACTTGAAAATTCCAAGTTGGCAACTTTGCCAACTAGCTTCTTTTTGATTGGTCTACTTGTCATCAAGTCATAAAATGAATACGCCACCTATGACAGATAATTATAGACGTTTTGGAGCTGGTAATAAAGGTACAAAATCAGATTTTTTTAAGAAAAATCAATAGACAAAAGTTGGCAAGATTATATCAACATATAACCCGAAATTCCCACACTTTTACTCCTTGTATGGTGTGATGAATTTCACACAATTAACACCCTTACAATCTTTTCAAGATGATGAATAAGACTCTCCAATAACATATATAAGAAGGTCTTCAAGAAAAAATAGAATGTGACATCGAATACCGTCACATATCCCGCTATCGTCGATAATATCACCAAATAGAGAAATAAATTAGAAAACAACCAAATAATCTTCTAGAACACCATAAATAAACTGCAGAAGGAAGATGATAATATACTCAAGAGATTTCTTAAGTGAAAATACCAAAACTGCCATTGGAGGTAAAATGACCAAAATACCCCTGGTGAGAGAAAACTCCAGAAATGACCCCAATGGTCAAAAATAGATTAGTAACAACTTTGTGATGATAAATAAGATGAGAATAAGTCCTTGAATCATATTCACCATGTCAAGTACCTACAAAAGTCAAAATACCAAATTTGCCCTTTTTTTGGTAAGTTGTAGAAACTTCTAAGGCACATTAGTCACAATGCGGAATATTTATCAAAATCACATAATAATACCATGATAAAAATATATGAATCATGTAAAAATAAAAACAACCATTTTATCACATTTTAGAAAAAATTTCTAAAAACCCTAGACATCGATCGATCGAAGTACCTCTGCTTGAAAGATCGATGTCTCGCAGTAAGGTTCAGATTTTGTCTCTGACCTACATCGATCGATCGAAGTAGAGCACATTGATCGATCAATGTGTCTCAGGTTTAGAGATCGATGTCTCACATTAAGGTCTTGGTTTTTCTCTACCTTACATAGATCGATTGATGTGAGGGATCTATGTAAATCAATTGCTAGATGTGTCCTAATATGAGAGATTGATGTCATTTTCTTAACTTTTTAAAATTTTTATCATTTATAACATATGTGTGACATTTTTAAGTATTCAACACTTAAAATCATGACCTTGAAAATTATCCAAACATATTTCTCAACATGAATGGCAAGTCATCAAAGCTGCCTAGCAATTTAAATTTCCACATTGCCTATTGCATTACAAATATAAAGGCTTTGAACTTCGATAAAATTTTCATGACCAATAAGATTGAAGTGACACCTAAATATAGCAAAGCACTTCCTCACCACAATCTTATACACTATATGAGAGAGAAGGAGGGGTGTGAATAAAAAAGAAGGATGTTGATAAAATCACACAAAACGGTTTTTATGATAAGGCAAGCTGCCAGCAAGTTTTAAAAGCTCAAAAAGGGAAAGAAAAGGCAACCAATGAAAATGTTGAGCAGGAGGAAGGCTTTGTGTTTCCTATGGATGAACCTGAGGGAGTGAGCATTGGTTTAAATGATGATGTTATAGTGGTTAAAGAGTACGCCATTAAACTCTAACATAAAGTTAATGGCAACAACATATGCTAAGAAATCAGAGACAAATGTGGATCGTCTTGGAACTGAAGTCTAAGAGCTCAGAGGCAAGGTGGTGGTGCATGTGTCTAAATTTGATAAATTTAAGGCAAATTTAAAGGTTTTCATCCATGTGCGGACCTTCTCATTAGATGAAGACTAGATATCCCACCCCCACCGTTGTTTTTCTTTTTGGCATTTCTAGCTCAAAACTTGGTTTAGCATTGCGTTGTCTTATATTTTGGTATAACATGCCTTTATACCCTCAAATGGTCTATGCATTGTGGGATATGACTTGTGTTCATACCTATAATGCTATGGATTTTGCTTCACTTCTCATGTATCTATGTGTTATTTTGGTTATGCTTTGTATCTTGTTGGCTTCCTTTTGATGATTACAAAAAGAAGGAGAAAATGGGGGCGGGGGGTGCAATGTCACTTGACATTGAGGATATATTGATCCATTGGAAATGTCATTGACACTAGCATATTGACATCGGTAGTGTTAATTGATGTTGGCTTTTGATGTGTATATGTTACTTGATGTTTGTAAAATTGCTAGTATTTGGTTTTGGTTTGGCATAGTTGAATAGATATCCTTAAGAGAAGCATATTGTATTAAATCATGTGAGAATGTATGTGTTAGAAAGAGAAGCATGAATGCATTGACTAGGAGGGAGGGGCAGGGGAATGTTTTGGAAAAGCATAGATTGAAAATCTTGATTTTGACTAAGAAGGATAAAGGTGTCTTTTCAAGCAAAAAATTCTTTTAAAGGTGTATAGATTTGAAATCATCAAAAAAAGAAGATTTTTGGAGGATGCATGTTTTGATGAGTTTTAAAAGATTGACATATTGGAAAGGAATAGAAAAGTTTAATTTATAAATGTTGAGAAATATGTTTGGATAATTTTCAAAGTCATGATTTTAAGTGTTGAATACATAATAATACCACACATTGTGTTAGAAATGATCAAAAGTTGAAAAGTGAAGAAAAATGGCATCGATCTCTCAGGTTAATGCACTTTGATCGATCGATGTACATCGAACCCTCACATCGATCGATCCATATAAGGTAGAGAAAAACCAAGACCTTACTATGAGACATCGATCTCTAAACCTGAAACACATCGATAGATCGATGTACACATCGATCTCAACAACGATGGATCGATGTGCACATCGATCTCAACATCGATAGATTGATGTAGGTCAGAGGCAAACTCTGAACCTCACTGTGAGACATCGATCTCTCAAATAGAGACACTTCGATCGATCGATGTCAAGGGTTTTTAGAAAATTTTTTTCTAAAATATGATAAAACGATTATCTTCATTTGTACATGCTTCATATACGTTTATTATGTTGTCATTATGTGTTTCTGATGAATATAATAATGTCTTATGACTAATGTGTCTTGGAAGTTTCTACAACTTACCAAAAAGGGGCAAAAATGGTATTTTGAGTTCGTATAGGTACTCAACACGGTGAAAATGATTCAAGGAATTCTTTATCTCCTATTTATTATCACAAAGGTGTTATCATATCTATTTCTGACCATCATGGTAATTTTCAGAGTTTTCTCTCACCAGGGGCATTTTGGTCATTTTATCCTCCGAGGGCAGTTTGGTCATTTTACTCAATTAAATTTCTCGAGTATCTTATTATCTTCATTATGGAGTTCATTTATGGTATTCTTGAAGATTATTTGGTGTCGTTTAATTATTTTCTCTTATTTGATGATATTATCGACAGTAGCGAGATATGTGGCGGTTTTCGTATCACATTCTATTTTTCTTCTTAAAGAATTTTATCTATATTATATTGGAGGATCTCATTCATCATTTTTCAGAGATTATAAGGTATTCTTGGTGCAAAATTCATCACAACATATAAAGGAGAAAAGTGGAAATTTTGGATTATATGTTGACATAATCCTGTCAACTATTATTTATTGATTTCTCTTCATCAAATCTGAGTTTGTCCACATATATTCAGCTCAAAAACGCTCTCATTACAGGTGTAAATGATGTTGTGCTTATTTTATGACTTGATGCCAAATGGACCAATAAAAAGCAAGCAAGTTGGCAAAATTACCAACTTGGAACTTTTAAGTTTGAAAAAAACGGCTATATAGAGCTGTTGGGAGCTGATTTTTTGTTCAAACTTCCAGCCATCACATGGCCTATTATCATGCCAAGAATTTTTGGGAATATGCCATCTTATCCTTGGGTATTATCTTCACAATTTTCATGTCATTTTGCAAGACAAAAATTCGGCCAAATGGTGTTCCAAGGTGGACCAATTATGTTTCTTTATGTTGCCAAGTGTACACGGTGATTATGTGGTCAACCAATGGTGTGAGGAAAACTAAGAATTGATGATGAAGATGTTGACACATAGGAGGTCTTATCTTCAAGGCCTATTTCACACTATAAATAGGAGGCAACGGTGAAGAAGAAGAACACACAACTTTGAAGCAAAACTTGAAGATCATTTTTACTATTCTCTTCTTCTTGATTCATTCTTTGTGTAGCTAAGGTGCTTCATTTCTTGTTATTGTTTAGCTACATTATACACACCTCTTGTGTTGATTTTGTAAGATTAGTTATCCAAGTTTATAAGGCTACACTAATAGGTGATCGAGGTATTGCAACCTAAGTTGCATAGAGGTGATCATCCAAGTCTTGAATAAGGTTGGTGTTTAACCCAAGGATCAAGCTTGACTCTTGTTGTATTTGTGTTTATTCCATAGTGAAATCCAAAGAAAGGTGTTCCTTGGGACTAGAGTAGGTCACATTGACCCGAACCAGGATAAATCTTCGGTGTTCTTGTCTTTTTTACTTCTTTACTTTTTTTGCCTATTTTCACTGCAGATTTCACACATGTTCACATTTCTTGAAAAAAATAGAAAAATATTTTCAAAATTCCTGATTTTTTGTGGAGTTATACTTTAGACGTTTAGCTTTCATTGGCAACTAGAATCACTTGATTTGAGGAAAAAAAGTTAGTCTTTTAGTCTGTGAAATATAACAGCTCCATTATGGCTGCAATCTGGCCAGTTACAAAGAAATTTGCATTCTGATTTTATCAAGCAAATTTTCAGGTCAGGGCCTTTTAAAAACTTAAAATAGACATCCGAAGGAGTATTTTAACTTAAAGATCATCCTTTTTGGTTGAGTATTTAAAGAGAAACATGTTTTCCAAGTTCAGCACTATTCTGTCCAATTCTGTCCAGATTGACCATCTGAATAGTTTTATTTGTTTTAAGGGCCAAACGATCTTATTTTTATCTCATTTTCGGATAGAATATAGTCAAGACATTGAAATTAATTTCTGAAAAGTTTCATAATTTTTTGAGTTGTGTACATTGACTTTGAATTTTTCAAAAATGGATACTGAATTTGAGGAGGTCTCAGATTTTGTTTTAAAATGGGATTTTTATTCAAGAGTAGAGTGTAAGTTCCGCTAACCACTACTCGTCCCCCTCTAGTGGTGTTTACAGTAGGTATACGGTCCAACAATTGGTATCAGAGCCAGGCTAACATCACTCTAAGAAGCGACATCAACGCCGTTCTAAGAAGACAAGGCTAAGAAGCAAGAGTTCATTGTATCCTGCACATCTCAAAGGTACATAAAATGGCCATTGTTTCTCACAAAGGTGAGTTGGAAGGTATGTCTACTCAACGCCCTCCTTTTTGCGATGGTAATAATTTTGTTCATTGGAAACTTATGATGAGGCTATTTTTAATGGCTATAGACATCGATTTATGGTCTATAGTTGAAGATGGTCCATACATTCCAATGAAAATTGTACAAGTAAATGGAGTCACACAAGAAGTTGAGAAGTATAAAAGTGAATGGTCATCTGAAGATAAAAAGAAAATGTCCATGAATGCTAAAGCTATGCAATTACTGTTAAACGGACTAACGACTTCTGAAGCAGGTTATGTT
>AP025065.1:8324176-8342023 GCA_036186865.1 Eustoma russellianum | reverse complement strand
ATCACTAGAATTAAAGCATGAAGGTACTAGCAGGGTAAAAGAGTCAAAAATAAACATGCTTATGACTGAACTTGAATCTTTTAAAATGTTGCCGAACGAATCCATAACATCTATAGATTTGAGAATTACTAATATTTTCAATGCACTTGAAGCTTTAGGTAAATCTTTTACCAACAATGAGAAGGTTCAAAAAGTGCTACGAAGTCTTCCCGCTGAATGTGATCCAAAAGTCATGGCAATAGAAGAAACAAAGTCAATCACTAAAATGGATGAATTCATCGAGTCGTTAAGGGTATACGAGGTAAAACTGAACCAACGAAAGTCCGAATCATCTAAATCATCCGGTAAGTCTATTGCTTTCAAATCAATTGAGTCACATATAAATAATGATGAAAGTAATAGCGATAGTGAATTAGACAATGATCTAATATTAATATCTAAAAAACATAGGAAGTTTTTCAAACGACCTAATAGGAATAGAAAACAATCTTCTTCTTCTACTTCTTCTCAACTTAAGAAAAATAGCTCTAACAATAACAAGTGGTATAATAAAGAATCAAAATGCTACGAGTGTGGCCAAAAGGACATATTTCTTATGACTGTCCATCAAAGAAAGATAACAACAACAATAGTAGTAATAAGCAAAATAAGGAGTCCCAATGGCCCAAACCAAAGGAATCGAAGGCAAGAAAAAGCAAAAGGGCAATGAAGGCGAGCACGTGGAGCGACTCGTCCGACTCAGAATCAAAAAATAAAGAAACTCAAGTCTGCTTTGTATCCAGCGAGGTAATTTCTTCTTCCAATGTAGATTCTGATAATGAAATGACATTTGATGAAATGTACGAAGTGTTTTTAAAAATGCATGCTCACTTTAAACGGCTATCTAAAGAGAAAAAGAAACTAATTGAAGAAAATGACAAGATGAAGACGTCCAACTTTGAATTTTCTGACCGATTAGAATCTTTTAAACAAGAGTCTACTAATACTCTTGATTCTTTAGAGATTAAAATTGAGTCATATTGGAAAAACGAGCATACTTTAAAAACTGAAAATAGTATGTTAAAATCTAAGGTAGAAAATTATGAAAATGAAATATCACAACTTAAAACATCAAAATTAGACTTAGAAAAAATGTTATAACAATTTAAATATGGAACAAACATGTTAGATAAATTAATATCGTCACAAAGATATGGAAATGATAAAAAGGGCTTAGGGTATATAGGTAAAATAACAAGTTAGGCAAATATACTAACTTTGTTTCATCTAAGTCTAAATTACCATATAGTACAACAAAATCAAATGTACACATTTTGCGTGCTACTCCTCCTTCTACTCATTCTAAGGTAAAAATACAACATGCACCCATAAAAGCACACACATATAAACGTGCAACAAAGCAAAACTTTGCATCTAGACAACATATAAATTATACATATATGTATACAAATGTGAATAGACAAAATAAAATGCATGCAACTCATTATGATGCATATAGACATAAACATATGCAATCTTCATATTCTTCTTATAAGGCATATAAGAAAACACCTATATCATATGATTACACTTATAAGGTGCCATTTAAAACTCAAAATCATGTGCCTTACACGCACTATCAAAATCGACCGCAATATAATACATTTAGACCAAGATATAACACTTATATGCATACACCTACATTTAAATGAAATGGTCAAATGTTTTCTAATCCTTTGTATTCTACAACTTATGATAATGCCAAATATGTGCCTAAAAGATACATCCAAGTTTGGATACCCAAAGGGTATACAAACAAGGATGGTAACCCTAACATTCAAGGACCCAAGTAAAGGGTACCTAAAACTTTGTCTCTATTGTAAGAAAATCATAAAGAATACAAGGAGACAAAGTCAAAGAATCTAAAAACCAAGTGGTTTTTAGATACCGGGTGTTCGAGGCACATGAAGGGCAATCCCAAGTTATTCACCGAGCTAGAAAAATCAAAAATAGAGAAAAGGTGACATTCGTGACAATAACAAGGGGAAGATTATTGGGAAAGGAACAATCAGAGACCCAAACACATTTCAAATAAGAAATCTATTGTTAGTAAGTACTCTTTTTTTATAATTTACTTAGTATTTCGCAACTTATTGATTGTGGCTACAATGTTTCTTTTCTCCCTGATTCTTGTAATGTAAGAAATAAAAAAGGAGAAATTGTATTAAAGGGAAATAAGGATGGTAATATTTATACATTATCATTAAATAACATGTTAGATGCTAAGATTAAGTGTTTAATATCATATGACTTAGATGTGAACTTACGACATAGACAACTAGGCCATATATGTATTTCAACTATTGAAAAGTTATCTAATAAGAACATAATTAGAGGTATACCTAAGTTAGACTTAGATATTTTTCAAATGTGTGAAACATGTATTAAAGGACAAAATATAAAAGAAACATCCAATACATGAAGTGAGTACTAGTCATGCACTAGAACTACTTCACTTAGACTTATTTGGTCCAAGTAGGACAAGAAGTCTAGGTGGACACTACTATATGTGTGTCATAGTAGATGAGTACTCACGATACATGTGGACATTGTTCTTAACACAAAGACGATGCTCCATTGGCAATTGAAAATCTTATTAGGCAACTTGAAAATCTTTATAAAGAAAATGTTAAAAGAATTAAGAGTGATAGAGGTAGAGAATTTAAAAACAAAGAAATAGTAAAGTTTTGTGAATTACATGGAATTAAGCATGAATTCTCACCACCTAGAACACCACAAGTCATTGGAGTTGTTGAACGTAAAAATAGAACAATTCAAGAAATTGCTAGGACAATGTTATGTGAAAATAAAGTGCCAAAATTCTTATGGGCTGAAGCTGTGAGTTGTGCATGTTATATAGGCTTTCTATTAGAGAGAAATTAAATAAAACACCTTATGAATTATTAAACAATAGACAACCTAAGGTAGATTATCTCAGAGTTTTTGGATGTAAGTGTTTTGTGTTGAACACTAAGGATAATCTAGACAAATTTGAACAAAAGTCTATTGAGTGTATTTTTGTTGGCTATTCAACGAACTCAAGAGCATATAGGTGTTATAATCCTGCATCTAGAAAGATAATTGAATCCATACATGTGAAATTCAATGAGAATGCATATTTTGAACTTAGTGATAAAACTCAACATAAACAAGAGAATAATGTTGAAAATATGTTACTTGAGCCTGTACTTGATCATCTAGAATCAACTCCCCCCTGAACAAGACATGCATGAACCGTTAGGTGAAATAAATGAAGAAATTTTACAATTGGAAGATAATACAACTAACTTACAAGATGTTCCAATTGTATATGATAATGTTCACACAAATGAAACGTTTGAACAAGACGAAGCCGAACCTAGTCAACCTAGAAATTGGTGGCTTATAAAGAATAAACATAAACACCCTAAGGAATTAATTATTGGGAATCTGAGTGATGGGGTTAGAACACGTAGAAATATAAGTCAAGCCAAAGGGCATGTCTTAATATCACATTTAGAACCGAAGAATATTAAGGAAGCCTTAGGTGATATATCATGGATAGATGCCATGCATGAAGAGTTAAAACAATTTACCCGAAACAATTTGTGAGATTTAGTACCTAAACCTAAACATAAATCAGTAATATGTACAAAATGGGTATTTAGGAACAAAATGGATGAACAAGGTAACATCACAAGAAACAAGGCTAAGCTAGTCGCACAAGGTTATAATCAACAAGAAGGAATAGAATATGAAGAAACCTTTGCACCCGTTACACGGCTAGAAGCAATTAGATTGTTACTTGCTATTGCAAGTATAAGAAACATTAAACTCTTCCAAATGGATGTCAAGAGTGCTTTCTTGAATGGGTACATCCAAGAAGAGGTATTTGTCAAACAACCCACTGGATTCGAATATCCAAAGAATCCTAACCATGTATACAAGCTTAAGAAATCTTTATATGGTTTGAAACAAGCTCCAAGAGCTTGGTACGATAGATTTGAAAACTCTTTTATTGCAAATAATTATCAAAGGAGGACAATAGACGACACATTATTTCTTTAAAGAAAAGATAATGACTTATTAATAGTTCAAATATACGTAGATGATATAATATTTGGTCTAACCAACCCAACCTTAGTAAAAGACTGCGAAGAATCTATGGAGTCAGAATTTGAAATGTTAATGGTAGGAGAATTGAAATCTTCTTAGGGCTACAAATCAAACAAATCCCTCAAAGAATCTGTATTAGCCAACTTAAGTATGTTAATGATATAATCAAGAATTTTATATTTAAAGAGTTGAAACCAACACCTACCCCTATGAGTGTTAGTACCAAAACGGAAAACCTTTTGACGACACACTATATAGGCCTATGATTGGATCATTGTTATATTTAACCGCATCAAGACCTGATATAATGTTTAGTATGTGTATGTGTGCTAGGTTTCAATCATGTCCTAAGGTATCTCATTACAATTCATTGAAAAAGATATTTAGATATCTTAAACACACACCTCATTTAGGACTTTGATACGATAGAAACGCTAAGTTGGAATTGTATGCGTATAGTGATGCTGATTACGGTAGTTGTAAAATCGATAGAAAATCCACTAGTGGAACTTGTCAATTTATAGGAACCAACCTGATTTCGTGGTTCTCTAAGAAACAAGCTAGTGTAGCTCTTTCTACCACTGAAGCGGAGTATATAGCCTTAAGTTTGTGCACTACCCAAATACTTTGGTTTAAACAACAACTTAGTGATTTTGACATTATAATGAATAAGATTCCAATTTTCTGCAATAGCACGAGTGCGATCAATACTTCTCCGAATACGGTACTTCATCCTAAGTCCAAACACATTGAAGTTAAATACCATTTCCTGTTAGACCGTGCACCTGCAATAAACACCACTAGAGGGGCGTGAATAGTGGTTACCAGAAATTACACTACTACCCTTGATTAAAATCTCCTTTGAAAACAAAATCTGAGACTATCTCAAATTCAGAACCCGTTTTTGAAAAATTCAAAAATCCTTGTACACAACTCCAAAAACTATGAAATTTTCATAACTTAACTTCAATGTCTTCACAAGACTCTATCAAAAAATCCAATAAAAATAAGATTTTTTGGCCCTTCAAACAAATAAAAATATTCAGATGGTCAACCTGGACAGAATTGGACAGAATGTTGCTAAAATTGGAAAACATGTTTCTCTTTGAATACTTAACCCAAAAGATTGATCTTTATGTCAAAATACTCTTTAGGATTTCTAGTTTATGTTTCCAAAAGGACCTGACCTCAAACATTTCTTGGTTAAAACAAAATTCAAGTTTTCACAAAACTGGTCAGGTTGCAACAAGATTGGAGCAGTTATCTTGCAACGAATGAAAGACTAACTTTTCCTTGCTCAAATCAAATGATTCTTATTGGAAATGAAAGCAAACACTCTGAAGTATAACTCCACCAAAAATAACGAATTTTGAAAGTGTTTAGCTATTTTTTCAAATCATGAGAAGTTGTGTGAAATCTGCAGTGAAAACGGGTAGAAAACAGAAAAATGTAAAGAAGACAAGAACACCAAGGATTTATCCTGGTTCGGTCAATGTGACCTACTCCAGTCCCAAGGAACACTTATCTTTGGATTTCACTATGGTATGAACCAAATTACAACAAGAACCAAGCTTGATCCTTGGGTTAAACACCAATCCTATTCAAGACTTGGATGAACACCTTTATGCAACTCTTGATTGCAACACCTCTATCATCTATTGATGTAGCCTTATAGATTTGGCTAATCAATCTTACAAACGAGACACAAGAGGCTTGTAGCTCTACAACAAATATCACAAGAACACCTTGGCTACAAAGAATGAAACAAGAATGGAGAGAAGAAGATAGCAAGACAATTCAACTATTGCTTTCAAGTGTGTGTTCTTCTTCTCCACCTTTGCCTTCTATTTATAGTGTGAAAGGCTCTTGAAGATAAGAACTCCATTGTGTCACCATCTTCATCATCAAGTCCTAGTTGTCTTCACATCATTGGTTAGCCACATAAACACCTTGTACACTTGGCAAAATGAAACAACATAATTGGTCTGCCTTGGAAATCAATATGGCCGAGATTTAGACTATATTTTGTCTTGAAAATGTTGAAGATAATGTAGTAGGATTAAACGACATAACTACTCCACTATCCCCTCAACTTTTTGCCATGAGAATAGGCATGTGGGGGCTGCATTTTGACTCAAAAAATCTGCTCCAAAACAGCTTGTAGCCGTTGGCTACATTTTCAAAATTTCCAAGTTGGCAATTTTTGCCAACTAGCTTCTTTTTTATTGGTCCACTTGTCACCAAGACATAAAATGAATAACACATCATCTCCAACTGTAAAACCACGTTTTTGAAGCTATACATATGAATATCAACTCAGATTTTTGAAGGAGAAATCAACAAATAATAGTTGACAAGATTATGTCAATATATAACGCCAAAATTTCCACTATTTCTTCTTGTATGTTGTGATCATTTCCACACCTTTAACACCTTTAAATTCTATGTAAAATGATGATTAATATCCTCCAATAACATATAGAAGAGGGTCTTCAAGAAAGAAATAGAATGTGACATCACAACTCGTCACATATCCCGCTACTGTCGATAATATCATCAAATAGAGAAATAATAAAAGATCACCAAATAATCTTCAATATAATTTTCGATCAACTCCAGAATGAAGATAATAATATACTCAAGAGATTCCTTGAGTGAAAATACTAAAAATGACCTCAGGAGTAACCAAAATGCCCCTAGTGAGAAAAAACTCCATAAATGACTCGCATGGTCAGAAATAGGTATAATAACACCTTCGCCATGATAAATAAGATGAGAATAAGTCCTTGAAATTTTTCCACCATATCATGTTCTTAGAAAACTCAAAATACCAATTTTGCCCTTTTTGGTAAGTTGTAGAAACTTCCCAGGCACGTTAGTCACAAGTCATTTATAATCATCAAAAACACATAATATCAACATAATGGACATATATATATCATGTACAAATGAAAACAATCATTTTATCACATTTTAGAATATTATTTCTAAAAACCATAGACATCGATCGATCGAAGTGCCTCAGCTTCAGAGATCGATGTCTCACAGTGAGTTTCAGAGTTTGTCTCTGACCTACATTGATCGATCGAAGTGAGGGTTCGCTGTACATCGATCGATCGAAGTGTCTCAGGTTTAGAGATCGATGTCTCACAGTAAGGTCTTGAATTTTCTCTGCCTTACATGGATCGATCGATGTGAGGGACCGAAGTACATCGATCGATCGAAGTGCAACTACCTGAGAGATCGATGTCCTTTTTCTTAACATTTTCAACTCTTAATCATTTATAACAATATGTGTGACATTTTTAAGTATCCACCACTTAAAATCATGATCTTGAAAATTATCCAAACATATTTCTCAATATTTCCTTCCTGACCATGCTCAAAATGAGGATATAGTCATAAACCATATAAGAACTGATCATCAAATTTCTGATATTTTTACTAAACCCCTTAGTCAAGCCACTTTCGAAAACTTACGAGCCAAGTTAGGTATGATGACCTACAATATAATTGAATAATTCTATCTTTTGCATGATTTTCAAAATAAAGGGGGAGATAGAAAGAACATGATTTTAGATTTTAAGCCATGATTTGGAAGTTAAATGATAAGTTAAGTTCAATTTAAATTGATTTAATTGGTATAAGTTTCAAGTGATGAACAATTGGCTCAGAGCATAGGTTAAGGGGGAGAGTATAAGTTGACGGGGAGCACATATGTTAAAAACATGTATCTAAAAAGAGTTTGAAAGTTTGAAAACAATTGGTATAGAATTGGTGAGTTTTTTCAAAAACAATTCAATTGATATAAAATTGGTAGATATGTGATAAACAATTGGTAAAGAGTTGTGACATTAAAATCATGTAGGGTTATTTTCAAAATCATCCAAAAGGGAGAGAATGTTGAGAAATATTTTTGGATAATTTTCAAGGTTGATTTTAAGTGTTGAATACATAATAATGTCACACATGGTATTATAGATGATCAAAAGTTGAAAAAGTGAAGAAAAATGACATCGATCTCTCAGGTTAATGCACTTCGATCGATCGATGTACATCGAACCCTCACATCAATCGATCCATGTAAGGTAGAAAAAAACCAATCTTACCGTGAGACATCGATCTCTAAACCTGAGGCACATCGATCGATTGATGTAGGTCGGAGGCAAACTCTGAACCTCACTGTGAAACATCGATCTCTCAAGCAGAGACACTTCGATCGATCGATGTCTATGGTTTTTAGAAATTTTTTTCTAAAATGTGATAAAATGATTGTTTTCATTTGCATATGCTTCATATATGTTTATTATGTTGTCATTATGTGTTTGATGAATATAATAATGTCTTGTGACTAATGTGCCCTGGAAGTTTCTACAACTTACCAAAAAGGGGCGAAAGTGGTATTTTGAGTGAAAATGATTCAAGAACTTCTTTATCTCTTATTTATTATCACAAAGGTGTTATCATATCTATTTCTGACCATCAGATCATTTTCGGAGTTTTCTCTCACTAGGGGTATTTTGGTCATTTTACCCTCCGAGGGTAGTTTGGTCATTTTACTCAATTAAATCTCTTGAGTATCTTATTATCTTTATTCTGGAGTTCATTTATGGTATTCTTGAAGATCATTTGGTGTTGTTCTATTATATTCTCTTATTTGATGATATTATCGACGGTAGCGGGATATGTGACGGTTTTTGTGTCACATTGTATTTTTCTTCTTAAAATATTTTGTGTATATTATATTGGAGGCTCTCATTCATCATGTTGTAGATATTATAAGGTGTTCTTGGAACAAAATTCATCACAACATATAAAGGAGAAAAGTGGAAATTTTGGATTATATGTTGCATAATCTTGTCAACTATTATTTATTGATTTCTCTTCATCAAATCTGAGTTTGTCCACATATATTCAGCTCAAAAATGCCCTCAATATAGGTGTAAATGATGTTGTACTAATTTTATGACTTGATGCCAAGTGGACCAATGAAAACAAGCAAGTTGGCAATTGGAATTTTTAAGTTTGAAAAAAACGGCTATATAGAGCTGTTGGGAGCTGATTTTTTGTTCAAACTTTCAGCCATCACATGGACTATTATCATGCCAAGAATTTGCGAGAATATGCCATCTTACCCTTGGGTATTATCTTCACAATTTTCATGTCATTTTGCAAGACAAAAATTCGGCCAAATGGTGTTCCAAGGTGGACCAATTATGTTTCTTTATGTTGCCAAGTGTATAAGGTGATTATGTGGTCAACCAATGGCGTGAGGAAAACTAAGAATTGATGATGAAGATGTTGACACATAGGAGGTTTTATCTTCAAGGCCTATTTCACACTAAAAATAGGAGGCAAAGGTGAAGAAGAAGAACACACAACTTTGAAGCAAAACTTAAAGATCATTCTTGCTATTCTCTTCTTCTTGATTCATTCTTTGCGTAGCTAAGGTGTTTCATTTCTTGTTTTTGTTTAGCTACATTATACACGCCTCTTGTGTTGATTTTGTAAGATTGGTTAGCCAAGTTTATAAGGCTACACCAATATGTGGTAGAGGCGTTGCAACCTAAGTTGCATAGAGGTGATCATCCAAGTATTGAATAGGGTTGGTGTTTAACCCAAGGATCAAGCTTGACTCTTGTGGATTTGTGTTCATTCCATAGTGAAATTCAAGAAAAAGTATTTCTTGGGACTGGAGTAGGTCACATTGACCGAACCAAGATAAATATTTGGTGTTTTTGTCTTTTTATTTCTTTACTATTTCTGCCCATTTTCACTGCAAATTTCACGCAACTTCACACGTCTTGAGAAAATAGAAAAATATTTTCAAAATTCGTGATTTTTGGTGGAGTTATACTTTAGACCTTTTTTCTTTCATTTTCAACAAGAATCACTTAATTTGAACAAAGGAAAGTTTTTCAGTCTTTGAAAGATAACTGCTCCATTCTGGCTGCAATCTGACCAGTTTCAAGGAAACTTGCATTCTGATTTTATCAAGCATATTTTCAGGCTAGGCCTTTTGGAAACATAAACTAGACATCCTAAGGAGTATTGTGACATAAAGATCATCCTTTTTGGTTGAGTAATTAAAGAGAAATACATTTTCAAAGTTCAGCACTATTCTGTCTAATTCTGTCCAGATTGACCATCTGAATCTTTTTATTTGTTTGAAGGGTCAAACGATTTTACTTTTGTCTCATTTGTGGATAGTATAGTCAAGACATTGAAATTAATTTCTAGAAAGTTTCATAATTTTTTGAGTTGTGTACACTGAATTTTAAATTTTTAAAAAACCGGTACTGAATCTGAGGAGGTCTCAGATTCTGTTTCCAAAGGGGATTTTTATTCAAGGGTAGTAGTGTAATTTCCACTAACTACTATTCATCCTCCCCCTCTAGTGGTGTTTACTGTAGGTATACGGTCCTACAACACTTGATAAATGACAGAAGGAATAAAGGCATAAAAATCAGGACATCGATCTTTAAACAGAGATCAATATATACGTTGATCGCTACATGGATCGATCAATGAGTACATCGATCTCCAAAAGGACTACATTAATCGATCCATATAGACCTTGTCGAAAAACTAGAAATACATTGACTACCCATCAATCTCTATATAGATCGATAGATGTTCCAAGTAATAATTAAACATCAGACTCTAAAATAGATACATCAACCGATCGAAGTATACATCGGTCTCTAAAAGAGAAAATCGATCGATATAAATCTTATAAAAACATAAAGCGCACTGACTATACATCGATCTCTTAGATCGATTGATCGATCTAATTAAATGAAAAATGTCACAAACTAAGAAAAGTGACATCAATATCTAAAAAGAGTACATTAATCGACCAAAGTGGATGTTGGACCATACACCTGCAGTAAATACCACTAGAGGGGGGTGAATAGTGGTTAGCGGAAATTACACTACTACCTTTGAATAAAATCCCCTTTTGAAAACAGAATCTGAGACCTCTTCAAATTCAGTACCCATTTTTGAAAAATTCAAAACTCAGTATACACAACTTCAAAAATTATGAAACTTTCCAGAAATTAATTTCAATGTCTTGACTAGACTCTATCCAAAAATGAGACAAAAATGAGATTGTTTGGCCTTTCAAACAAATAAAAAGATTCAGATGGTCAATCTGGACAGGATAGTGCTGAACTTTGAAAACATGTTCCTCTTTAATTACTCAACCAAAGGTTTATCTTTATGTCAAAATAGTCCTTAGGATGTCTAGTTTAAGTTTCAAAAAGGCCCTAACCTCAAACTATCCTTGATGAAATCAAAATTCAAGTTTCTCTGAGACTGGTCAGATTGCAGCTAGAATGGAGTATTGCAAATTAAAACTAACAGTATGAAGTATAACGCCACCAAAAATCACGAATTTTTGAAAATGCTTTGCTATTTTTTCAAGACAAGAACACCGAAGATTTATCCTGGTTTGGTCAATGTGACCTACTCCAATCCCAAGGAACACCAAACACCAACCCTATTCAAGACTTGAATGAACACCTCTATGCAACTCTTAGTTGCAACACCTTTATCACCAATTAATGTAGCCTTATAAACTTCGCTATCCAATCCTACAAAATCACCAAGAGAGGCGTTTATAATGTAGCTCAACAACAACAAGAATGAAAAACCTAAGCTACAAAGAATGAATCAAGAACAAGAAGAGAATAGCAAGAATGATCTTCAACTTTAGCTTTCAAGTGTGTGTTCTCTTCTTCACCTTTGCCTCCTATTTATAGTGTGAATTAGGCCTTGAAGATAAGACCTCCAATGTGTCACCATCTTCATCATCAAGTCTTAGTTGTATTCACATTATTGGTTGGCCACATAATCACCTTGTACACTTGGCAACATGATGAAACATAGTTGGTCTACCTTGGCACACCTTATGGCCGATTTTTAGTCTTCAAAAGTCACATGGTAAATGTGAAGATAATACCCAAGGATAAGATGGCATATTCCTCCAATAAACTCTCAACTCCTTGGCACAAGAATAGGCATGTGAATGGCTGAAATTTTGACTCCAAAATCAGCTCCCAACAACCCTTTTAGCCGTTGGTTTTGAATTCAAAAAGTAGCTTGTTTTTGGTTGGTCCACTTGTCACCAAGTCATAAAATGAACGCACCATCATTTTCACCTGTTTATGGATGTTTTGGATCTGATAATAAAGTGTACAAACACAGTTTTAATGAAGAGAAATCAATAAATAATAGTTGACAAGATTATGTCAACATATAATCCAAAATTCCCACATTTTTTTGTCCTTGAATGTGGTTGTGATTTTTGCACCAATAACACCTTCAAATTCTTTTCCAAAATATAAATGAGAGCCTCCAATAGTACATATATAATAATCTTCAAGAAAAAATAGAATGTGACATCAAATACCATCACATATTCTGCTACCGTCGATAATATCACCAATTAAGAACATAAAATGAAAAACCACCAAATAACCTTTAAGACTATCATAAATGAACTCCAGAATGAAGATAATAAGATACTCAAGAGATTCTTTGAGTAAAATGACAAAAATGCCCTGGGGGAGGTAAAATGACCAAAATGCTCCTAGTGAGAGAAAACTCCAGAAATGACTCCGATGGTTAGAAATAAATATAAGAGCACCTTTGTGATAATAAATAAGATGAAAATAGGTCCTTGAATCATATTCACCATGTCAAGTACCTACAAAACTCAAATTACCAATTTTGCCCTTTTTGGTAAGTTGTAGAAACTTCCAAGGCACATTAGTCACAATACATAATATTTATCAAAATCACATAATAATACCATATTAAACATATATGAAAACAACCATTTTATCACATTTAGAAAAATTTTCTAAAAACCCTAGATATCGATCGATCGAAGTACCTCTGCTTGAGAGATCGATGTCTCACAGTAAGGTTCAGATTTTGTCTCTGACATACATCGATCGATCGAAGTAGAGCACATCGATCGATTGATGTGCCTCAGGTTTAGATATCGAAGTCTCACAGTAAGGTCTTGGTTTTTCTCTGCCTTACATAGATCGATCGATGTGAGTTATCTGTGTAAATTGATCGATCGAAGTACATTAACCTGAGAGATCGATGTCATTTTTCTTCACTTATTCAACTTTTTATCATTTATAACATTATGTGTAAAGTATTCAACATTTAAAATCATGACCTTGAAAATTTTCCAAACATATTTCTCAACATTCTTCCCCTTCTGGATGATTTTCAAAATAACCCTACATGATTTTAATGTCACAACTCTTTACCAATTGTTTATCACATATCTACAAATTTTATTCCAATTGTTATTGAAAAACTTTGAAAAAAATCACCAATTCTACACCAATTGTTTTCAAACTCTTTAACTTTCAAACTCTCAAACTCTTTTTAGATATTTGTTTTTAACATATATGCTCCCCCTCAACTTATACCCTCCACTTTAAACCCATGCCAATTGTTTCATCAATTGAAACTTATACCAATTGAATCAATTGAAATTGAACTTAACTTATTATCCAACCTTAGAATCATGACTTAATTCAACCTTAGAATCACGACTTAATTCATCCTTAGTATCATGACTTAAAATCTAAAATCATGTTCTTATTATATCTCCCCTTTTATTGTACAAATCATGCAAAAGATAGAATTATATGGTTGTATCGTATGTCATCATACCTAACTTGGCTCGTAAGTTTTCGAAAGTGGCTTGATTAAGGGGTTTGGTGAAAATATCAGCAACCTGATGATCAGTTTTTACATGATCTATGGTTATGTCCACATTTTGAACATGGTCACGGAGAAAATTATATCTTACCTCAATTTTTTTGGCCTTAGAATGAAGTACCGGATTCCTAGAAAGATTGATCACACTTGTGCTATCGCAGAAAATTGGAATCTTATTCATTTTAATGCCAAAATCACTAAGTTGTTGTTTAAGCCAAAGTATTTGGGTAGTGCATAAACTTAAGGCTATATACTTGGCTTCGGTGGCAGAGAGAGCTACACTAGTTTGTTTCTTTGAAAACCATGAAACCAAGTTGGTTCCTATAAACTGACAAGTTCCGCTAGTGGATTTTCTATCTATTTTGCAACCACTATAATCAGCATCACTATATGCGTACAATTCCAACTTACCATTTCTATTGTACCAAAGTCCTAAATGAGGTGTATGTTTATGGTCCCCCTTTGATAATTATTTCAATAAAAAAGTTTGCAAATCTACCATACCAAGCTTGTTTCAACCTGTATAAACCTTTCTTAAGCTTGTGTACATGGTTAGGATTCTTTGGATCTTCGAATCCAGGGGGTTGTTTGACAAACACCTCTTCTTGGATGTATCCATTCAAGAACGCACTCTTGACATCCATTTGGAAGAGTTTAATATTGCTTAGACTTGCAATAGCAAGTAACAATCTAATTGCTTTTAGTCATGCAACGGGTGCAAAGGTTTCTTCATAATCTATTCCTTCTTGTTGATTATAACCTTGTGCGACTAGCCTAGCCTTATTTCTTGTAATATTTCCTTGTTCATCCATTTTGTTCATGAAAACCCATTTTGTGCCTATAATGGATTTATTTTCTGGTTTAGGTACTAAGTCTCACACGTTGTTCCTGGTAAATTGGTTCAATTCCTCATGCATGGCATCTATCCATGTTATATCACCTAAGGCTTCTTTAACATTCTTAGGTTCTAAGTGTGAGATTAAGCTATGTCCTTCAGTTTGACTTATGTTTCTACGAGTTCTGACCCCATCACTTGGATTACTAATGATTAACTCTTTAGGATGTTTATATTTATCTTTTGTAAGCCACCAATTCCTAGGTTGACAAAGTTCACCCTCATCTTGTTCAAATGTTTCATTTGTGTGAACATTATCATATACAATTGGAACATTTTGTAAGCTAGTTGTATTATCTTCCAATTGTAAATTTTTTTCATTTATTTCACCTAAGGGTTCATGCATTTCTTGTTTAGAGGAAGTTGGTTCTAGATGATCACATACTGGCTCAAGTAATACATCATCATCAAACATATTTTCAACAATATCCTCTTGTTTCTTTCTATCACCTACTTCAAACCATGCATTCTCATTGAATTTCACATGTATGGATTCAATTATCTTTCTAGATGTTGGATTATAACACATATATGATCTTGAATTAGTTGAATAACCAACAAATATGCATTCAGGCTTTTGTTCAAACTTGCCTAGATTATCCTTAGTGTTTAATACAAAACACTTACAACCAAAAACTCTAAGATAATCTACCTTAGGTTGTCTATTGTTTAACAATTTGTAAGGTGTTTTATTTAGTTTCTTTCTAATAGAAAGCCTATTTATGATATAATAAGCACAACTAACAGTTTCCGCCTATAATAATTTTGGCACTTTATTTTCACATAACATTGTCCTAGCAATTTCTTGAATTGTTCTATTTTTATGTTCAACAACTCCATTGAGTTGTGGTCTTCTAGGTGGTGAGAATTCATGTTTTATTCCATGTAATTCTCAAAACTTGACTACATCTTTGTTTTTAAATTCTCATCTCAATCACTTCTAAGTCTTTTAATATTTTCTTCGTAAAGATTTTCGGGTTGCTTGATATGATTTTCGATTGCCAATGGAGCATCGTCTTTGTGTGTTAAGAACAATGTCCATATGTATCATGAGTAATCATCTACTATGACACACACATAGTAGTGTCCACCTAGACTTCTTGTCCTACTTAGACCAAATAAGTCTAAGTGAAGCAATTCTAGTACATGACTAATACTCACTTCATGTTTTGGTTTTAAAGTTTCTTTTACATTTTTTCCTTTTATACATGTTTCACACATTTGAAAATTCTAAGTCTAACTTAGGCATTCCTCTGATTAGATTCTTCTTAGATAATTTTTCTATGGTTGAAATTCCTATATGGCCTAGTCGTCTATGCCATAAGTTTACATCTAAGTCATGTGATATTAAACCCTTAACCTTAGCATCTAACATGTTATCTAAGGAATGGGTATAAATATTACCATCCCTATTTCCTTTTAATACAAATTCTCCCTTTTCATTTATTATATCACAACAACTTGGAAGAAAAGAAACATGATAGCCAGAATCTATAAGTTACGAAATACTTAATAAATTATAAGACAGATTGCTTACTAACAACACATTTCGTATTTGAAATGTGTTAGGGTCCTCGATTGTTCCTTTTCTAACAACTTTTCCTTTGTTGTTGTCACCGAATGTCACTTTTCCTTCATTCTCGATATGTTCTAACTCGGTGAATAGTTTGGGTGTAGCGCCCCGCACCCGGACCCCGTCCGAATATGGTGCACCCGCCGTACTTCACTAAGGAGAGTACAAAGCGTCATGGTAACATGTGAAAATCCATCACCTAAGTCATGGACTCCCATGCCAACACTTAACATGGTAGTAAAATTTTGGCAGAATTAAAACTTTAAAATAAACATGCATCCGAAATATTAAGTCTCCAAAACATTAGTCCCACAAAACAGAGAATACTGAAATCCAAATGTTTCAACATAGTTCATAGTACAAACAACGCATCAGCACAAAAGTCCTTAAGCATCTTCTTCTGTCTCCTTGACTACGGGTACAGCACTTTCGGCTCATCCTCGATCCATTCAACCTTAGCATTCACTGGCTCTGGGGAAAAATAAAGGTATGAGTGATAAAAATCACCAAGCAAGTATACAATAAACTACCATGAAATAAATAAAGAATCATAATCATGAATGGAAAACACCAAGAACCTCAAATGTTAATTCATACCTGATCTTTAATCCAGGATCTGCTTGACGGTATAGCCTAATCATAATTTTAAGTGATGCCATACCAATAATAACATATTTCCTACTAACAGAAACATACAAACACGCTAAAATGCTCATGAATTGTGAAGATGCAATGCATGATACCATGTCATGTCAAAATCATCATTTTGGTCCCATAAAATAACGTGTCAGAAAACAAAGTATCAGATCAATTAACCCCGGATCTGAACGGGTCCAGAACATGTCATCAAACCAATTAACCCCGGGTCTGGGACGGGTCCAGAACATAATATCAGGCCGATTAACCCCGGGCTTGGATCGGAACATATCATCGGACCAATTAACCCCAGGTCCGGAACGGGTCCAGAACTTATCATGTCATCAGACCTATTAACCTCGGGTCTGGATTCGGGTTATAAGCATGCTTAGCTGGCAAGGGAAGCACAGGGGTTTTCTTTTAAAACATGGGACCATAAATAACTTATATGCATAATGAAACTTGCTTGCTTGAAAAGACTTGCTTGCATACGGAAATGCATAAAAATCAGATTCATGATGCACGTGATCATGCATGATACATGGAATGATATGCAATGCAAGTCATGGCATAAATTATCTTGGAAATTACTTAGGTCATGACATAGGCATGGTTTCCATGTGCTGAAATTTTCCAGATTTTACGTTTGCTCATGAGGTTTCCAAAATTAACCAAACAGACCTATTTTGATAATATTTTTCCATATACATGCACAATGGGGTCTTACCTACATGTCATGAAATTTTCGTAACGTTTTAAAATAAGTAAGACACTTAAATCATTAAGTTGTTAAAAGGTGTACTGCTGAATTCAGCAGTACAGTAGTCATCTTTCCCTTAATTTCCAAGACCGTAAA
>AP025065.1:8206574-8311298 GCA_036186865.1 Eustoma russellianum | reverse complement strand
ACTTAAGAAGTTTGTAATAAGACTCACCTAGATGCTTCTTTGAGCTTGAAAATGAAAGTTGGGTTGAATCTCCTAGCTCCAAGAGGGGGGCCGTGCAGTAGGGTAGAAGGAGATGAAACTAGTCTAAGTGTTTTCCTTTGCTTGAGGGACTTCTTGAGAGAGTGCAAGATGAAGGTGAATGGAAGCTTCTAGCTATTTTAAAGAGGACTTAATAGGGTGAAAGGGGAGGGTGGCCGGCGCTTGGGAGGGAAGGGGACAAGGGTTTCATGAGAAATGCAAAAGTGGTCTTGGTCTTGGAGAGGAGAAGCTTTTGCCTCCCATGCTTGCTTCCTTATATTATTTTATTATTTCCTTTTTGCATGCTTGATTTATTTTTATACATAATTATATTCTAGCTAAATATTTCAAATAGTAGAAAATGGACTAGAATAATGGAGAGGGTTCTAGAGCCATCCATTTGTTTTGGCCGAAATCTTTGGGGTCTTGGGAGGGTATTTTTGTCTTTTCACATTTATCATAGCTTATACTTATATAATTATACTGTTATTTATTTTATCTAATTCCTTATTTATGATTTTAAATTTGCTTTTATGAAAACCTTTTAGGTTTGCCTTCTTATGAAAAGGAAATTATTCTAAGGTTCATCAAGGCCTCTTGGCTGAATTTTACAAAGTCTTGGAGGGGCTAAATAGTCATTTCACATACCTTGTGACATCCACTTGTATAATTATTTAGTATCCATCTTAAATGAATTTAAGTAAAGAAGCGCTAATATAACTTAATTAAAATGAACTTGGAAGAATCAATATTTCATTATACCACATCATCATAGTTTCAAGTACGGTACAGTTGGGGTACAACATTGGGGTTGCCTGACATATGCCTCGAACATCCGCTGTCTAAAAACCATTTGGTTTTTAGATTCTTTGGCTTTGTCTCCAGTTTTCCATCTTTGCAATTTACCTACAATGGAGACAAAGTTTTAGGTATCCTTTACTTGGGTCCTTGAATGTTAGGGGCACCATCCTTTTTTGAATATCCCTTAGGTATCCAAAATTGGATGTACCTTCTAGGAACATATTTGACATTAGTTGAATAAAGCGGATTAACATGTACTTGACCATTCCATTTAAAAGAAGATATATTGTTATACATGTTATACCTTGGTTTATAGTTATTATAAAGTGGCTGATTTTGATAGTGTGTATAAGACATATGATTTTGTTTCTTATATGGTGTTATGTATGCATGGTCATATGTATTCCTACAATAAGAATAAGATAATTGCCTATAATTATGTCTATATTCATTATAATAAGTTGGTTGAGTTTTATTTTGTCTAGACACATTTGTAGGCATAATTTCTATGTGTTCTAGATGCAAAAATTTGCCTAGTTGCTTTTGGGGGTGCATGCTGCATTTTTATTTTAGAAGGTGTAGAAGAAGAAATAGCAGACAAAGTTGAGTTTATTTTAGTTGCCTTATAAGGTTGTTTAGTATTTGATGAAACAAACTTAGTCTTTTTATCTACTTTGACATTTTCTTCTTTATATCCTAACCTTGTTTTATCATTTCCATATTTTTCTGACAATACAAGTGTGTATAGCATGTTTGTGCCTGATTTAAATTGTTTAAACATTTTTCTAAGTCTAGTTTTGATGCTATAAGTTGAGATATTTCATTTTCACAATTTTCTACCTTAGATTTTAACAGGCTATTTTCAGTTTTTAAAGTATGCTATTCTTCTATGCAGGTACATATAGAGCCGGGGGTCTCACTAGAAGCAAACTCTCTATCCTTTGGGATGGAGGTATTGTTTGCCTGCCTCTCACCCTACTCAGACCCTAGCGGTAGCATTTGCTATCGTTGGGATATACTGGGTATGAGTGTTGTTGTTGTAAAGCATGCTCATTCTTCCTGTATGATTCAATTTTAATCTCTAACTAATCAAGATTATTAGTAGACTCTTGTTTAAAAGATTCTAATTCATCGAAAAATTTCAAGTTGGACGTCTTCAACTTGTCATTTTCTTTAATTAGTTTCTTCTTTTCTTTAGATAACCGTTTACAGTGAGCATAACTCTTCGTACATTTCATCAAATGTCATTTCATTATCAGAATCTACATCAGAAGAAGAAATTACCTAGTTGCATATGAAGCAGACTTGAGCTTCCTCATTGTCGGATTCTGAGTCGGACGAGTCACTCCACGTGCTTGCCTTCATTGCTCGTTTGCCTTTCCTCGACTTGAGCTCCTTTGCCTTAGATTTTTGAGTCTCCTTGTCTTGTTTATTGTTATTTTTCTTTGTTGGACAATCATGAGAAATGTGTCCTTTTTGCCCATATTCGTAGCATTTTAATTCCTTATTATACCACTTGTTGTTATTTGAGTTATTTTTTCTTAGGTTGAGAAGAAGAAGAAGAAAATTTATTTCTATTAGGTCGTTTGAAAAACTTCCTAAGTTTTCTAGCTATTAATATTAAATCATCATCTAATTCACTATCGCTATTACTTTCATCATTATTTACATGTGACTCAATTGATTTGAAAGCAATAGACTTACCGGATGATTTTTAGATGATTCTGACTTCCGTTGGTTTAGTTTTACCTCGTAAACTCTAAGTGAACCGATCAATTCATCCATTTTAGTGATTGACTTTGTCTCCTCAATTGCTGTCACATTTGGATCCCATTCAGCAGGAAAACTACGTAGCACTTTTTGAAATTTCTCGTTGTTGGTAAATGATTTACTTAAAGCTTCAAGTGCATTGAAAATATTAATGATCCTCAAATCCATAGATGTTATGGATTCGTTCGGCAACATTTTAAACGATTCAAGTTCAGTCATAAGCATGTTTATTTTAGACAATTTTACACCGCTAGTATAGGACATGTATAGCACCACTAGAAGAAGGGTTGAATAGTGTGTGCGGAAATTCTTGTTTTTAAAAACTTTTGGCCCAAAAGCCCCACGTCTGAAAACAGTCCCTGTTTTCAGGTCCTGATTTGAAATAACTAAACGACCTAGTTAGAGACCTTCAAAAATTATGAAATTCGGTATGAATGAACCTTCAAAAATTATGAAATTTGGTATGAATGAACTCTCAGATGTTATAAGTATCTCATAAAAATTTTAGAATACAACTTCACTCTTAACCCTTTGAAAATTTGCTTTTGGTCAGATTGCACGAATCTACAAGAAACCGTACTCCGATTTGAAAATTTTATTCCGACTAATTCGTAACTCCAGATGGTCTGAAAATTTAATGACAAACCCCCTAAGATATGTATTTTAATGGGTTGAAACAGTTTTTGAAATTTCCTTTGGAAAGTATGTCAGCCACGTTGAAGTTCTCAACCTTTGCAAATCTAAAAATAAGATTGCACTAGTCTCGGAACTATTAACGTTTGATTGACTTATACTTGTCCAAATGGGTTGAAAATTGTGCCAAATGAAAGCTAGGATATGTGGCTAAGTTTCTGCAAAGTTTTGTAATTTTTGAAAGTCATTTACTATTTTTATGATTGCAACAAAATCAACACAGAAACTGAAAACTGAAAGTAAAGTGCTGAAAGTAAAGACACCAAGGATTTTATACTGGTTCGGTTAAATCAACCTACTCTAGTCTTCGAGGACACCTTCCTCGGTTATCACTAAACACCAAAAACACCTTAACACAAGGGTTACTGGAGTTACACACCAACTCCACCTTTTCTCAAATAATACAATCAAGCACACCGGATCACGAACACCACCACCGAACGAGTGAAAGTTTGATCATACCTTGATCAACCTTTTACAAATAAAACGTGTATGGTGGCATAATCAAAGCCTATACAATATTTTGAATATATGAACAATAGGCTTGAGAGAGGAAGAAGAAGAAAGAAATATAGAATAAGAAAGTAGAAGACACTTTTGCACTTAAGAGAATATGAGCGTTGTCTTGGCTTCACTTTGCACTACTTCTTCTTCTTTTAACTTAATGTGGCCTCCCCCACTAGGTCTTCTACCATCTTGAGAATTCTCTTTAATGTTCTTGGTAGATTGTTTTGTGTAGATATGACACCATCTTGCCCACTTGGAACATTTTGATAGGATGGATGACTTGGCATTGCTTACTTGGCACTTGATGATTGGTCCAACTTGTCATCACTTAGTGTGCTATAAAAATCTGAGATTAACTTGCAAAACATGTGCCAAAAAGAATTCAAAACACTACCAAATAATCACCATTCAATCCCTTCAATTTTAGGAAGCAAATTAAGCATCATTGCCATCAAAAAGTCGGCCACTCAATGTACATGTGCTGAATAAATTTCAGCATGTGTAGTAGTTTGAAATATTTGAATTGTTACCTTGTGTAGCTCCTTCTTTTGTGTCACTAACCTTTTGTGGCATATTCTCCACCAATTAAGATTCCAACTAAGCTCCACATAGGCTCCATTTATGCTTAGAATGGCATGTGACAAGTCTTCCGCATGTGCAGAATTTCATTTTGGTAAGCTTTGTAAAATAATACACAATAATTACACACATATGGAAAATTCCAATCAACCCTAATTTGAATTTTCTAGAACACTTTAACATGTCTTGAATGTTAAAAGTTATCTAGATACATGTTACATGTCATGCCAAAAAAACGTTCCATGTAGTATGTTCGTAGAAAACTGAATTTTCGACTTTCGTCGATTACGCAATTTTTTCCCGACTAAATTCAAACTTTTTGCACATGTTTTAAATATTATGTCACACATAATATACACAAAATAATTTAAATATTCAGCTCTAATGGCTGAGGTATAGGCGCCCCATGTGACAAAAAAAATTGAATTTGAAATCTCCACAATTTGGCCTTAATTGTGGGTGATTTGTGTGTTCTAACATGGAATAATTTCATGGATGATTTTAACATGTGAAACACAAAATTTTTGGCTATTTTTAAAGTATATGGGCTGGCCATCTTTATATGGCAAGTACGTGACACGTTGGCAAAGTTTCTGTAGTCACCTGATACGACAATTTTCGGTTTGTAACCTTGTAACGTGTCGTAATAATTTTGTCATCTCCATGGATTATATCATATGATATAAGACCTGAATATACTCATATACATGAGGTGTATATAGTGGTGTGACGTTGACGTACGTTTGTAATATGTGTAACGTGTCGGTAGTACGTCGGAACATATGTGTATTGTGCCTTTTTAAAAAATCTGAATATATATGATATATATATATATATATATATATATATATATATATATGTAGGCGTGTATCTTGAAGGAATAAGGAGACTTTCCATTTTTCAATTTGTTGCCATCAAGCCTTCTCCAAATATATCTCCATTTAATGAACTGAGTTCATCAACTTAAGAACTTCACTTAATGAACTAGTTTAGTTCATTAATGGTGGTACCTGAAAATAGTTTAAAGACAACAAATGTTTGTCATATGATGTAAGGTTTAATGCTTCATGGTTTGTTAGTGCGGCTGCAATATATATAAAGTATATGAGGCATGTATATCACAAAAGTAATAAAAATTTTTCATGCATTTCGTAAACTTATACTATTTAAATCATGCATTTGTAAATCACTCAAACTCTTTTTATCAAAAATCTTCCCCTTTTGATGATTTACAAAATAACCTTAGTTTGTGATTTAAATATTACCGCTCCCCCTTCAATCGAGCACAAATTCGAATTTTGAATTTTGAATTGTCTCCCCCTTGATTTTTGCAATCATGCTCTTTCTCCCCCTTAAATTACTCTCTCTCCCCTTAAATCATACACACACTCTCCCTCTTTATTTTGGAAATAATATCAAAAGTACATGTAAGAAAGAAATAGTAGTTTATAGTATATCAACAAAAACTCATGCATTTCAAGTACACTCTTAAGGGTTATTTATTCAACCCTTTACAAAAATGTCCCTTTTGGTACCCAAATTTGGGTGACCTTCCTAGGTCTTCCAAAAGGTGAGAAAAGAGATGAAGGCGCAATATAATAGACATTAGGTGGGAGTGCAATTGGCCTTGGGCCAAGAATTCCATTGTAACCATTGTATCTTTGTCGTCTTTGATAAGTTCTAGTGTTGGTGTGCATGGTGCGTGATCTAGATGTTGTAGAGAAAAAGGGGTTTGAGTGATTTTCAAATACATGATTTAAATGTGCACAAAAACGAACATAGCATAAACGTGCATGATATATATACATGTATGCATCATACATTGCTATTACTTGCCTTATGTAGCTTATATATAATGTTGCCGTACTAACGAGCCATGAAGCGTTAAAGCTTACATCATATGGCAAACATTTGTTGTGTTTATACTATTTTCAGGTGCCACTATTAATGAACTAAACTAGTTCATTAAGTGAAGTACTTAGTTTAATAAACTAAGTAGTTCATTAAAGGAAGCCACATTTGGAAAAGGCACAAAGGCAACAAAGCTAAGGAAGGAAAGTTTTCTCCTCCTCCCCTTCTTTAATACAAACAGCTATATACATATATATCACATATATTTTCAGATTTTTTTTGAAAAGGCACATACACATGTATTCCAACGTACTACCGACACGTTATATATTTTACGTACGTACGTTAACGTCACACCACTATACTTAACTCATATTTATGAGTATATTCAGGTCTTATATCATATGATATAAGATATGGTGATGACAAATTAAATACGACACGATAAAAGGTTCTAAACCGAAAATTGTCGTATCGGACGAATACCGAAACTTCGCCAACGTGTCACGTACTTGCCATAAATAAATGGTCAGCCCCTATACATCAAAATTTGATGAAAATTTCGTGCACATCACTGAATATTCAGCCAAAAATACTTTCCATGTTGGCACACACAAATTACTCCACATTAAGGCCAAAATGTGAAGATTCCAAGTTTAATTTTGTCACATGCTAATGGTACCACTTTAAATCAGCCAAGTGCTGTGATTTAAAGTATATATTATATATATTATGTATAACATAATATATATAACATGTGCAAAAGTTGGAATTTAAATTTGAGAAAAATCGGGTAATCGATAAATATTGAAAATTCGGTTTTCTACGCACACAACACATGGAACGTTTTTGGTACATCATGTGACACGTATCTAGACACTTTTTACATATGATATATATCTTAAAGTGTACTAGAAAATTAAATTAAGGGCTGATTGGAATATTACATGTGTGTATTATTAAATGTGCACTATTTTACAAAGTTAGCAAAAATAAATTTCAGCACATGCACATACACATTCCAACGCCACCTACAGCTGATTTGGAGCATATGTGGAGCTTTGTTGACATCTTGATTGGTCAAGGATCAATCATACAATGTTGGTGAATTGAAGAGAGAAGCTACAAATGGTAAAAAATTCAAAATATATCTCTCTTATGTCACATGCTGAAAATGTCAGCATACTACACACAAGCTGGCCGAAATTTTGCTCTTTAATGTGACATATTTTGTCATATTTTATTATGTGATTGATTAGAAGAAGAAATGGAAAGGTTTTGAATATTATTTAAATAAATAAATGGTGTATCACACATGCTGAAAACTTTTCAGCATGTGTACAACCTTGTGGCCGAATTTGAGAGCCAAAATGTGTCCAAGTTCATTTCTTATTTGGTAGCAATACTTACCATAAATTGTTGATTCATTTTTATAATGAAAAATCAAAGAATATTTGGCATTATTTTGAAAGAAAAGGAATGATACACATGCTGAAAATTCAGCATGGCAAGATTGCTAGATGGCCGAAATTATGCATGGTTTGGGAATAATTTTTATCTTGCAATTTATGTGATGTATCTCTTGATTTATGGAAGGTATTTTGTGATGATTTTGGCACATGGTTAAGTGTAATTCTCAGATTTTTTCCAAGTCATCATGATGACAACGTTAAACCAATAAGGAGGTGCCAAGTAAGCGAAGACTAAATGATCATCCAATAAGAAGATGCCAAGTAAGCAAGGCCTTGTCACAATGATGTCTTACACTCTCTCAAGGACTTAAAAGATAATTTTCAAGAGGGGGAGATACACCAAGGGGACGGCTGCATCATTAAAAAGGAAGAGAAGAGAGCAAACAAAAATAAGGCCAAGCATTGCAATTCAAAGAGATCAAAAAGCCTAGCTCTTCTTCTCCTACATCTTCTTTCTTTCTTTCTTCTTGTAAGCCTATTGTATTCATATTCTTTCAATCTTGAATAGGCTTGATATAAACCACCATTCATTCTATATCTTTGTAAAAGATTGATCAAGGTGTGATCGATCTTCATTCTTGCAAGGTGGTGGTGTTCGTGCAAATTGTACTTGTCATACAAGGTTTGTAAAGGATTGGAGTTAAGGTGTAACTCTATCAACCCTGCGGTAAGGTGTACTGCGTGTGTGTGATTAGTGTGAACCAAGAAAGGTGTTCCTTGAAGACTGGAGTAGGTTGTTTATAACCGAACCAGTATAAAATTCTTGGTGCCATTTACTTTCTGCATTTACTTTTCAGTTACTGCACTGTTTACCCTTCTTGTTCGCATCCGTAAAAATAGTAAACGGTTTTCAAAAATCACAAAAATTTTCAGAAATATACCCACTCGTTCTATGGTTAATTTGGCACAAGTTTCAACCCTTTTGGATAAGTATAAGTCGATCAAACATCAAAAGTTCTGAGACTAGTGCAGTCTGATTTTCAGACATGCAAGGGTTGAGAATTTGATTGTGGTTGACCTACTTTCCAAAAGAATTTTGCAAAACTGTTTCAACCCAATTAAATATAGTATATAAGGAGTTAGTGGTCAAATTTTCAGAGCATTTGGACATACACACAATTAGGAATAAATTTTTCAAAACCATCTACCGGTTCTTGCAGATTCGCACAATCTGATTACCAACGGTTTATGAAGGGGTTAAAGGTTGAATTTTAATTTCAAATTTTTAGGGAACCCTCATAACATCTGAGGCTAAGTTCTCTCAAAATTTCATAATTTTTGGAGACCTCTAACCTAGTTTTAGAAACGTTTTAAAACTGGTCCTGAAAACAGAATCTGTTTTCAGAATTTGAATTGTTCAAGTTTAAAGAAATTTTAAAAACAACACTTTCCGCACCATCTATTCAACCTCCCTTCTAGTGGTGCCTTGCAGATCCTACAGATGTGATGCGAGTATGATGCAAGTGTGGCTCGATCTTCCTTTTAACCTTCGTGTGGTGAAGACTTGTTCGTCACCTCGAATGAATTAACACCCAAGAACGTGTTCTTCAGTGAGCAATGCTTCCCAAGAATCGACTTGTTCGTGATCTTAGGTGAATTAACACCTAAGGACGTGTTTGCCTCTTGAAAAGTTCGATCTTTCCTCAAAGAATGCTCAATCTTTGATATGGATCTAACCTTGGATTGAAACCAAAGAACACAAGAAACTCTCTTGAGAAGAAAAATGATGAATTCACCCAATTTTATAAAAATGAAACAACGTTCCCCCTGCTACCTTCGGCCAATGGCCTTTAAAAAGGAAAAAAAATAACAATCTAAAAGTTTAACAATCTGAAAATAAAAAAATAAAGATAAGTTCTAAAATGGATAATGACAATCTTGTTTTCTTGTACAGCTTTATCTTGCAGACGATTTTAGTCATGGATATGGACCGAATTAGCTCTTGATCCCTCTTCAAAGTTGTAGAGCACGAAATTTCCTTGACTTTAGCCACCAATATCACTTGATTTGGATAACTATTGAAAGAGCTATGGCTGTTTGAATTTCAGGTGTCAGCAAAATACTCGCTGTCAGCTTTGCTCAATTTTATCACGAATTCTGGGCATCTTAGACTCCGAATTTGAGAAAAGTGCTAGAGATAAGAGTTGTAGATATATCTCTTAGCTATCATTTGGCGCTAGAATCAGATGATTTGAATCATCCGTTGAAGATATAGCCAACATACCGAGACTGTGTCAAGCTGAAATCCTACTTTTCAGCATGTGTGATGCCAACGCCTCCAAGCTTTCTTGCTGGTCAAGTAACCTCCAAAAAAAACCCTGTATAAACCATCTTGACACAACTTTGAACCAATATTAGTTTCACCAAGACAAAAACATGCGATAAATGGAAACATAAAATGTAAGTAAAACATGCAAGACACTAGGGCACTTAGGGTCGCATCAAGATGTATTTTTGTTGAATGAATGTCATGCATGCATCAATGGTTTCTTTTCATATCTATATGGCACATAATTATATATCGTATGATATGAAGAAGAAGAAGTACGATGAGATACTATAGGTTGTGCACTAGACATCTTCTTAGGTTGCGTAGTTGTCTTGAATGCATGCGGTTTCTCAGATAAAACAAAGTTGATAGACTTATTTTGTACTTTATTATCTTCCACATACCCTAATCTGATTTTATCATTTTCATGCCCTTGGGAAGAAATAAGACGATACAGCATACTTGTACCCGTATTAAATTGTTTTACGGTATTTTCTAAATCTGCATTTCTTGATTTTAAATTTAAAATCTCAGATTTCATTTCATCATTTTCTTCCGTTAAAGATGAGATATCTGATTTTAATGCATTTATCATGCAAGACGACTCTTCTTTTGAATAGTTTAATTGAGATACAAGATTTGTGTTAGAAGATTCTAACAATTTCTTGTCTTCAATTAACCGTTTCTTTTCTTTTGCAAGAGTCCTAACAAACTTATGTAATTCAAGATATTCAACATACAAGTCATTATAAGATAGTTCAGAATCCGAATCAGAATCAGAATTTACTTCATTTTCAAAAGGTGGAGGTCTTTGGCTTGACATACCTTCTTGTTCGGTTTTCTGGCTAATGGATGCTATCTCACAAAGATCGTTGGATCTTCTTGTAGTGAGTGTACCTGCACTCTGATACCACTTGTAGGACCTGTATAGCACCACTAGAAGAGGGGTTGAATAGTGTGTGCGGAAATTCTTGTTTTTAAAAACGTTTGGCCCAAAAACCCCACTTCTAAAAACATTTCCTGTTTTCAGACCCTGATTTGAAATAATAACACGGCCTAGTTAGAGACCTTCAAAAATTATGAAATTCGGTATGAATGAACTCTCAGATGTTATAAGTATCTCATAAAAATTTCAGAATAAAACTTCACTCCTAACCCTTTGAAAACTTGTTTTTGGTCAGATTGCGCGAATCCGCCAGAAACTGTACTCCGACTTGAAAATTTTATTTTGACTAATTCGTAACTCCAAATGGTCTGAAACTTTAATGAAAAACCCTTAAGATATGTATTTTAATGTGTTGAAATAGTTTTTGAAAATTTCTTTGGAAAGTATGTCAACCATGTTGAAGTTCTCAAACTTTGCAAATCTAAAAATCAGATTGCAGTAGTCTCAGAACTATTAACGTTTTATTGACTTATACTTGTCCAAATGGGTTGAAACTTGAGCCAAATGAAAGCTAGGAATATGTGGATATGTTTCTGTAAAGTTTTGTAATTTTTGAAAGTTGTTTACTATTTGTACGATTACAACGAAATCAACGTAGAAACTGAAAACTGAAAGTAAAGTGCTGAAAGTAAAGACACCAAGGATTTTATACTGGTTTGGTTAAATCAACATACTCCAGTCTTTGATGACACCTTTCTCGGTTATCACTAAACACCAAAAACACCTTACCACAAGGGTTTCTGGAGTCACACATCAAATCCACCCTTTCTCAAACAATACAATCAAGCACACAGGATCACGAACACCACCACCGAACGAGTGAAGGTTTGATCACACCTTGATCAAACTTTTACAAATGTAACATGTATGGTGGTATAATCAAAGCCTATACAATATTTTGAATATATGAACAATAGGCTTGAGAGAGAAAGAAGAAGAAGGAAATATAGAATAAAAAAGTAGAAGACACTTTTGCACTTAAGAGAATATGAGAATGGTCTTGGCTTCACTTCGTACTACTTCTTCTTCTTTTAACTTAATGTGGCCACCCCCTCTAGGTCTTTTACCATCTTGAGAATTCTCTTTAATGCCCTTGGTAGATTTTCTTGTGTAGATATGACACTATCTTGCCCACTTGGCACATTTTGATTGGATGGATGACTTGGCATTGCTTACTTGGCACTTGATGATTGGTCCAACTTGTCATCACTTAGCGTGCTGTAAAAATATGAGATTAACTTGCAAAACATGTGCCAAACAGAATTCAAAACACTACCAAATAATCATCATTCAATCCCTTCAATTTTGGGGAGCAAATTAAGCATCATTACCTTAAAAAAATTGGCCACTCAACGTACATGTGCTGAATAAATTTCAGCATCTGTAGTAGTTTGAAATGTTTGGATTGTTACCTTGTGTAGCTCCTTCTTTTGTGTCACTAACCTTGTGTGGCATATTCTCCACCAATTAAGATGCCAACTAAGCTCCACATAGGCTCCATTTAGGCTGAGAATGGCGTGTGACAAGTCTTGCGAATGTGTTGAATTTCATTTTGGTAACCTTTGTAAAATAATGCACAATAATTACACACATATGGTAAATTCCAATCAGCCCTAATTTGAATTTTCTAGAACACTTTAACATGTCTTGAATGTGTGAAAAGTGTCTAGATACATGTTAAATGTCATGCCAAAAATCGTTCCATGTATTATGTTCGTAGAAAACCTAATTTTCTACTTTCGTCGATTACGCGATTTTTCTCCGATTAAATTCAAACTTTTTGCGCATTTTATATATATTATGTCACACATAATATACATAAAATAAATTAAATATTCAGCTCTAATGGCAGAGGTATAGGCACCCTATGTGACAAAAAAATTGAATTTGAAATGTCCACAATTTGTCCTTAATTGTAGGTGATTTGTGTGTGCTAACATGGAATGATTTCATGGATGATTTTAACATGTGAGCCACAAAATTTTGGCTATTTTTAAAGTATATGGCCTGGCCATCTTTATATGGCAAGTACGTGACATGTTGGCGAAGTTTCGGTAGTCACCCGATACGACAATTTTCAGTTTGTAACCTTGTAACGTGTCGTAATAATTTTTTCATCTCCATGGCTTATATCATATGATATAAGACCTGAATATACTCATAAATATGAGGTGTATATAGTGGTGTGACATTGAAGTACGTTTGTAATATATGTAACGTGTCGGTAGTACGTCGGAATATATGTGTATTGTGCCTTTTTAAAAAATCTGAATATATATGATATATATATATATATATATATATATATATATATGTAGGCGTGTATCTTGAAGGAATAAGGAGACTTTTCATTTCTCAATTTGTTGTCATCAAGCCTTCTCCAAATATATCTCCATTTAATGAACTAGTTAGTTCATTAACTTAAGAACTTCACTTAATGAACTAGTTAAGTTCATTAATGGTGGCAACTGAAAATAGTTCAAAGACAACAAATGTTTACCATATGATGAAGCTTTAATGCTTCATGGTTTGTTAGTGTGGCTACAATATATATAAAGCATATGAGTCATGTATATCACAAAAACGTGTCGAGTAATAAATTTTGTCATGCATTTCGTAAACTTGTACTATTTAAATCATGCATTTGTAAATCACTCAAACTCTTTTTCTCAATAACTAGTACTTTCATGCTTTAATTCTAGTGATCTCCACATATCATGTGCGCTAGTGCAATTTGAAACATAACCTGCTTCAAAAGTTGTTAGTCCGTTTAATAGTAAATGCATAATTTTAGAATTCGTGGACATTTTATTTTTATCTTCAGATGACCATTCACTTTTATACTTCTCAACTTCTTGTTTCACTCCATTTACTTGTACAATTTTCATTGGAATGTACGACCCATCTTCAATTATAGACCATAAACCGATGTCTATAGCCATTAAGAATAGCCTCATCTTAAGTTTCCAATGAACGAAATTATTAACATCAAAAAAAAGGAAGGTGTTGAGTAGACATATCTTCCAACTCACCTTTGTGAGAAACAATGACCATTTTATGTACCCTTGATTGGAGATAAGCACGCTACAATGAATTGTTATTTCTTGGCCTTGTCTTGTTTGTATGGTGTTGAATATTGCTTCTTAGAGTGGTGTTAGCTTGGCTCTGATAGCAATTGTTGGACCTTACACTTGCAGTAAACACCACTAGAGGGGGTGAATAGTGATTAGCGGAAATTACACTACTACCCTTGATTAAAATCCCCTTTTGAAAACAGAATCTGAGACCTCCTCACATTCAGTACCCGTTTTTGAAAAATTCAAAACTTATTGTACACAACTCTAAACGTTATGAAAATTTCTAGAAATTAATTTCAATGTCTTGACTAGACTCTGCCCAAACATGAGACAAACATAAGATTGTTTGGCCCTTCAAACAAATAAAACTATTCAGATGGTCAATCTGGACAGAATTTGACAGAATAGTGCTGAACTTTGAAAACATGTTTCTTTTTAATTACTCAACCAAAAAGGTTTATCTTTATGTCAAAACACTCCTTAGGATGTCTAGTTTAATTTTCAAAAAGACCCTGACCTCAAACTATACTTGATGAAATCAGAATTCAAGTTTCTCTGAGACTAGTCAGATTGCAGCCAGAATGGAGTAGTTATCTTGCAAAGACCGAAAGACTAACTTTCATTTGTTCAAATCAAGTGATTCTTCTTGCAAATGCAAGATAACAATCTGAAGTATAACTCCACCAAAAATCACAAATTTTGAAAATGTTTTACTATTCGTTCAAGACGTGTGAAATTGTGTAAAATCTGTATTGAAAACGGACTTATCCTAGTTCGATCAATGTGACCTACTCCAGTCCCAAGGAACACAGTTTCTTGGATTTCACCATGAAATGAACACAAATACAACAAGAACCAAGATTGATCCCTAGGTTAAACACCAACCCTATTCAAGACTTGGATGAACACCTCTATCCAACTCTTGGTTGCAACACCTTTATCACCTATTGATGTAGCCTTATAAACTTGGCTATCCAATCTTACAAAATCACCAAGAGAGACGTGTATAATGTAGCTCAACAACAACAATAAATGAAACACCTTAGCTACAAAGAATGAATCAATAACAAGAAGAGAATAGCAAGAATGATCTTCAACTTTAGCTTTCAAGTGTGTGTTCACTTCTTCACCTTTGCCTCCTATTTATAGTGTGAAATAGGCCTTGAAGATAAGACCTCCAATGTGTCACCATCTTCATCATCAATTCTTAGTTGTCTTCACATCATTGGTTGGCCACATAATCACCTTGTACACTTGGCAACATGATGAAACATAATTGTTCCACCTTGGCACACCTTATGGCTGATTCTTAGTCTTCAAAAAAGTGACATGGAAAACGTGAAGATAATATCCAAGGATAAGATGGCATATTCCTCAAATAAACTCTCAACTCCTTGGCACAAGAATAGGCATGTGAATGGCTGAAATTTGGACTCCAAAATCAGCTCCCAACAACCCTTTTAGCCGTTGGTTTTGAATTCAAAAAGTCCAAGTTGGCAATTTTGCCAACTAGCTTGTTTTTGGTTGGTCCACTTGTCACCAAGTCATGAAATGAATACATCATCATTTTCGCCTGTTTATGGACATTTTGGAGCTGATAATAAAGTGTACAAACTCAGTTATAATGAAGAGAAATCAATAAATAATAGTTGACAAGATTATGTCAACATATAATCCAAAATTCCCACATTTTTTTGTCCTTGAATGTGGTTGTGATTTTTGCACCAATAACACCTTCAAATTCTCTGCCAAAATATAAATGAGAGCCTCCAATAACACATATATAATAATCTTCAAGAAAAAATAGAATGTGACATTGAATACCGGTCATAAATTTCGCTACCGTCGATAATATCACCGAATAAGAACATAAAATAAAAAACCACCAAATAATCTTCAAGACTATCATAAATGAACTACAGAATGAAGATAATAAGATACTCAAGAGATTCCTTGAGTAAAATGACAAAAATGCCCTTGGGGGTAAAATGACCAAAATACCCCTGGTGAGAGAAAACTTCAGAAATGACCCCGATGGTTAGAAATAAATATAAGAACACCTTTGTGATAATAAATAAGATGAGAATAGGTCCTTGAATCATATTCACCATGTCAAGTACCTACAAAACTCAAAATACCAATTTTGTCCTTTTTGGTAAGTTGTAGAAACTTCCAAGACATATTAGTCACAATACATAATATTTATCAAAATAACATAATAATACCATGATAAACATATATGAAAATAACTATTTTATCACATTTTAGAAAATTTTTCTAAAAACCTTAGACATCGATCGATCGAGGTACCTCTGCTTGAGAGATCGATGCCTCACAGTAAGGTTCAGATTTTGTCTCTGACCTACATCGATCGTCAAAGTAGAGCACATAGATCGATCGATATTTCTGAGGTTTAGAGATCGAAGTCTCATAGTAAGGTCTTGGTTTTTCTCTGCCTTACATAGATCGATCGATGTGAGTGATCTATGTACATCAATCGATCGAAGTACATTAACCTGAGAGATCGATGTCATTTTTCTTCACTTACTCAACTTTTTATCATTTATAACATTATATGTGACATTTTTAAGTATTCAACACTTAAAATCATGATCTTGAAAATTATCCAAACATATTTCTCAACATTACATATCGATCTCTAAACTGAAGACATCGATCGGTCAATGTCATGGTGAATTCAAATTTTTATAGCCGTTACAAAAGGATCGATTGGTGATTTGAAGTGTTGTCTTTCTTTTCGGCTCCAAATTAAATGTGCATTTATTACTAATGGATCTAATGCTATTTTCAATGTTTGTACACCTATCTAAACTCTCCTGAATGGCACTATAATTCAATCAATTGAAATGTAGAGTGGTTGAAGATAAGTTGGACTGTCCCAAAAGTAATGAATGAAGTGATAGACATTGGAGAAGGCTTGTAAAACAAAAATGATCTCATCTATATATACAAGAAGCATTATAGAGATTATACACTTTCAACTACTTCAAGCTTCATTCTCTTTTCATCTCAAAAAGTTGTTACTTGTGCTTAAAGCTCGTTAAGCCTATAGTACTTGTATTAATTGTTGTATTGAGAGAGTATTAATGTATAACACAAGAGAAAATAAACATATTTGATTCTAATGCTTGTAATTTAGACTTAATTTTAAGGTGTAAATCCACTTATTCTCCCAAAACTTATTTGGTGAGAGTTCTTAGGAAGAACTTTGTTAAAGTTGTGAAGATATAGGTAGAAAAATTTTAGGCTCTTACTTGTAGTTGTTGTAGGAGTTGTTATTGCATAAGTTGTTGCAGCAATTGTTGTATTATGAGCTTATTGACCTCTTTGAGGTAATTTATATAGTTTTAAAAAAGCATTTTGGAAACAAAGAGGTAGTAGAATAAAATCATGGAGACTCAAACTACTGAAAATTGTGTGTCTCTATTTACTATCTCCCATCTTCTTTCTTCTTATTTCAGTCAGTATTTTGAGTTATACTGAGCTAAACCAAGAAAAACCCAAAAAATTGTCCAACACTCTATTTGACTCACTCTAGAATATTCTTCATGGATCTAACAATTGGTATTACAGCTCATCCTTGTTGCTTTGGCCAATTTTCGCGATTACAAGTTTTTAAGATCATTAAAAAAATACGGCTTCTCCACTTCTACTAGTTCAACTCCCTAGCCATCCACTATATTTAAGACACCAAATACTAAGGTACCCACATTTGATGCTCAAAACTACTCATAGAAGTTTAGAATGATAAATCATTTGAAAGGTTATAATTTTTACATATGCAGACCGGTTGCCAAATGAATTAAAATTCCTACGATTACAAATTCAAAAGGTGGAAATATATCAAAAGATGAAGATTATTACACCAATGAAGAAAGGCTAAAATTTTTATAAAGGAGAAGGCATTCGATATCCTTTCAAGTGATCTAACTACTACCAAGCTTGTTAGATTTCAAGGTCTTAAAAAGGCTCTAGAGGTCTTTTAAAGATTGGAGATTATCCATGAAGGAACCGAATAAGCGAGAATGGCTAAGAAGCTAATGATCATGAAAAAACGTAAAATGTTTGGTAATGATGAAAAGATTAAGGAGACAATTGATCAATTCATTCAAATTGTAAGTCAACTTTCCATGCTTGACAAAAAGATATCAAATCAAGATCTAGCATCAAAATTACTTTTTTCCTTGCCAAGAGAGTGGACACCCAACGTGATGGCCATTATCGCATCAAAGATTGTCAAGACACTTTCTCTTGGTGAATTATTTGAAAATATATTGACACATGAAATCTTAGTTGTTGAACAGAACACATTGGATCATATAAAGTCTTTGTAGGTGTCACACAAACGGTTGGTTGTAGAGTCTGAAAATTCAGATGAAGAAGTTGAACTTCTAGTCAGGAAGTTTAGAAGGGTTGTAACAAGAATAAAACTAAAGCAAGAAAGTTTTTCAAGAGTTCATCCAAGGACAAATAAAAGGATGAAAAATGTTATAGTTGTGACTGAACGGATCACTTTATTGCAGATTGTCATGTCAAGAAGCCTCAAAAGCAAGAGAAAAAAATTCTTTTCTCAAACGAAGAAGGCTTTTGCAAAATTGACTTTCTGAGATGATTGTTTTTTTTCAATTCAGAAGGTGAAGATAATGAAGACGAAGATGTTAGACTCGTTGTCTTAGTAGATGATCAAGAGAAATAACGCACTTGCTTTATGACAATAGAAGATTACTTTAAAATACATTCTATATCTTTGAATTTTGATTTGCAAGATGAATAAGGAGATTGACAAGATGATTTTGAAAGACATCATTTGAAATATATAAATGTTAAGAGAGAGTTTAGAAAGTGCATATAGAAAACAAGAGTTTGCATGAAAAAAATTTAATGAACATCATGATATCATACTTACCATGCATAAGGTCATATTACTAATGAATATGAAAACTAGGATGGAATGTGAGAGACTAAAAGTGGATTTGTAAAGGTTAACTGATGGTAAAGAAAATCTTGTAAAAATTACTTGACAAGCAAAAAGTAAATAATAACAAAGCCAGCTTAACATGTGAGCCTTCTCATTCTAGGGATGAAGTAATAAAGAATGTTTCAATTGTTGTACCTAGCTCATTGTCATCAAAGAAAAACGTAGTAACGCGCTCAAAGGTTAAAAGAACCAAGAATGCTTCATTACCTAATAAACTCAAAGACACTCAACCAAATCATATACCTACTTGCTTCTATCGCAACAAGAAGGGACATGTATTAAGTGTGTGGATAGATAAATACATTATTATGTATGATTAGAAGCCTAAAAGTCGAAGAACAAAGGCTAAAGGACCCAATCATCAAAGGGCCAAGAATAAATGATTTGGTATTGCATGTACCCAAGATAAATAGAACGACTAAAGAAGAGACAACCAAATGGCTGATAGACAATGGTTGTTCCACTCATATGACGGGAGACAAAAGCCTATACACCAAGCTAAAATTCCAAGATAGTGGAACGATTTCTTCTAGAAATAGAAGAGCCAAAATCCTTGGCATAGAGAAATTGGTAACTCATCTTTACTATAAGTAATGTATTTTATGTAGAAGGGCTCAAGTATAATTTGATAAGTGTTAGCCTTCCATGATGCTAATTTTCAAATTTAGTTTGTGAAGAGTGAAAAAGAATGATGAAGCTGCTTTCAAGACTTTGAGAAAAAAATGATGTTTACAAATTTAGCTCACATGATTTGATTTCAAAAGATGTTTCATGTCTAATTAATAAAAATAATTTGAGTCAACTATGTCATATAGTACTTAGACATATTAGTTTTAAAAATTTCAAGGAGATTCGCACAAAATGAAAAATTCCAATGTCTTCAAAAATTGAATTTTAAAAATCATGGCATGTGTGACACTTGTCAAAAGACAAAACTTGTTAAGTCATGTTTCAAGCCCAAAAGTGAAACTTTCCAATGTCCTTTTCTTTCCCAAATTAAATGTGCATTTATTAGTAACAGCTCTAATGCTATCTGGAGTGTTTGTACTATATAGCTAAGCTCTCCTAGATGACTATGATTCAACCAATTGAAGTGTAGAGTGGTTGAAGACAAGTTGGACTATCCGAAGATCAACTAATGAAGTGAGAGACATTGGAAAAGTCTGAAAAACGAAAATGATCTCATTTATATATACAAGAAGCATTGAAGAGATCATTACACAATTTTAACTACTTCAAGCTTCATTCTCTCTTCATCTCAAAAAGCCTCAAGTGCGAAAGTGCTTAAAGCTCATTAAGTTTATATTGCTTGTATCAATTATTGTATTGTAAAGTATTGAAGTCTAACACAAGAAGAACTAAACGTATTTGATCTCTTTCTTGTGATTTAGACTGGCTTTAAAAATGTAATTGCACTTCTTCTCCAAAACATATTTGGTGAAAGTTCTTAGGAGGAACTTTGTTGAAGTTGTGAAGAGACAAGTAAAAAGCTTTAAGGTTCTTACTTATAGTTGTTGTAAAAGTTGTTGTTGCAAAAGTTGTTGTAGTAGGAACTTATTGACCTCTTAGAGATAATTTATATAGTTGTTGAATATCCAGTTTAAAAACAAAGTGGTAGTAGAGTAAAATTAAAGAGATTTGAACCAATATAAATTGTGTGTCTGCATTTACCCTATCTTATCTTCCTCCTTTTTTCGCTGAGTACTTTGAATTAGAATGAGCTAAATCGAAAAAATTCAAAAAATTGCAAACACTTTATTTGCCCCATCTAGATTATTCTTTACGGACCTAACACATAGATACATATATACATATATTTTTATATTATATTTATATATGTATTCACACGTATGTGTAACTTAGTTTGTGTCTTTTACCAAATAAGAAATGAGACTGAAGCCCCAAGGACATAACTTAGCTGGCGGTACTCTGATTGAGAAGTTGTAACTAGAAAGGTGTATTTTCAAACCAGGACACGCATAGCGTAGGTGCAATACTGCTACCTGAGCTAATATTGGTTTAGACCATAGTACCCGCTCTAATTGGGTTAAAGTGTTGCTGGTCCAGTTTGCAGTAGACGCTTTGTGAGGGTTGTTTGATAAAAGCGCCGCTGACTTTTTGATTTACATCATCCACGAAGCTTCTTGATGTTAAAATAGTGAAAACTCGGAGATTTAAAGTATGCCCTTTTGCAATTAGAAATAAGATCGAAGATAAAAGCAAAAGCAGCAAAGGGAAATGCATCACACTATTACCACTGTCCCGCATCGGCCTCTAGAGGTGGCAATCTTAGACATGACACGAAAACACGACCCAAACCTGACACGATTTTCGCAGGTATGAGTATGACCTTGGCGGGTTTCGTGTATAAATCGGGTAAGACCTGAAAGTTATCCGCTAAGGGCGAGTCGTGTACGGGTATACACACGGGTTATCCGTTTATACCCGCCATACCCGAAAATTTAAAAATATATTTTAAATAAAAATTTATAATTAATAAAATAAAAAAACAAATTTATAATTAATTATCCGGATGACTACATTACTTGTCACTTATTGATTTATGCTTGTTATCTTTTCCATTTTCATGTCTTATTGATGCATCAGAAACATAGCATTCATCATGTATTGCAATTGTGTTAGGAAAATGATCATGGGTTTGTGATAAATTACTTGCACTCTGATCTTTTTGTCACCTCTTGATTTGATCTTGAACATTTGGTTCTGCACTTATTGTTGTTTCATACATGATAACAGTAGTCATTTAAGTATATAAAAGATGAAAAATACACGAAACCTAAAAATACCTGAAAAATACATGAAATGCCCCGTACACGACTTGAAATATTTATACTTGTCAAGTTCGTAGGTACACCCGATACACGACACGAAACCTGACATTTACAAGTTTGGGTATCTACATCCATACACGCGAAGCAAACAAGTAAAGTATGTGTATGATACTTTGATACACGAAGCCCGAAAAACACGAAAGACGAAACACGATACATGACCTGTTTGACACGCCCAATCGCCTCAGTAGATGTTTCCATCACTCCTCTATTATAAAACGGATGCAAGACTTAAAGTTAAGAGTAACTCGGCCATTACCCAATGCTGTGAGGATATGGCAGAATCAAATGGTTCTAAACCGGTTTTTAAGAGTTTGATTTTTCTTTTTTGTTCTAAACCGAACAACTAATGCTGCCTGAACCGGTGAATCGACCGGTTTCATCTGGTTTCTAAAACCGTGCTATGCTCAGCTTATTTCCTTCCATGCCCCAAAAGCAAACTTTTCCTTCAGATTAACCATACCCACAACCCCTGCACAAATCTTTTGGTCTATACAAGAGGCAAAACCTCCCAAGAAGTCATGTGGCCAGAGATCTTGACAAACATGGGCTGTTATTATGTGAAGTACCAAATAATGTAAAGCAAAGCCAACAATGTAAAAAGAGAGAAATGACGTCATAGTAACATAGAGATGAGTGTCTTTAACAAAAGGGTAAGCTGATACCAGAAGTCTATCGCATTTTAGGCACTTCTATTTTTCATGCATTTACTTGCATCATGTAGTTATTTTGAAAGTTTGCCCCATCTGAGAACATGTTCTACCAATAAAAATTGGCACCAAGATGTAATCAAAAGGAGAAATATTTGCGTAAGCAATTCGGGTCCTCCTCGAGCCCTGCACAAACGCAGGGGTCTAGTATACCGGAAATGTGTTTTACTCTATTCTATGAACTACCTCAGCTTACGCCATCTACTCCTAATAATGAACTAGCTTGATTATGTAAGAGCTTAATAATATAATCAAATCCATTCATCGTCTAGTTTTTCAAGAATCCTCGACTTTTTCCTATGCGATTTTGGATAAAGAAGATGTTGGATCTGCTTCATAGCATCTTCTTTAGAAGTTGCCTGCAAACACATTGAGATCATGACATCAACAAATCTATCTGACAAAAACAACGACACATGAAGAGGAGAGAAGAAAGTTGCTAGTAAATGCACATGGAACTGCCTCAACTTTTTTGTGTCAATTTTCAGTCTTCCATGTCCTAAAAGCCAACAGAAAGAGGTGTTGTAGAAAACTTCTCTAAATCAATAAAGCAAATTTTTGGCCTAAACAACATTTCTGGTGTTTCGAGCAAAATCGCAACACTTTTTTGCAGCATCTTCAGTTCTTATTCGGTACTATGGTGCATTAAATTCAAATTCACTAATTTTAATATTATTATGACCTTCCATTGAAAAAGGAAGGAAAAATAAAAAGGCTTTCTGTGAAGAAAACACAACCAAATGGTTTACCCTAGCTTTGAATGGGAAACGATGAGTCTGTACTTCTTTTCCACAGAAAACCCTCACATCCATGCCTAGGCTGTCAACACCGATCAAACTTGCTTCCTGAAAAAAGTCACAAGCACTATATATAAAATGCCACAAGAAGACATGTCACAATACAGCTGTCATACGAAATGGTACAAGTCATAAAACCTGTGTATGCATTTTAACACACCATATCCACGTGCGGATTGAAGAGTTTCACGAAGTAATACTCACCTTGGCATAACATTTCCACAAAAGAATTTATCAACCACGTTTGCCTATACAACACCATTACTCCATTGTCTTAGAGGCTCCTGTATATGACGAGGAACCATGTTTTGCATATAGGAGAAAAACTTACATGCTGAAAAATATGAAGATGTACAAAGAGGACATTCCCATCCCAGACAACCGAGCAAATTTAACTGGGGAACTTGCCAGCAATATGTCAGGTAAACCAAGAAAACAAAAAAGCACATGTACATGAACAAGACCAACACAAAATCTACTTCTCAAAAAACCCACTTTAACAGTTAAAACAGCTATTATGATTCAGCAAATGATCTTCGAAGAATGACTTCAGGCCATGAGTACCAGAGTGTTCAAAATTTAAACCAAAGGGGTTCCATACAAGTAGGTCATTAGGTACCGTGTATCCTTAAAATGAAGACATGTAGGCTCCAAGGAGATCTTAACTAAAACGTGCCACCATATTCCACTGCAGAAGCAAGCACATGTTTCAGGCTTCGATTGCAAATAAACTAGAAAAACATCGTATTTTATCTCTGTCATACCCATTTGCAATTTTAGATCTATTTTTGTAGTATAACCTTTTGGTCGGGACATGTAATTCTAGATTTACACCTTTTAACATGGTCGCTCACGAGTGGGCTTAGCTCATTATGTACACAACAAAATTTTCCCATTAATTGGGCATAGCCCAACACCTGTACAACATTTTCTTCCCCCCAATAAACATGATGTAAAATAGCAGCCAATCTTCACCGACAGGAAAATACTGAAATTCCGAACAAAGATCTTTAGAGTTGATAAAATGTCATCTCATCTAAACACGCAAGACATTTTTTCTTTTTCAATTGTCTTCTTTTTGGTATATTAAATTTTCCATTAAATACGTAAGTCAGGATCACCAAAACACTATATAAGTTAGAATAACCTGCTGTGATTCATCTCAATTAAATAGCCTTTGCACCAAAAAGCATAAGCTATTACTAAGATCTGCTCTTATACACATATAAGTTCTAACAGAAACGTTTCACCTAATTCTACCCACAAGAAAGAGCTCATAGAAGAAATCAGAAAATTTTCAACAATAGAATTAACACATACTGTTTAAAAACTCAGTAAAATAAACAGTATTTTTCATAATTTGATTCTTACCTCAGCAACAAGTCCTTTCTTTTTACAAAGTGCTCTAAGCGCCAAATTGCATGTCAAGCCCTGCTTCTGAAATTTATTTATGATTGCTGGAATCCAATTTATGAGCTCATCAGGGACAGCATCAAGAAAATCGTCCACATCAATAACCGACTGTATGAGCAAGAACTACCAGTCAATGACAAAAAGCCAGTATTCCAATGACAGTTACAAAAGAATGGATGCAATCCTGGACTGCTTTCTACATTCATCAATTGTTACCACTTTGAAGTGGCAAGTTATTATAGCATCATCGATTCCAACGAAGAAACCAAGTCTGATAAATTATATGGAAATTATGATGCTCAAAGAGGGGGAAAAATCTAGCTATCTCATGAAGAAGAACTGAAACATGTCCTAAATTATCAAATTTTAGGCTAGATAATTTATCATGGCATTCGAACATCATATTCACATCTCACAGCTGCTCCATTTATTGGAGAATTACTGGTACTGCAGCCATGTTTGCTGGAGAACAACAAAGAAAGCGTGTGGCACAAATATTGATTAGGCTCATATGTAAAGGAGAATGGAGAGTGTATAAATGTATACATTATACTTCTTTTTAATAGCTTGAGCTTCAAGATGATATGGTAATTATTATCAAAATTGAAGTATAAAGGTTATCAGGATTGCCATTTCTACTCACATCTACGCAGCCATTAAGAGAGGTAAAGATTCCAAATTACTATCAATCGTTCATATGTATTGAGTAGTTTGGCGTAGTAAACCCAGGACCTAACAATAAAACAGAACAAGAATAAAGGGAAAAGAGATCTCTACATATTGGGTTTCTTTGTAGAATTTTGATAGGTTTTAAAATAATATATTAACCAACTAAAGTTCAGAATTCAACAACCACCTTGACATGGAAACCACCAATTTAAAACCTAAATGTTCCAATATCAGGCACCGATAGTGAAATCTTAAATATACATGCCTAGGAGGTGTAAATAAAAAGGAAGCAAGCCAAAAACTCGACGAGAAAATATATACATGCCTGATCACCATAGACAGTGTACAGATAAACGCTGATAACTTCCAGTCTATAAATAATTGACCTATAGCTTCCCTGGCCACTTGCAGCGTAATCCTGCATTTCTCCATCTGTACAAGTGTATATATTGAAGTGATAATAGATGAAGCGACTTTAATTTTTTTTAAAAAAATAAGACCAAGATTTTTCCACAAAACTTTCCATGCTTAGAGAAAGGTCCGAGTATTAAAGATTTCAGAGAGGAACATTGGAAAGAATTCAAAATCAAGTTCAAGCAAACCACCCTCTACAGAATAACAAATGATACATTACAACAAGAATTTAGGAGTCAAAAGTATCACATAAAGAAACAGTCAGGAAGATAAACAATGCATCATACTATCTCTTCATTGAGAACCAAGATACCCAAGGACATACATGAAACTTTGGCAGATCCTAAATGGAGAATGGAGGTTCACAACGAAACGAATGCACCAGAAAACAAAATCAGACATGTGATGTTGTAAGTTTGCCTAGTGGGAAGAGACCTATGGGTTGTAAATAGATATTTACAGTCAAATATAATGCAGATTAAAGTATCACAGATAAAAAGCAAGGCTTATTTCCATGGGGTATGAACAAGACTATGGTTTAGAGTATACGAAAACTTATACACCAGTGGCGAAGTTAAATTCAATGCGTGTACTATTATCTTTGGATGGAAATCTGGATTAGTCCTTTCAACAATTAGATGCGAAGATTGCATTCCTAAATGGAGATTGAATGAGGAGATGTATATAAATACCCCTCCTGGTTCTGAAAAAGGGCAATGCCAGGTATGCAAGTGTTAGAGATGCTTTTGTGGGTCGCATTTATAGCAGAAGGCGCAAGGAAGGAGAGTCTGGGTGAAGTGGAAGCAGACGTGGAAGACATCAGTAGTCAGCATTTTTCGATTCATTTTTGTTTCTCTTTTTCTATTCAGCAGTAACAATTTAGGTCTTCTCCTAAATAGTCTTCATTTTCTATTATTTAGGAGTTTTCCTAATTAGTCTAGTCTTTCCTTTTAGTTGTGAACTCTTTTGTCTGTTTAAACGGCTGATGGAATAATAAGAGGGATATGCTTGAGTCTTATTAAATTATTGTCTCATAGTTTTTTTTGTTGAGAGGAAGAAAAAGAGAGGTACATGGCTGCTTCTGCAAGACAGGGTTGGTTAGTTCAAGGGTGGTCGATGCGATACACTTCTGGACTACTAATGAGAGTTGGAGACAGAGAGAGATCACAATGGCATCTTGTCCCGTGACTCGATCCCAAACCTGTAAACGTAACAATAAGTTGAAGTAATCTCTGTGTGGATTGAAGCAGTTCTCAAGAGAGTGGTTTGGGAGGTTTAGTCAAGTAGTAAAAGAGTATGGCTTAGTATGGGCAAGGCTGATCACACAACACTCAAAACAGGAACTAGGCATGTAAGCTGAAGTAATCTCAATATGGACCGCAGCATTTCCCAAGGGAGTGGTTGGGGAAGTTTAGTCAAGAAGTAAAATAGTGCAGCTTTGTACAAGCAAGACTGAGCACACAATATTTTACAAGCACTCTGCATCAGTAAAGAAGGCCAGTCTGCTTGGCTACGCGGATGACATAATTCTCACATGAGATAATCACCAAGAATTAGACTGTTTGAAGAGCCACTTATCTCATATTTTTGATCTTAAAGATCTTGGTCCTCTCAGGTAAGGAACATAAGTGTAATTGGGGTGTCACAACACGAACACATACTTGCTGAAAGAAATTGAAATGCTGGGGTGTAAACCTGTAGAAGCCCGAGCCAGAAGAATTAGATCTTTTGAGTTCTCTTATTTTCTTACTGAATGAGGGAAGAAGGTGTGGACGACAACATGGTGAGATTAAGTTGAAAAATAAAAGGGTAGTCATCAAAAAGTATAGTGACTAATCAAACCCCATTTGTCTTACAATATGATGATTGTAACAAGCAGGTCCTTCTTCTGACAGTACCTGTATTTTTTCGCCAAAGCTAAAACGAAAAGACTTCTTGTCGGGAGGTACAAACTCCATCCATAAAATGAAAGCTAGGTAGCATTTCATTATGCACATTTCAAAAAGGCATAATGTCAGAACTAATAGTGTTATTTAAATGATCAAATATCAGCATACCTGTAAGGTCTGATGTGTAGTCATCCATATACTCATCAGTGAAAAGGCGAACATGCGATCTGTGATCAATGTAGGCTGGCTTAAGATGTCCCCAGATGGAAACCCCATTTTTTGGGTTATCCATAATTTTAGAATGTTCTGCATCGACAGCCTAACAGAAACAATACCAATTGAAATTCAATAATTCCGTCAAATAGAATCCACAAAGTGGACACAAACTACAAACAAATAAACATGCTTACTGTGAGAACCAACACAATCCTCTGTTGAGAACATAAACTACAGATACACTTTGTAAAGATATAATGTTATATAATTAGTGAACCAAGGAAGTCAAATAAAAGCTGTCTTGCAGATAAATCATTTCTTCCCACAAGAGAAAACAAAATCCAGCATGTCTTTTTTTTTTTATGGTAAGCAAAATCCAGTATGCCAACGGAGTAGCTCCTTATTTTCAGAACAATTAAAGAGATATTTAGTCTGAGTTCTTTTTGATGTTTGGCTCCAGATTTAAAATTGATTTGACCCTTTATCATTGAAAGAATTAAGACACTGTACTGTGTAATTGTGTGCGAAAAGGAATGGAGGGAATAGCTATCAACAGTTAAATGGCGTAAGAAGTATTTCAATTTGGGGAACCAGCAATTAGAATCTTAAATAACCTCACTGAAATTGCAAAACAAAGAGCAGATGAAAGTTATATAACCTCAAGGAGATTACCTCGAGCACATGTCTAGGTTCTAGATGGTGCTTGGACTGAAAAGGAGAAGTTATTTAGCATCTAGCAGATTACAGTTAGTATGTCTAGTTTCCATGTGGTGCTTGAACTGTACAGAATGATTGACATCAGTACATATACTACTTAAGAGTTCTAATATCAATTCTGTATAAATACATGTCTGTACACACACACACACACACACACATATATATATGTGTGTGTGTGTGTGTGTATATATATATATATATGTATATATATATATGTTTACATGTATATATGTTTCTACTGTTCATTCTACAATAATTGCTTCATTTTTACAAATATATTTGCCAGGAAAAGCCACTCTCTACTCTTCTTTATCCGGAATTTGATGACAGTGATTGTTGCCTCCTACCTATTTCTAGAGAATGCTAGCAACAGAGCGATAGTACCATAATGGATAAAGTATATGGTGGAGAACAAACTGACTGTACAGTAAACTATACAACAACATGCAAACATTCAAGATGCCAGCGTGAAGGCCTCTTAGTAATCCAAGATCCCTACGAAGAAGTTCAGGTATATTTCGAACCACAAAGAGAGTATCGCTTATCCTCATAGAAGTGTTACAGAACATTAATTTTTCACAACTTCCTGCAAAAGAATCAGAATGAAGAAGGTAAACTGGGAAATAGGCCTCAATATGGGTCTTCCAATAAAGATTTTGAAGACGACCCCATGACAAGGGCTTGGAAAAACAAACTCATAAGGACCAGAGGCTTGGACCCTGGCCTCCTTGGTCTATACTGGAAACTGTTCTGAGATACACCTTCTGTTTTGACAATGATTCTTCTCCACTGGTGCTGCAATTCCCTGCTCACAAAACTGGGACATTGGTAATGGATATCTGGCTACCACTGCACTCTGCCTACTCCACCTTATAGTGCTGGGTTGATGGATTTGAGTTTCATCAATCACTCTGTCTTTGCTCTGGTCGTACGACTACTTTTCTTCTGTTGTAATTTTGAAGGCTTTGGGCATCAAGTACTGAGGGATGTGGAGTTTTTTCATGCTTGCCGGCCAAGTCTGCAAATTCAAGATCTTCTTCCGGTATTGGCTATTCCGTCTCAGAATAATTGCAGTTGGTATAATGTCCCTGTTGCTTCTCCTATGCCCCCTTCACCTGGATGGTCACCTGGCTACCTCTCTTTCGGGTTAACAATCCGATTGGGTGGGAAGAACTGAGTACATTCTTGTTTTGCTCAACATTTTGAATTGGCCATACAGCTCTACCATGATTGCTACTATTGCTGGTTCTACTGCTCTTGCTGTGTTTTGAAGATAATTGATATTGGGACTTGCTGGACTCAATCACTGGGTCATATTTCTTCTTTTTATTTCTACCTTCTAAATTAGGTTCACAGGGATTTGTTTGGCACTTGTCCATATATAGGGCTCTCAACTATTACTTTGAAGCTACTGTAGAGACTTCAAAAATTCACCTAGCTTGTGGGACACTGTATTTTTGGGATTTTGGTATTGGCAGTTGTAATGTTTTTGGTAATTGACAAGTGTTAAAGCTGGGCACTAGATTATGGCTAGGAATGGATTGTAACAAATGTGCTCTTTCCCTGACAACGAAGTTTTGTAAAGCTGCCAATTTGGCTTACATAATAAATTTGAACTCACAAAAAAGAGTAAGGCTTAGCTCCGTTCGGTTGTTCGTGGAGCCAAAACGGTTGAGCAACCATCCTTACAAAGGAGACATCAGCTAGAAATTACTCGGAAATATTAGCTTTCAGTCAAATTTTGAATGCACTACCAGATTGTGCAAGAGCTCAGCTTTTGCAGCTATGACCTACTGCTTACGAATTTTATGCAGTACCAATAGGTTTAGAGCCACTCATGGCCAACAATCTAGCCTATACACGGCTTCGCAACTCAACCTTGGACTTGGTAAAGCTCAAAATTGAACTTAGATGCGCCAAGCCCTCAATGGTTGAGAATGGATATAGTAAGATTGGATAATTGTTCCCACTCTTACATACCACTTCACTTAAAACTGTTAGCTACTTGACCCAACTCAAAATCTTACCGCAGGATTCTAGAGATTCTTCTAAGGTGGCTGCCAAAGTGTTGGACATTGTGTCAATGAGAGTATCGTCTGACACTATTTTGAGACGTCCAAATATTTTATGGCTCATCAACATTACCATTGGGCATGTGACACCGAGCACCAAAGACTTAATACCTTATTCTTTATTCAAAAATTGAAATTACAAGTTACCATTGTATGCCTAGACCCATCCCATACACAAGCCCAAACTTACATACTCCCTTTGTCTTAATTCAAGTGCCATAGTTATTTTTTGTGTTGTTCTCAAAGAAGTTGCACTTCCTACATTTTCCGATTACCTTGGTCTAGGGTTGTAAACGAACCGAATCTGAGCGAACCTATTTGGGCTCGAGTTTGGCTCCAATTATTTTCATCAAGATCGAACTCGAGCTCTTCGAATTCGAAACACTTGGAAAAAGCTCGAGCTTGATTCGTGAGATCGAATGTGCCTCGCGAGCTTGGCTCGACTCGAATCTAACTCACGAGCTTGACTTGGCTCATGAGCTCGAATCTAGCTCGTGAGCTCGGTTCGTGAAAATGGCTGGAAATGTTTTAATTATTTATTAAAATATAAATTCCATAAGAAAATGACAATGACATCAACAAGGCATGAAATAGTCAACCATTCAAAAAAAACTCCCCCTTACCAAACCACCAAAATAACTGGAAAAAAACCTTATAAAAGTTCTAAATGTTTAGACTCTAATCCAACGCTTTCAATTTTCTTTTTTTACAATACTAGCCATATTGACAATAATTTGAGATAGATGAATCGTCAACATCTTCTTCGTTTTTTAGGAGAAAATTCTTTTGCAAAAACCTGCATCAACACATCCATAGAACTCTTAAGACATACCCAAGAGATAACATGCATTGTAAATTGATATGCCACGCTCAGTATGTATGAAATATCGCCAGAAAAATAGTAGTCATGCAATGAATGCAACAACATTAACAAGCATGAAATGATATTAAAATATCACACTACAACAAACGGATAGCATCTGATTTTATAAGTAAATTACAAAGTGGAAGTATAAAAGAACTTTCAAAAGGTATGAAGAACCCACAAAGAAGCTTTATACAGTTAAAACATAAAAATAAAAAATATAAGTCCACGCTAGAAGGAATTTATTCGGCACTAATACAAAATTCTTCCTGTACTTGAAACCCACATGACCACAAAACATAAAACGACATTTTATTGGGGTAAGTTGAGAAATTGAATGTTTTGAAAGTCTTTAATATTTCAACCGAATACAATAACCAATCGCTTCTGATTTTGGCAAAACTTGAAACGTATTTCATAAAGCCTTACACTAGAAGGAATTTCTCTGGCACTAGTACAAAATTCTATAGCTTCTCTAAGAATGTTCCAAATAAACCCTCTAATATAAATAGGTGATTCTTTTTTCCAGTAACAAAACCTTCTGCCTTGGAGCATACAAATTTACATAACCCAACAGTCTATACACAGACAAAAACTAAACACGTCTAATTGTGAAGCCTAAATAAAGGCTTTGCTCTTTTGTGTGTGGGAAGTCCAACAATACCTGATTTGAAAAATTCAATAGCATTGTCCTGATGGCTCTGCCAATGAGATCTCAATTAATTCTTCATCACACTACAAGTAAATTTACACCATAAGGAAGCCTGGAAGAAAAATGAATGTTTTACATATTATGCACAATACCTTTGATTCTTTCCATGGAGTCTACGTATCCAATCACCACCACATATTAGTGCTTGTACAATCTCTTTATCTAAAGAGGCTCGACAAGGGTCAATCACTCTACTTCCTGCACTAAACGTAGATTCTGGTGCAACTGTACTTGCAGGGATAGCCAAGATACCACTTGCCATTTTGGACAAAATTTTGTACTTCAATTCATTATTTCTCCACCCTTCTAAATCATCAAATTTTAAGTCATCGTCTTGTTCTTTCATCCTATACACCCCATCCTCTAAGTAAATTTCCCACTCTGATTTCACTGATTGAATACTTTCTCCCTTTCACAAAATTATCAAAATTTTGACCAAGAAGAGGATGAGTTATCATTTGAGGTATCATTCAAGCAAGATGATATAGCTCCATCCCTCCCTCTGGTAGAATATGACACCTCATTCATGTCTTTATATTCATTAAACATGTCAACTAGTGCCTGCTTCACTTCTTCTGCTCGTTTTTCAACAACTCCTGAGTAAATATTCTCAAAGACAAAATCAATCATCAACATCTTACATCTTGGATCTAAAACCGCAGCAATTGACATTAAAAGATTGCTCTCCCCCAATATTTATCAAATTTTTCTTTCATTTCAGTAACCATATTCCATACAAAAATATCCTCATCATTTTCTCTTTTATCCATAACCTCTTTCACCCTCCATACAACATTCAAATACCGATTTGATGTCGGATATTCACTTCCCGAGATCATATTCGTGATCTCACTGAACACTTTCAGAATTTTAACAACATGCTCAACTCTTTTCCATTCTTCCTCACTTGGACAATTAGCATATGAACTTTCAGACTGATTAAATATAAGTGATGCATCCTTAAACTTTAAAGCCACAACCAACATATCATGTGTCGAATTCCAACGCGTAGGACAATCAAGAATTAATTTCCTTAAAGGAAGCCGCATTTGATTAACAATCTCACTGAACTTTTTCAAGCACGCTGGATAGTTAATGAACTTAACAGTTTCTCGAATATTAAAAATGACATCCTTTATTGATCTCAAACCATCCTGCACAATAAGATTAAGAATGTGTGCACAACACCTTACATGAAAAATTTTACCCCCCAAAGGCAAACTTCGAGCTCTCAGTAATGTATCCTTAAAAGGCTTGATAGCAACATCATTACAACTTGCATTGTCAACAGAAACACTAAAGATCTTATTCTCAATCTCCCAATCTTTTATACATCTAGTTAAAGCTTCAGAAACTTCTATACCTGAATGCGGAGGAGATATCTCAACAAAACTAAGCACTTGTTTTGAAGCTTCCAAGCAGTATCAATGAAGTGGCCCGTGATACACATGTATGATAACTTTTGAGCTGTTGAAGTCCAAATGTCGGTGGCCAACGAAACCTGACTAACATTTTTCAGCAGATTCTTCAACTTTTTCTTTTCATCTCCATAGACGGTTAGGCAATCCAACTTTACTTGAGTCCGAGATATCTTAGTAAACTCCGGAAGGTTTACTTGCATCATAAAATTATATCCTTACTGCTCAACAATATTGAATGGCATCTCATGCATCAGAATCCAATGAGCAGTGACTTCTCTTTGTTTAGCGTGATCATATTTCCTAGAATATAGAAGTCTCTTCCAACTTTGACTCTTGCCATTGAAAATTGAGTTCGGCCTGATTCTTTAACTTTAGCGCCCTCAGATTACAAGCATTCTTTAGATGTCTGTCCAAGTGAGAAGTCACTCCACTGCTTAAAATCGACAACTTCACATTGCAGTGCTAGCATTGTGCTTTTTTACCTCCATTTGGCATCTTCTGTAAATTCATTCCAAACAGAAGACGCCTTATTTTGTTTTTTCTTTTCAAACATGGCATCCTGATCAACTGGTTTTTCTTGCTCTCCTAAGGTTGGTTGGTTTGCATCTTGATTAGCTTCAGCCATTGAATCTCTTTGACGGACTGAACCACCTACAAAAAAAAGAATGAGATTTCTAGCAAAAATGTTAACATGAGACAAATGAATTGTCAGGCGACAATATAAGCCAACTTCCTCAATAATGCTACAGCTTTCTTTCCATGTCCATTTTGAAGAATAGAAACGCAAGTGCGTCGTGCACATTCATGTATGGTGACTGAACACACCCAGAAGCAGAAGAGAGTTTCTTGACAAAAATACTTTGAAAATGAGGTGTGAGATAAAACTGGGTACAATGTCTCAAACGTCTAAGCCATGGAACAAGATTTGTAATGCTTTAACATTAGGGACACTACACTAAAATGCCACAAAAATCCAACAAGTGGGCTTTCACGTTCCGTAACCAGGCGATCATCTATCACCTCTCCATGTCAGTGGTTGAAGAAAATTGTTGATTAAAATTATTGTTAGTGGTTCCGAAGTTTACAAAATCAAAATCCTAAACACTAAATAAGAAGACAAGACCATAATACAAAAAAAAATCGAACATAAGAAGAAACAGAAGAAAATTACCCACGAATAAGCAAAGGCTTGTCTGTTAATGGCTTCGGTGTCCGGCGACGACTGACTATCGAAATGGCTTCGGCGTCCAGGTCACAACGAAGAAGGCGACATGGGTTCTGTTGAGATACGGCTGCAAAGGTTTTATATATATATATATATATATATATATATATATATATATATATATATATATATATATATATATATATATATATATATATATATATATGCTGAGTGGATGGTGGAGATTACGTGGTTAGGGATGGAAGGTGGGGATTAATAAGAGGGAATATATATGGACATATTCGAGCCAATTATAGAGCCTACTATCGAGCCTTCGTCGAGCTCACGAACCGAATAATAGGACGCTTGAATTCAGCTCGCTAAATATCTTGAGCCCAAAATGTGATTCGAATTCGAATTCGAGCTCGCAAAAATCGAACTGAACCTTTAACGAGCCGAACCCGAATAGCACGTTTTGGGCTCGGTCCGTTTGCAGGCCTACCTTGGTCACACGTGTTGCATTTTCTACAGGGTGTTCGGTTAGGGAGATTCATGGACAAGAATGCCTTCCTTGATGTCAAGAAACGGATATTTAATATTTATTTCATTGAATTCTCATGTCTCACCAGCACACACCCACAAATATAATACTTAATAATTTTTAAATTAAATTAATCTAGTATTAATAATGCACATTAAAAGTAATCCCTTTTAACTTTTTTAGAAGAATCATCAATAATGAATTAGTAATATCTAAAAATTTCAAATTAAAATAATTAAATAAGAAATTTACGGATAATATTAACAATTTTATGAATTGGTTAATATAGTAACTTAGTGCATACCAGTATAACCTAAGTAATTAAAGGATAAGAGGTTCTTGCTTTCTTCATCAAAAGAAGCTGTCAGATAGGCCTGCAAACGAACCGAGCCCAAAACGAGCTATTCGGGCTTGGCTCGTTAAAGGCTCGACTCGAGTTCGATTTTTGCGAGCTCGAATTTGAATTACATTTCGGGCTCATAATATTTAGCGAGCTGAATTCAAGCACCCTAGTATTCGATTTGTAAACTCGACGAAGGCTCGATAATTGGCTCGAATATGTCCATATATATTCCCTCTTATTAATCCCCACCGTCCATCCCTAACCACAAAATCCCCACCATCCATTCAGTATATATATATATAAAGAAAACCTTTGCAGCCGTATCTCAGCATAACTCATCTCGCCTTCTTCATTGTGACCTGGACGCCGAAGCCATTTCGATAGTCAGTCGTCGCCAGACGCCGAAGCCATTAACAGACATGCCTTTGCTTATTTGTGGGTAATTTTCTTCTATCCTTCTTCTTATGTTCGATTTTTTTTGTATTATGGTCTTGTCTTCTTATTTAGTGTTTAAGGTTTTGATTTTGTAAACTCCGGAACCACTAACAATAATTTTAATCAACAATTTTCTTCAACCACTGACATGGAGAGGTGATAGATTGATACGCTAAAAAGGAAGAAAAAGAAGGAGAATTTGAGTAAATTCCAAATCCAATCAAGATGAGATTGCAATCAACCTTTTGAAGATTGAGATAAGATTAACATGCCATAAAAATTGATCTCCGAAGTCCATCAAAGAAGCAAGAAATCGGCTGCATTAGTAGGAGAATGAATATTCCATTTTCAGGATAGTTATTTTAGGAAAATTGCAATTTATCTCTTTTAGCTTTTTGGTAGGTTTTAGATAGAGATTATTTTTTCCTTTTTGATTGTTTTTTCGCTGAAATTTTCAGCCTATATTAAGACCTCAAAGCCGCGGCCTATACCACCCTTTTATCAATAATATTTGTGTGTTTTCTTCTCCAAGTGAGTGAAACTTTGTTTTCTTGATTTTGCACTAAAAATCAAGGCTAATATCTCTCAATCTTGAGCAAATTGAGGGTAATTGCTAAGGGTTGAAGTGACCGTCTAGGAGGGCATTGAAGGTTTGCCTACAAACGCACACTTGAATCTAAGATATTTGCTTAAGCCAGCGAATTCTACACAACGGAAGCAAGGAGAAGTTTACTTCTTTGTGCCTAAACCCTTGTGGGAAGGTTGTTGGAGGTGGAAGACATTTGGGTAAGCTATTGGAGACAAAGAGTTCCAAGGCATCAATCTCTTCCACAGGATGAGCTTTGTCTTCATGATTACTACAATGAGTTATTAGATCATTTATGCCATGCAAATGTTAAGGAAAATGAAAACCTAACAATGATTAGATTTCTTGCTGGCCTAAACAAGGAAATAATTGAACGTTTACCTAACGTTAAATATAGAAATCTTGCTCATTTATTTATGCTTGCTGATGGTTGTGAAAAACTAATGGCTTTCGAAGCAAGGCAAGCATAACTAAAAGAAAAAGAACAAAGGAAATGGGAAGAAATGAAGATAACATTGGAATCTTGGGTACTTGCATTACAAGCTAAAGAAACTGAAAAATTGCATGATTCTAATCCTACTCCTAGTGAAGTTAACACCCACGCCAATAATGAAGTAGTTGAGCTTGTTTTGCATGTAGCCAATTCAGATTTGCATGAATTAGTTGTTGATTCTTCTACCTTATGTGATGAATTCAAAGACGTTAACATTGTTAAGAATGAAGTAGATGCCATACAAGCTGATTTATCTCATGAATTGTCATGTTTCAATGATTCATTGTATACTGATTCATATGCCATAAATAATAATTCAAGTGATGTCTTAAGTGAGCTTTCAAGTGATTGTGATGGTGAACTTAAGCATGATAACTTAGAAAAGCATGAATGGCATGTTTTCAGCAATTCCCTATTTAAATATGATGAACATGATTCTACATTGCATGAGACACCTAAATTACATTCAAATCACATTGTATATGACAATCATATGTTTAATCATGAGTATGAAACTGATTTCTATGACAAGGAAAAGTTTATCTCAACTGGTTCAGAACCTGATCCAACGCTTCAAGGCATGTTTCTTAAAACCCCAATTACGCCACTTTTGTCACAAAATCACGCCACATCCTATGACATTTGTGTGTTTCCCTTGAGTGTTGCTTACATGTATAAGAAATATGACCTCTCAATGATTATGCATCCTAAACATACTAGGAAGAAGCACATGTTCAATACTTCATTTCAAACACCACTTCTAGGATGTGAGCATGCGTACATTGAGTTGCATTATAAAAGTCACATCTTCATGCATCCTAAACACGTAAGAAAAAGGACTTTACTATTGTTTATGCATGTTAAAATCACCCTATGCATGTTGGAAGGTGCATGTTTCTTAATTAGGTTGCTTATTCACCCTAAACATCTTAGGATGAAAGTGTGCATACATGTGTGTCTTGTATCTTTGTTACATTGTTTAGGATCTTTCACCCTCATGGCATACATGCTAAGATTCGGGACAAATCTTTTTCAGGAAGGAGGGAATGTACGCCAAAAAGGAAGAAAAAGAAGGAGAATTTGAGTAAATTCCAAATCCAATCAAGATGAGATTGCAATCAACCTTTTGAAGATTCAGATAAGATTAACATGCCATAAAAATTGATCTCCGAAGTCCATCAAAGAAGCAAGAAATCGGCTGCATTAGTAGGAGAAGGAATATTCTATTTTCAGGATAGTTATTTTAGGAAAATTGCAATTTATCTCTTTTAGCTTTTTGGTAGGTTTTATATAGAGATTATTTTTTCCTTTTTGATTGTTTTTTCGCTGAAATTTTCAGCCTATATTAAGACCTTAAGGCCGCCGGCCTATACCACCCTTTTATCAATAATATTTTGTGTGTTTTCTTCTCCAAGTGAGTGAAACTTTGTTTTCTTGATTTTGCACTAAAAATCAAGGCTAACATCTCTCAATCTTGAGCAAATTGAGGGTGATTGTCAAGAGTTGAAGTGACCGTCTAGGAGGGCCTTGAAGGTTTGCCTACAAACGCACACTTGAATCTAAGGTGTTTGCTTAAGCCAGCGAATTCCACGCAACGGAAGCAAGGAGAAGTTTACTTCTTTGTGCCTAAACCCTTGAGGGAAGGTTGTTGGAGGTGGAAGAGTGGATCTCACGCTTGTCAGCTTGCATCATAGATGATCGCCTGGTTACGGAACGTGAAAGCCCACTTGTTGGATTTTTGTGGTATTTTAGTGGAGTGTCCCTAATGTTAAAGCATTTCAAATCTTGTTCCATGGCTTAGACGTTTGAGGCACTACACCTAGTTTTATCTCACACCTCATTTTCAAAGTATTTTGGTCACGAAACTCTGCTCTGCTTCTGGGTGTGTTCAGTCACCATACATGAATGTGCACGGTGCACTCTTTTCAAAATGGACTTGGAAAGAAAGCTGTAGAATTATTCAGGAAGTTGGCTTATATTGTCGCATGACAATTCATTTGTCGCATGTTAACATTTTTGCTAGAAATCTCATTCTTTTTCCTGTAGGTGGTTTAGTTTGTCAAAGTGATCCAATGGCTGAAGCTAATCAAGATGCAAACCAACCTACCTTAGGAGACCAAGAAAAACCAATTGATCAGGATGCCATGTTTGAAAAGAAAAAACGAAAGAAGCCGTCTTCTGTTTGGAATGAATTTACAGAAAATGTCAAATGGAGGTAAAAAAGCACAATGCCAGCACTGCAATGTGAAGTTGTCGATTTTAAGCAGTGGAGTGACTTCTCACTTGGACAGAGATCTAAAGAATGCTTGTAATATGAGGGTGCTAAAGTTAAAGAATCAAGTCAAACTCAATTTTCAATCGCAAGAGTCAAAGTTGGAAGCACCATTTCTATATTCTGGGAAATATGATCACGCTAAACAAAGAGAAGCCATTGCTCATTGGATTTTGATGCATGAGATGCCATTCAATATCGTTGAGCGGGAAGGATATAATTTTATGATGCAAGTAAACCTTCCGGAGTTTACTAAGATATCTCGGACTCAAGTAAAGTTGGATTGCGTAACCGTCAATGAAGATGAAAAGAAAAAGTTGAAGAATCTGCTGAAAAATGTTAGTAAGGTTTCGTTAGCTACCGACATTTGGACTTCAACAGCTCAACAGTTATCCTACATGTGTATCACGAGCCACTTCATTGATACTACTTGGAAGCTTCAAAAACGAGTGCTTAGTTTTGTTGAGATACCTCCTCCGCATTCAGGTATAGAAGTTTCTGAAGCTTTAACTAGATGTATAAAAGATTGGGAGATTGAGAATAAGATTTTTAGTGTTTCTGTTGTCAATGCAAGTTATAATGATGTTGCTATCAGGCCTTTTAAGGATACATTACTGAGAGCTCGAAGTTTGCCTTTTGGGGGTAAAATTTTTCATGTAAGGTGTTGTGCACACATTCTTAATCTTATTGTGCAGAATGATTTAAGGTCAATAAAGGATGTCATTTTTAATATTCGAGAAACTGTTAAGTTCATTAACTATCCATCGCGGTTGAAAAAGTTCAGTGAGATTTTTAATCAAATGCGGCTTCCTCTAAGGAAATTAATTCTTGATTGTCCTACGTGTTGGAATTCGACATATGATATGTTGGTTGTGGCTTTAAAGTTTAAGGATTAGTCAGTCTGAAAGTTCATATGCTAATTGTCCAAGTGAGGAAGAATGGAAAAAAGTGGAGCATGTTGTTGAAGTTCTGAAAGTGTTCAGTGAGATCACAAATATGATCTCGAGAAGTGAATATCCGACATCAAATCGGTATTTGAATGTTTTTTGGAGGGTGAAAGAGGTTATGGATAAAAAAGAAAATGATGGGGATATTTTTGTATGGGATATGGTTACTGAAATGAAAGAAAATTTTGATAAATATTGGAGGGGAGAGCAATCTTTTAATGTCAATTGATGCGGTTTTAGATCCAAGATGTAAGATGTTTATGATTGATTTTGTCTTTGAGAATATTTACTCAGAAGGAGTTGTTGAAAAACGAGCAGAAGAAGTGAAGCAGACACCAGTTGACATGTTTAACGAATATAAAGACATGAATGAGGTGTCACATTCTACCAGAAGGAGGCATGGAGCTATATCATCTTGCTTGAATGATACCTCAAATGATAACTCATCCTCTTCTTGGTCAAAATTTTGATAATTTTGTGAAAGGGAGAGAAAGTATTCAATCAATGAAATCAGAGTTGGAAATTTACTAAGACGAAGGGGTGTATAGGATGAAAGAACAAGACGACGACTTAAAATTTGATGATTTAGAAGGGTGGAGAAATAATGAATTGAAGTACAAAATTTTGTCCAAATGGCAAGTGGTATCTTGGTTATCCCTGCAAGTATAGTTGCACCAGAATCCACGTTTACTGCAGGAAGTAAAGTGATTGATCCTTATCGAGCCTCATTAGATAAAGAGATTGTACAAGCACTAATATGTGGTGGTGATTGGATTTGTAGACTCCATGGAAAAAATCAAAGGTATTGTGCATAATATGTAAAACATTCATTTTTCTTCCAGGCTTCCTAATGGTGTAAATTTACTTGTAGTGTGATGAAGAATCAATTGAGATCTCATTGTCAGAGCTATCAGACAATGCTATTGAATTTTCCAAATCAGGTATTGTTGGACTTTCCACACACAAAAGAGCAAAGCCTTTATTTAGGCTTCACAATTAGACGTGTTTAGTTTTTGCCTGTGTATAGACTGCTGGGTTATGTGAATTTGTATGCTCCAAGGCAGAAGGTTTTGTTACTGGAAAAAAGAATCACCTATTTATATTAGAGGGTTTATTTAGAACATTCTTAGAGAAGCTATAGAATTTTGTACTAGTGCCAGAGAAATTCCTTCTAGTGTAAGGCTTTATGAAATACGTTTCAAGTTTTGCCAAAATCAGAAGCCATTAGTTATTGTATTTGGTTGAAATATTAAAGACTTTCAAAACATTCAATTTCTCAACTTACCCCAATAAAATGTTGTCGTTTTATGTTTTGTGGTCATGTGGGTTTCAAGTACACGAAGAATTTTGTACTACTGCCAAATAAATTCCTTCTAGCGTGGACTTATATTTTTTATTTTTATGTTTTAACTGTATAAGCTTCTTTGTGGGTTCTTCATACCTTTTGAAAGTTCTTTTATACTTCCTCATTTGTAATTTACTTATAAAATCAGATGGTATCAGTCTGTAGTGGTGTGATATTTTAATATCATTTCATGTCTGTTAATGTTGTTGCATTCACTGCATGACTACTATTTTTTTCTGGTCTTGTTTCATACATACTGAGTGTAGCATATCAATTTACAATACATGTTATCTCTTGGGTATATCTTAAAAGTTCTATCAATGTGTTGATGTAGGTTTTTGCAAAAGACTTTTCTCCTAAAAAACGAAGAAGGTGTCGACGATTCATCTATCTCAAATTATTGTCAATATGGCTAGTATTGTAAAAAAAAAGAAATTGCAAGCGTTGGATTAGATTGTCTAAACATTTAGAACTTTTATAAGTTTGGTGGTTTGGTAAAGGGGAGCTTTTTTGAATGGTTGACTATTTCATGCCTTGTTGATGTCATTATCATTTTCTTATGGAATTTATCTTTAAATAAATAATTAAAAAATTTCCAGCCATTTTCACAAGCCGAGCTCACGAGCTAGATTCGAGCTCACGAGCCAAGTCAAGCTCGTGAATTAGATTCGAGTTCACGAGTCGAGCCAATCTCGCGAGCCACATTCGAGCTCACGAATCAAGCTCGAGCCTTTTCCAAGTGTTTCGAATTCGAACTCGAGCTCTTGAACTCGAGTTCGATCTCGATGAAAATAATTCGAGCCAAACTCGAGCCCATATAGGTTCGCTCAGATTCGGTTCGTTTGCAGTCCTACTGCCAAGAAAAAGAGTCGCCAACATCTAAAGTTGGCAAAGAAAGGAATAACCACCTTCTTCAAGCATTTCGCAAAATAAATTGGGTGGACCCAGTTGAATCTGTTCAGAATCTGCGAATTATCTTGCATTCCCATCGTTTCAGATTCTTCAGCCTGATCAACAGAATAGATGATTAAGGTTAGTCTATGTGGTCAAGTGGGAGGAACCTACGCTAAGCAGCAACCAGCAGCCTTTTTTTTTCACTACTATTGTTATTACTACAACTACTCCCACAATATCCCACAGTAACAGTAATGGATCACTGCATGCAGATTAGTACAATATTAACTAGGCTGATTTGCAATAGCTGAAGGATGAACTTGTCATTGAAAAAGGGAAAACATGCGTTGTGCTAGGCAGATGAGGAGTAACAAAGGTGAAGCAAATTGGGAAAATAGATAATGAATGCTTGTGGATATTTTACAACAACATTACTCCATTTCTTTAGGGGAAAGCACACAGAGGTTGTTTCCCGATGACCCATAATGAAAATTGCGTCAAGCTGTGTCGATCAACTGCTGCTTAAAATATCATTTTTTTCCTAAATCAACTTTTATCACGGGTTGGAGGAAGAATTATTATTATTGTTATTCTTACTATTATTTTTACCTCAGAGTAATCATCCTGTAACGGCATATCTCCAAGGGAACCAATCTCAGAATCACTGCCATAATGGTTACTTAAGCTTCTCCCTTCATACTCGGACATATCCATCCCAAATAAAACATGCTGCAGTGATAAACATATATTTAATAGACAGTCATTGAAGATGGAAAACATGCAGGTGAAACTTTTGCATGAAAGATAAGATCATTGATATATACTACGCAAGCGCTATAAGCTGAAGCCACACCTCTTTAATATCCAACAGAAGAAAGAAGTAAGCTGTAACTCTAAGCAGTGAAAAGATGAAGTTGAGAATCGCATAATTTAAAACAAATTCTCGTACAAAGATTACAAAAAGAAAAGCAAAATCAAAAACAAGAAGAAGAAAAGAAAGCATGTCAAGCTTTAGCTAAGGGAAGTGATTGAAGGAGAGTTCCTCACCACAGGATTGCTTGCATGACGATCTCGAAAGATATTCTCCTCATTGTAGATCTTAAAATAGATATCTGTATTTCAGCATGAGAAAAAAAGTGAGCAAGTAGAGCAATTTATGTATGAACGATATGGAAGTAGAAATAAAACCTCCATATACGTCAACAATGTACTGAAAATCCGCCCATGAATCTCGTTCATGTGGTTCATGATGCACAGTACCAGGGAACCACACTAGAGCTCTGTTGTTTACCTACAACAGAAGGTATTGTACGGCTTAGTGTTCTTATAAAAACAAAAGTTCTCCTTTACAAAGCATGTTGAACAGACTTTAAGGAGTTTTTTATAGAGAATTTATGACAACAATGAAGAGCGAATCTACGACACTTGAAAATGTTAAGGAGAAACCTCGACAATGGTCCTTGCTGTCTCAACATCAGTTAGCTTAGTCTCAAGAACTCTTTTATGTTCTCTTAGTTCTTCAAGCGGATGATAACCAGAATGACCAATAGTGTTAGAGGAATCAGGAAGTGAATCTGAGTAATCAGCTGCAACTGAAGCACTTAATAGACACTTCTTATTTCCTTTTAGAGCGCAGCCAAATTGAGTTACTCCAAAGAACAGATTTTCACAACCAGATCTGCCCATCATCTCATTGCATGTCAAATGTAAATGGCATATGAGAAAATTGAGCTTCAGAGAAACTGCTGAAAGCTCGGATTTCAACAGAAGGCTCAAGATACAAACCTTATAGGTGAATGGTGGTTGACTCTTTCAATCTGACAATGCGTCTTCAACCACCTTTTTGGCAATACGTACGAGGTTGAACAATCAATTCCTTCAGCAAAAGAACTCTGTCAACAAGAGTGACACTAGCAAAAAGATGGATGGCCAAACCCATAAATAAACCAGGGCATTCGTGAGGACTGATTAATAAGAAACGAACAGATGGAGTATGAAAATAATCTGCCAAAGGATTTTAACACTTGGCTAAGTACTGCACAATACCCCCAATAAATGAAGAAAATACCAACCCCCTCAATCCCCACCTGCCCGGGCCAAAAGAGAAACCGTAAAAATAATGAACGAATGAACACGATAACACAAGAGAAAGGAAATAACAAGAAGGATGCCGAAATATTCATATTCTAGGGAAAATGTCTCTGCATGGAAAAGAATCTAACAGTCAGCTCCAGTTGTAGATGATTTGATTTAAAAGGTATTCTCTATTTTCCGGGAGAAGAGCTAAAAATATAATCAAATGGTTTGTTTCCTTAGAGATACCCTATTTTTAGTCCACTTTGATTTAAGCCTTCTGCCCTGATTTACTGCACTGCTTCAATTTCCTTTTACACGCAAAGGTATGTGAATAATAATATTGATCACAAGATCAATTGCACCTTCCATGATATCTCCAATTAATAAAGCTTTTCTTTGCATATATCCAGAAGTTGCAGCCTAACCCGGATTATGGGTACAGCTTATGGTAGCCATCCAGTGCGACAAAATACATTCTTTCTGTCTTGTGCTTTCCTTGCAGGACACTATAGGCCTCGAATTCAGTAGAACACTTCAAATTTCCTTCAGACCTTTTTACCCAAAAAAATCCCTCAAATTTCAAGCATTTGGTTCTTCTTCGCCATATTTATACTTTTGACAAGGTTTCTCAACTATCCCTGATCACAAAGTCCACAAAATCTTATAATTGTAAATCCAGATAAACAAGAGGATAGTCAAAACAGCTAGATATGCTTTAAGAAATGTATTAATGTTTCTCTTCTTTAAATTTCATTTCAATCTCAATTTGTTCTTTTCATTTCTGGCTTTTTCAATGATGGGCATATATCCAGAGACATTAAACTACTTGTACTCGCCCCCGCTTATTTAATTAGGTCAAAAACCTTCTGAGGACCAACTCTTCAAGAATAGTGCGTCACCTCCTAAATCACAATCCTGAAATAAAACGTCCCACTAATGCTTAAGCAAAAAATGAATCTTCAAAAAGAAACAACCATATCGATGACAAGCAAGAACCTGATTATTAAATACAACACTTAAAAATTCTTTTGACAAAATCCGCAAAAAAGGGAGAAAAAAAAAAGAGAACTTTCCGTAAATCACGTAACTCTAACCTACATATACCTAAAGTCAGAAGCCATAAATCAATAATTAATACTGAAACGAAACAATAAAATGGTCTTTCTTTCTAGTGATATACCCAAGAGCGCTCAACGATTCCAAAGAACTTCAGAATTCATGCATGAGGAGTGAAATATAACGAAAAATAATAATTAAAAAACAGAAAAATATGCAAAATTTGGAAAAATAATAAACTAGAGTAAAAATAACGAGTGAGGAGAGTAGAAGAGAGAATACCGAGGCAGGGCGGAGAGGGAGGTGCGGTCCACATGAGAGAGATTGGGAGAGGTGTTGATGTGACAGACCAGAGTTTGTACTCAGCTTTTCTTCACTGCAAATTCAGAGCCGCCAAATTGAGTAGAAAGCCTTCGTTTTCTCTGTAATTTTATCCTTAAATGGTAAATACGGACAGTGTGCCCCCGCCCCCACCACCGCCCCCAACCACGAACCAGCTCGGATCTGCAGCTTATGCTATTGACACACGTACTATTGCCACACGTTTGGCACTGCAGAGCTGATCCCTTCGCAAACTTGTAAATACGGGTCGGGATCTCCTCACCCCCACTTTTATCACTCCCTTTGTGACCGCACGACACGTGGCAGCAAGAGAGGGTCATCTGCATCTAGACTCACCACCCCCTCTTACTGTCATGTATCGCGCGGTCGCGCGTCACCGCACCCCCTTGCGGTGAGGGGATCCTATCCCTGTAAATACAGTTGTAAATACATTTGTTGCTGCACAAGTCATACTTATTTTATTCTAAAAGTGAGTGAATTGCATCTGGTATCCATACTTTTCCATAAAATTTTAAGTAGTATTCATACTTTCATAAAACTCGCTCAGCAGCCATAATTATAGGTAAAATTAACACATGGCATCCAGCAACCGGAAATTGACCTGCTGTAGGCGGTTTTTATCAAAAATCCTTTTTATTTTTCACTTTTCCCCCACTTGGCGTCCAAATCTTCCCACTATGGTTAATTCCTCCTTCCCTCCATTATCCCAACTGATTACTCCCTCTAAAATAGACATAAACTCAATTCTTTATTCCCCAATTCTTCTACACTTTTCTCTGTAATTGAAGAAGAAGAGAAGGAGAATGTTATTCTTCTATACTGCTGTTGTCCAGGGGGCCTTTATACCATAGAGAATGAAGGTTGTCCATTCAGGTACGAATACAGTGTTCATCATTTTCTTGCCTTTTAGAAGTGATTCTGGCAGTACAATGTGTCCTTATATTGTGCCAACCATATCGATTTCTGACATGAATTTGCAGCGGGGCAGTGCTTCCCTGTGGAAATCATTAAAAAGTTGTAAATTTCAGAAGTTATAGTGCTGAATTTGCTAGCTGAGGGTGTGGCTGGGAAGAAAGTGGGAGGAAGGGAGGCGGCGCAGGGGTGACGCAGGATTCTTGCGGGGTATGGGTTGGGAGCAGCCGATGATGTCCATGTTTTTGTGAAAGGGGGATGCTTTGGAGAAGACAAAGATTAGGAAGGGGTCGGGGTCTAGTGAAGAGGTTGAGCGGCGGTGGGTCATAGGAGGAGAGTGGTGGTCCCAATTTGAAGAGGTGGCGGCGGCGGCGTCAAATAGGGAGTGAGGAGGAAGATGAAGATGAAAGGGGGTGGGGATGGTGTGGGTGTGGGTGTGGGTTTTTTCCTTAAACTTTTAATTTTTTTTGACTTTAGTATTTTATTGATCCTAAACCGTGGTTAAATTCAGGTTAAAAGTGGGGTTAATTCAAGTGAACGGTCGATTTGAACAGTCAACGGTAAATCAGCAGGTCATCCGGATGCTAGGTGTTAATTTCACCTATAAGTATAGCTGCTGTAGCGCCCCGGCCCGATACTGGCATCGGAACGAGTGCACCCGCCATAGTCTACTACGAGGACTACGATGCGTCAAAGCAGATCAAGTACACGTCATTCGTGACGTAAGATAAATCAGCGGAAACGTCGTAAAATTTAAAACTTCACTACATCAATGTATCCAAAGAAATACATCGGAAATAAAATGTGTTCAGTTAAAGGTCTAACATATTCTCCAGCACAACATAATAAACATCGAGTCTTCCAACTTAAAGAAAATAATCACAAATCTATCTATTTCTATGACCGTCATCCCATTGAGCCCACTTGCCATCGTCTTCGACAAATATCATTTCATACTCTCGCTCACCTGAAAAGGAAATGGAGTATCTGTTCTTAGCGAAAACATCGCCAGCAAGTAACCCGTCTATACACCTTACGGGATCACACACGACAAGTCACCAGTGTATAAGTCATTGCCCAAAATAAGGTGCTCGGTTTAGCAAATAGCGTCATTATAACAATTCCTCAAAACAGATAAATCACATAAATGATACGCGGATACGAGAACAAACATGTAACTAAAATAACATACCACATAAACAGAACATAAGCTAGTCACATTTCTTGCATGTCAAACTTATGCTTCGTGTATCATGATGCATGTACTTCTTTAAAACCACACACAGAATCCATGCATATGACTTCTTTCGTAAATATGATATGCGTGTCATTTCACAAAAACTTTTAATATTCTTCGCATAGCAGAACTTTATACCCTGTGGGTGATCAGTCCACAGCAGACAGAACTTTATACCCCGTGCTGAAAGGTCTACGGCCCAATCACATATAACTTTATACCCCGTGCTGAAAGGTCCATGGCCCCATTACATATAACATATATCCGTGCTGATAGGTCCACGGCCCCATAAAATATTTTATACCCTGCTGTTGATTCACAGGTCACGCTTTTATACCCTGTTTTTACAGGCGTGACTTTTATACCCTGCGATCAACCAGCAGCCATAGTTTGCTTTTCGAAAACTTTAATATTCTCTTGTAAACACATGTTCTTTCGCAAAGCAATTCTCATGTCAATTGCAGAGTGTTCATGTCATGATGCAGGATGCTCATGCAACTTCATATCAACATGTAATATGCACACACATCTTACTTATCAAGTACATGATCTTGCACCTTAAACACTCTATGCTCGTACCTTTCTAAGTCCGTTCGTTTCACTAACTCACTTGGGATTCATTCTTATCCTTACTTAATCAAACTTAACATCTATTCCTCAAGTACACCTCAAATACCCTTGCATTTTATGATCAAAGGAAGAGAATAAAGTTATTACACATACATAGGGCGCCTATAGGGTCAAAAAGACTTCCAGTACACTTGGAACGCCTACTTTAGGCGCCTAAAGTGATATGAGGCGCCTATACTAGGCGTTTGAAGTGTTCGGGAATGTGCTGTATACATTGAACGCCTACATGAAGCGCCTTATGTTGACATGAAGCGCCTAATGTGGTGTTCGAAGTGTACGGAGATGCACTGGGACACTTTGAACGCCTACTTTAGGCGCCTAATGTGACTTGAAGCGCCTAAAGTAGGTGTTCGAAGTGTTCTGACGGTTCCAGAACTGCAATTTTCTGCAATAACTTCCTCCTATCACCTTCCTCCTTCAACCCTTTCATGTTTACACTTCAAGATCCATCTTAGCACCTAGATTCATCATGCTTAACATGCAACTACCATGAGTTTAATCCCTACATCTATCGGTTTGCATCAACCTTAAACCTTCTATTGTTCATATCTCTAAAGGAATCATCAATCTTCTAACCCACACTCTATTTGCAGCAAGACACCTTCTACACCCTCAAACCTTTCTCCATTCATCCTAAATCATCTAAGACAATAGTTGAAAAACGCAATAACCTATCATAAAACAATATTTACACCAAAGATCACAGTTTAAGGGCATGTTTGTCAAGAAAGATCACAACATAATCATTCTCATAATTTGGCCCAAAGAACATGATTTACTCCATCAACAACAACAATTACACATAGTAAAGCATTTAACATACACAAATCAAAGTTACTAATGTGTAATCCGGATTTTCTCTTTATAAGAACATAGGGCCTATAGAATCAAAATTTGCGTAAAGCGTATAGAAAGATTACTTGCCTTTGTTTCTAGTTAGTCTTACGAGTGTACTGCAGGATTTTGGTAAGGATTGAACCTAGATTGACCTTCTTCCTTCCTTTTCTTCTTCTCTTCTTCTTCTTCTTTCTCTCTTCTCCTTCCCTTTTCTCTCTAGGTGGTTTCCCCCTCTCTTTGTGTTATAACCCATGGCTCCTCCCTCCTTACTCCCCCATCACTTAAGTGGGGAGGGCATTTTGGTAATTTTGCCTAATTTTCTTAATTCTCACTTTTAACCATTTCTTTTATTTTTCTATGTTTTATTTAACTAAGTCTCATAACCTATACAATTAATTAAATTGTGTTTAAGGTTGACTTCTAAGTATTGAAAGTCGTGCTTAAAAGTTACGGGGTATGACAGTTGCTGAGCGAGTTTCATGAAAGTATGGATGCTACTTAAAACTTTGTGGAAAAGTATGGATACCAGGTGCAATTAACTCTTCTAAAAGTATGTCATAGTTTAGTTTTGTAGAAATCAAAGTATTTTAATTTTTTATTATATTTTTAGTTAGTCTACAACAACAACGCATATCCAGCATATCACAACAAAAGCAAAAGATATCGCTAGGGTCTGGGGAGGGTGAGAGGCAGGCGAACAATACCTCCATCCCAAAGGATAGAGAGTTCGCTTCTGACGAGACCTCCGGCTCTATATGTACCTACATATACACATAATGAACGAACAAATAATGAAAGAGAAATACAAACACAAAAAAAATACAAAGTCAACCTAACGTTGACAGAGTATCTAAGTCCCTTTATATCCTCTAAGCTACCTCTATATACTACCTAAACTTCGCTAACCTTAATCATCCGTCTCCATGAGCTCTTATCATGGAACATGTCCTCAGAGATGTGCAAATCTAGTAGGTCATGTCTAATCCGTTCCTCCCAAGTCAGTTTGGACATGCCTATGCTTCTTTTCCCCTCTACAATGAGGCTTTCAACTGCTCTGATGGACGCCGTTGTCTGTCTCTGCTTGACATGCCAAAACTATCTCAGTCTCCCCTCCCTTATCTGATCCGCTATACTAGCCACCCTTAGCCTTTTCCTAAATACCTCTTTTCTGAGCCGGTCTAGCCTTGTATACTCACGCATCCACCTCGGCATCCTCATCTCTGCCACTTCCATCCTCTGCGACTATATCCCCTTCATGGCCCAACAGTTTGTCTCATATAAGATTGTCGGTCGCACTGCCACCATATAAAATTTTCTCTTTATTTTAGTTAGAAAATTCCTGTCACACAGCACCCTGGAGGCCGCTCTCCACCTACACCAGCCTGCTTGAACTCGGTGGACTACATCAGTATCTATGTCTCCATCCTGCCGTACAAATGATCCTAGGTACTTGAACTTACTTACTTGTGGTACTACTTGACCCTCGATGGTGAACTGACTATTATTAGTTAGTCTATTAAAATAAAATAGAGAAATACGACTTTTTGCTAAAAAAAATTATATATTTTTTTTAAAAATAATAAATTTATATTAAGTTAAAAAGTCAACTATGACAATATTTTTGAGACAAAAAGTAAGTATTAATTGAAAAGATAATAGTAAAGCTTTAGACTAATCTACTATTATTTTTAAAAAGTAAACAATATTTTTAGTATAAATTAAAATAAAAATTCTGACAATATTTTTAGGACTGATGAATAACCCGTTTTTCTCTTTCATTATGTCGGTTAAAGTCGTTTACATAACAACATATTAAAAAGAAGGAGTTATTGTCACCACTCTTTTTTACATTTCCATTATTTTTTGCTTTGTAATCTAGACTTTCTTTACCGTGTGAAAATAATGAAAATGTAAAAAATAGTGATAGCAATAGCCCCACACAAATTAAAATCACTCATTTTACAGTAGTAGAGACTTTTCATTTTCATAATCAACTTAGTGTTTATATAATACAGTAGTTGATTGATTATCATTTTAATAGTAGTTATTTTAACGTCAATTTGGCACGAAACATACAGTGCAAGTGTATCACTATTTTATTTTTTTAAAGTATATCACTATTTTAATAATGATCTGGGGAAATTTTAAAATTATACTATATTTTATATAAACTTATAAAATTGTGCCTTTCCCCCAAAAGAATTAAACAATAGCGCTCTGCATCATAGGGGAAGACGATTACCAATATTATGTTCATCAGTAATGGACGCCTTAATGACGGAATATACTGCATTCATTGCAGTATATTCAGTATTCATTGACCTCATTTATTGTGTAATATTCAGAATTCATTGATAGCATTTATTGTGTAATATTTACTATACTAAATAGAACATACCAAAGATAGCAATCATCAATGTATAGGATACTATCCATAATGGTAGGACAATCTTGTATTATGGATAGTATCCTATACTATCCATTTCCTCAAACTTCCATACAAATACAAGATTGTCCTACCATTATGGATAGTATCCTATACATTGATGATTGCTATCTTTGGTATGTTCTATTTAGTATAGTAAATATTACACAATAAATGCTATCAATGAATTCTGAATATTACACAATAAATGAGGTCAATGAATACTGAATATACTGCAATGAATGCAGTATATTCGGTCATTAAGGCGTCCATTACACCCCCGCAGTCAAAACGGGAGGTTCGCGAACGTTGAGACTGGTTCGAAAATCATCAAACAAGATTCGGGGAAGGCCTTTGGTGAAGATATCGGCAAGTTGATGGCGAGATGGAACGTGATGAACTCGTATGTGACCTTGGGAGACCTTTTCGCGTACAAAATGTATATCCATCTCAATATGTTTAGTGCGTTGATGTTGTACCGGATTGCTGGATAGATAAACAGCACTTACGTTGTCGCAATAAACAAGTGTAGCTTTAGTAATAGGACAACGAAGTTCAAGAAGTAAGTTGCGTAGCCAACAAGATTCAGCAACGACATTGGCTACGCCTCTATATTCGGCCTCGGCACTAGATCGTGATAATGTCGGTTGACGTTTAGAGGACCAAGAGATGAGATTATCACCAAAGAAAAAACAGTAGCCTGAAGTAGAGCGGCATGTGTCGGGGCAACCTCCCCAATCCGCATCAGTGTAACAAATGAGATTAGTGTGAGGAGACTTAGTGAGGTGAAGTCCGAAATTGAGAGTACCTTTTAGGTAGCGTAGGACTCGTTTGAGGGTGGTCATATGAATGTCATGAGGAGCATGCATATGGAGACAAAGCTGTTGAACCGCATAGGTGATGTCGGGACGTGTAAAAGTGAGATATTGAAGAGCACCTGCTAAACGCCGATACAGTGTCGGCTCGGCATATGGAACGCCAGAAGTGGCGCTGAGTTTGGCAGTGGTGTCAATGGGGGTAGAAATAGGTTTACAGTTAGACATACCCGCACGTTCGAGAATCTCTGTAGTGTATTTTTGTTGGTGCAGAAATAGGCTGTCCGAGCGGCGTTGTACCGAAATGCCGAGGAAATAACTTAAAGGGCCAAGATCTTTCATGGCAAACTCCGAAGCAAGAAGGGCCATGAGATGACGACGTAGTGTGTCAGATGATGTAGTGAGGATAATGTCGTCCACATAGAGGAGAAGATATGCCATGTCGGAGCCATGATGATAGATAAAAAGAGAGTGATCACAGCGACTATGAACAAAGCCAATAGAGGATGCGTAGTCGGCAAAACGTTGATACCAAGCACGAGGGGCTTGTTTCAAACCATATAGAGATTTCTTAAGCAAACAAACATGATTCGGATAGGTTGGATCTCTAAACCCCATTGGTTGATGCATATAAACTGTCTCCTGAAGATGGCCATGTAAAAACGCATTTTTGACATCAAGTTGATGAATTGGCCAAGATTGTGAAAGAGCCAAATGGAGAACTGTGCGAATAGTAGCAGGTTTTACGACAGGACTGAATGTCTCTGTACAGTCAATGCCTTGTTGTTGAGATCTGCCATCACCTACAAGACGAGCTTTATGACGCTCAAAAGATCCATCAGAACGAGTTTTATGACGAAAAATCCACATAGAGCGTAAAATGTTAACATGGGATGGACGGGGGACTAATACCCACGTCTTATTTTTAATAAGGGCATCAAATTCATCATGCATGGCAGCGTACCAATTTGGATCACGGAGGGCGTCGGAAGGATTTCGCGGGATAGGAGATGGAGTAGAGACGACATTAAGGTTGAGAGGACGTTTAGGCTTGACGATGCCGTGCATACTGCGAGTGGTGATCGTTCGGGTGGAGGGGGCGGTGGGTATAGGCGACGCCAAAGGTGGCGGGTTGGGCGAATGGGGTGGGGTATGATGCAGGGAAGGGGTGGTTGGGGCGGTTGTAGTGTTTGAATGAAATAGAGGATTGTGGAGTATTGGAGAATAATCGTCGTTAAGAAAGTTGTATGAAGCGGTGGAGGTGGAAGATAACGTGGAAAAAGGAAATGTGTTTTCATCAAAGATGACATGGCGAGAGATGATAATTTTGCCCGTAGATAAGTCATAACATGTGTACCCCCGGTGATTAGGTGGATATCCCAGAAAAACGCAAGGCATTGAGCGTGCATTTAGTTTGTGAATGGTTGTAGAGGGTATGAGAGGATAGCAGAGGCATCCGAAAACGCGCAGGTGGGAGTATGATGGGTCTTTATGATAGAGCATTTGAGTAGGTGAAAGATGAGAGAGATTTTTGATGGGCAGGACATTTAGTAGGTAAGTGGCCATGGCAAGTGCGTGGTGCCAAAATGTAGGTGGGAGATGGGAATGGATGAGAAGAGTGCGGATGATATTATTGATTGTGCGAATAGTACGTTCGGCTTTGCCATTTTGAGATGATGTGTGAGGGCATGATAATCGAAGAGTCATACCATTTTGTTGACAGAAGGTGTGGAATTTTGAGTTGATGTATTCACGGCCATTATCGCACTGCAGACATTTAACAGGAAGTCTGAATTGAGTTTGAATGTAGTTGTGAAGATTGATAAAATGAGAATAGACCTGTGATTTGTCACCCATTGGAAACGTCCACAAAAAATTAGTGTAGTCATCGATAAATAAAACGTAATATTTATGACCAGTGGTACTTAAAATTGGAGAAGTCCATACATCACTGTGTAAAATATCAAATGGCATATTTGTGACATTGAGAGAATCATAAAATGGCAACTTGATATGTTTGCCAAGTACACATGAAGAACAAGGAGATTTATTACATTGGGAATTGCAACTGATAAAATTTTGATTGCACAAAAACTGAAAAATTGAACGACCCGGGTGGCCTAGCCGGTTATGCCAGATGTCTGCGGAAAGAGCAGTGAACGCAGGAGGGGGGCGGACGGTTGGGTGAGTGGGTATAGTTCTCCCACACTATTGCATCTCAGAATTTGTTTGCCCGTATGACGATCCTTCACAGAGAAACCAGAAGCGTCAAACTCAATGGTAACATTATTATCAGTGGTAAAACGACGAACAGAAATAATGTTTTTGACAAGTTTAGGAGCATGGAGATTATTAGATAAGTGAAGAGGGGGAAAGGGATGTGGAAGATGTGCATGACCAGAGCCATGAACAGGAATAGAATGACCACTGCCAACCATAATGGAATTTGAATGCGGCTTATTATAGTAAGACGAGAGCATACCTGGATTGGAGGTCATATGAGAGGTGGCGCCAGTGTCCATATACCAGGTGGGGTCGGGGGCAGTCAGAGATAATGTATGCATGGCTTGGTCAATATCAGTAGGTGTGTAGGGAGAGGAAAAGTGGGTGGCAGTTTTGGTGGTGGCCGGCGAGAGAGAGAGGGGAAGTTTGAGAGAGTTAGAGGATTTGCTCTGATACCATAAAAGATTGATTGAATCCTTGCCTTTCCATTTCCTCAAACTTCCATACAAATACAAGATTGTCCTACCATTATGGATAGTATCCTATACATTGATGATTGCTATCTTTGGTATGTTCTATTTAGTATAGTAAATATTACACAATAAATGCTATCAATGAATTCTGAATATTACACAATAAATGAGGTCAATGAATACTGAATATACTGCAATGAATGCAGTATATTCGGTCATTAAGGCGTCCATTAATCAGGACGATGACAAAACCCAACACAATCATAATATTATTGGCGCATAGCGTTGTTTATTCACCTAAGGGATGACCCATAACACCTTTTTTAACACCCTAGGACTTGTACTATATCTTAGTCTTTATATTTGCACTTTGAGTAAATTTTCACATCTTTTTACATTTTATTTACTTAAACATTTCGAAACATAATATGATTATTTTTGGTATCAATATTACTGATTTCATGTTGTGCAACATTTTGACATCATTTGTTACTTTTTTTATGATATTGATATAGTTACATATTTATGATTAAGAATATAATTATCAATTGGTTTTTGAGATATTTCCTAGGTAGGTATATTGTTGTAATAATAGTTGGAATTTAGAAATATATAAATTATTTTGTTGGAAATATTTATGTCAACTTGAAATTGAAGATCTTTATAAATGCCTGCAATTTTAGCAATTCAAATGATGGGTTGGAGTGTGTAGAATTTACTATGACTACTAGACTTACGTGCGTGCTTGCACACTTGTTCTTTTTGGTCTCCATGTAGACACACAAGTAAAAACATCACCAAGGAACACAAATTTTTAGAGCGAAAAAACATCGTGGAGAATGAAAGTTAAGAGCTCAACGACTTCTTAGGTTTGTGAGATCATACATATAGAGCACTTACAAGGTGTCTACTGCAAACTGAGCTTTCGACCCAGACAATGGTAAAACATCCACACTGCACGTGTCTCTGGAATCGAACTCTGTATCTCTTTATAGTAATTCTCAACTCAAATACCAACTGAGCTATGTCTTAGACCGAAGGAACATTAATCTTTAAACTATTATGTAGCATTTAAGTGTGATTGCTTATGGATTAGAATTAATGTGAGTGCTGAAGGCAAATCTTATACAGGGAAATTTAAATTTTTGGACCATCTCTCATATCGGTTAATAATATAAAAAACGAGTATAACATATATATCAGAATTGTGAGGTACGTTAGATTATGTAGTGACCTAAATAAACTAAATAGAGTATACCTTATTAGTTTTACAGCAACCTAGTCCTCCACTAACATGATATATGTTGGACCGTACACCTGCAGTAAACATCACTAGAGGGAGTGAATAGTGGTTAGCAAAAATTGCACTTCTACCCTTGAATAAAATCTCCTTTGAAAACAGAATCTGAGACCTCCACAGATTCAGTACTCGTTTTTGAAAAATTCAAAACTCAGTGTACACAACTCCAAAAATTATGAAACTTTTAGAAATTAATCTCAATGTCTTAACTAGACTCTGTCCAACAATGAGACAAAAATAAGATCGTTTGACCCTTCAACCAAATAAAAAGATTCAGATGGTCAATCTGGACAGAATTGGACATAACAGTACTGAACTTTGAAAACGTGTTTCTCTTTAATTACTCAACCAAAAAGTTTGATCTTTATGTCAAAACACTCCTTAGAGTGTCTAGTATAAGTTTAAAAAAGGTCATGACCTGAAACTATCCTTGATAAAATCAGAATTCAAGTTTCTTTGAGACTGGTCAGATTGCAGTCAGAATGGAGCAGTTATCTTGCAACGACTGAAAGACTAACTTTCCTTTGCTCAAATAAAGTGATTCTTATTGCAAATGAAATCTAACAGTCTGAAGTATAACTCCACCAAAAATCATAAATTTGGAAAATGTGTTGCTATTTTTACAAGACGTGTGAAATTGAGTGAAATCTGTAGTAAAAAGGGGCCAAAACAGAAAGTATAAAGAAGACAAGAACACCGAAGATTTATTCTGGTTCGGTCAATGTGACCTACTCCAGTACCAAGGAATATCTTTCCTTGAATTTCACTATGGAATGAATACAAATACAACAAGAATCAAGCTTGATCCTTGGGTTAAACACCAACCTTATTCAAGACTTGGATGAACACCTCTATGCAACTTTAGGTTGCAACACCTCTACCATCTATTAATGTAGCCTTATAAATTTGGCTAATCAATCCTGCAAATGAGACACAAAAGACGTGTAGCTATATGACAAATAACAATAGAACGTCTTGGCTACGCAAAGAATGAATCAAGAATGAAAAGAAGAGAATATCAAGAATAATCTTCAACTTTAGCTTTCAAGTATGTCTTCTCTTCTTCACCTTGCCTTCTATTTATAGTGTGAGTTGAGTCTTGAAGATAAGAACTCCAATATGCCAATGCCTTCATCATCAATGCTTAAGTGTCTTCACATCATTGGTTGGCCATATAATCTCCTTGTACACTTGGCAACATAAAGAAACATAATTGGTCCATCTTTGAACTTATCTTGGCCGATTTTTACACCATAAAAATGACATGAAAATAGTTTGCAAAATAAAGATAATATGGAAGGAATATTCCACCAAGAAACCCTCAACTTCTTGGTACAAGAATAGGCCATGTGATGGCTGAAATTTTCCTCCGTTAGTTTCAACTTTGAAATTTCCTAGTTGGCAATTTTGCCAACTAGCTTGTATTTGGTTGGTCCACTTATACACATGTCATAAAATGCTTCTCCACCTGTATATGCACATTTTTCAGGCTGTATATATGTGTACAAACTCAGATTTTTGAAGAGAAAATAATAAATAAGAGTTGACAAGATTATGTCAACATATAATTCAAAATTCTAACTTTTTCTCCTTGTATGTTGTGATGAATTTTCCAATAACATATCCATAAGATTCTTCAAGAAGAAAAATAGAATGTGACATGAAAACCGTCATATATCCCGCTACTGTTGATAATGTCATCAAATAAGAAAATATAATAAAAAACCACCAAATAATCTTCAAGAATGCCACAAATAATCTTCAGAATAAAGATAATAAGATACTCAAGAGATTCTTTGAGTAAAATGATGAAAATGCCCTCAGGGGGTAAAATGACCAAAATGCTCATAATGAGAGAAAACTCTGAAAATGACTCGGATGATCATAAATAGATATAATAACACCTTTGTAATGATATTAAAGATATAAATGAGTCCTTGAATCAATTTCACCATGTCAAGTAACTATAAGAACTCAAAATACCAATTTTGCCTTTTTTTGGTAAGTTGTAGAAACTTCCAAGGCATATTAGTCACAAGTCATTGTAAGACTTGTATAGTACTACTAGAAGGGGGTTGAATAGTAGGTGCAGAAAAAATTAGTTTTTAAACTTTTTGTTACCAATTACTCACTTCTGAAAACATATTCTGTTTTTTAGACCCTATATTGGATTAATTGAATGATCAAGTTCTAGACCTCCAAAAATCGTAAAATTTGGTGACAAAGTAATTTCAGATGTTATGTATATGTCATAAAAATTCTAGATTAAAATTCAAAGTATAAGACCTTAAAAAAGCGTTTTTACTGAGATTGTGTAAATCTGCCAGAAACTATTCCTCAAAAAAAAATATTCCTATTAATTTACAACCCCAGATGATCTGAAACTTTTATGACAAGACCCTCAAGATATGTATTATAGTGGGTTGAAACAGTTTTTGAAAATACCTTTGGAAAGTATGTCAACCATGTTGATGTTCTCAACCTTTGCAAATCTGAAAATCAGATTGCACTAGTCTCAGAACTATTAACGTTTGATTGACTTATACTTATCCAAATGAGTTGAAACTTGTCCAAATGAAAACTAGGATATGTGGCTATGTTTTTGTAAAATTTTATAATTTTTGAAAATCGTTTACTATTTGTATCGTTGCAACGAAATCAATGCAGAAAACCTGAAACTGAAAGTAAAGTGCAGTAAAGTAAGAACACCAAAGATTTTATACTGGTTTGGTTAAAACAACCTACTCTAGTCTTAGAGGACACCTTTCTCGGTTATCACTAAATACAATAAACACCTTACCATAAGGGCGACTGGAGTTAAACACTAACTGCATCCTTTTACAATCAATACAATCGGGCAAATGAATCACGAACACTACCACCGATCAAATGAAGGTTTGATCACACATTGATCAACCTTTTAGAACAATGAACGTGTATGGGTGGTATATTCAAAGCCTATACAATATGTAGAATATATGAACAATAGGCTTGAGAGAAGAAGAAGAAGAAAGAAAGGAGAAGAAGAAAGTAGTATAGCTTTTTGCACTTGAGAGAATGTGAGTTGTAGCCTTGCCTTGTTTACACTATCTTCTCTCTTTTATGCATGCTTGGCCGCCCCCTTTAGGGGCTCTTCCTTCTATAGAATTCTCTTTAATGTCCTTAGAAGATTGCCTTATGTAGAGATGACACCATCTTTCTTACTTGGCGCAACATGATTGAAAGGATGACTTGACATTGCTTACTTGTCACTTGTTGATTGGTCCACCTTGGCATCCTTTAATGAGCTGTAAATTCTACAAAATAACTCATAAAACATGTGCTCAAATGTAGTCAAAATATTTTCATACTATCACATTTCAATCCCTTGAATTTGGAAGAAAAATTGAGGTGCATTAACATCAACAAAATCGCCACCTATTGTAGCAGATGCTGAAATTTTAAGCATGTGTCTAATTTGAACTCTTTCCTTGTGTGGTGCCCTCTTCAATGTCACCAATCTAGTGTGGCATATTTTACATCAATTGAAATGCCAAATAAGCTCCACCTAGGCTCCACCATGGCTAAAAATGGCGTGTGGAATGAATGGACATGTGCTGAAAATTCATTTTAGTAAGCTTTGTCAAATAATGCACAATATTTACACATATATGGTAAATAAAAATAAGCCCTATTGACATTTTAACATGTCTTGAATGTGTAAAAAGTGTCTAGATACATGTTACATCTATGCCTCAAAAACGTACCATGTGTGTATGTTCGTAGAAAACCGAATTTTCGACTTTCGTCGATTACGAGATTTTTTCTGATTAAATTCAAACTTCTTGCACATGTAATGTATATTATGTCACACATAATATGTATATTATGTCACACTTTTGTCGATTACACGATTTTTTTCTGATTAAATTCAAACTTCTTGCACATGTAATATATATTATGTCACACATAATATACATAAAATAATGTGTATATTCATCTCCAATAGCTTAATCAAAAATGCCCATGTGCACTAATGAAGTTGAGTTTAAATTCTCCACCAATTTAGCATAAATTGGGAGTGATTTGTGTGTGCCAACATGGAATGATTTAGTGGCTGATATTAACATGTGAGCCATGAAATTTTTGGCTATTTTTGATGTATATAGGCTGGCCATCTTTATATGGTAAGTGCATGACATGTCGGTGAAGTTTCGGTAGTCCCTCGATATGACAATTTTTGGTTTATGACCTTATAACATGTCGTTATAATTTGACGTCACAATGACTTATATCTTATGATATAAGACCTGAATATACTTATAAATATGAGATATATAAGTGGTCTGACGTCGACGTACGTTTGTAATATATATAATGTGTCGGTGGTACATCGGAATATATGTGTATTGTGCCTTTTAAAAAAATACGAATATATATATTATATGTATATAAGGTGTGTAGAGTAATTGGGGAGAAGACTTTCCATTCTCAAATTTGTTTCCATAAAGCTTTCTCCAAATATGTCTTCGTTTAATGAACTAGTTAGTTTATTAACTTAAGCACTCTATTTAATGAACTAGTTTAGTTCATTAATCGTGGCACCTAAAAAAAGGTACAAAGACAACAAATGTTTTCCATATGATGTAAACTTTAACGCTTCATAGCTTGTTAGTACAACAACAATATATATAAGCATATCATCATCATCATCATCCCTACCCAGTATATCCCAGCGACAGCAAAAGCTATCGTTAGGGTCTGGGGAGGGTAAGTGATAGGCAGATAATACCTCTGTCCCAAGGGATAGAGAGTCTGATTCCAATGAGACCCCCGGCTCTATATGTATCTGCATAAATGACATAATAATAGAGATATGATGTGCTAGTGTGTTAGTGAGGAAATTCAAGAAATACAAAGAAGAAGCTTTCGATATTAAAATACACATAATACATATAATGCAAAACAACTGTAATATATAAGCAAACACGTGCAAAGTCAACATGAAGCGTAAATAGTTTCTACGCCTATCTATATCTTAAATATACTCTAGGGTGTCCCTATATATGACCTATACCTCGTTAACCTTAATCTTATGTCTCCTTGAACTCCTATCCTGGACCATGTCCTCAGAGAGATGCAAATCAAGTATGTCGTGCCTAATCTGCTCATCCCAAGTCAGTTTGAGCCTGTCTTTACTCCTGTTCCCCTCTACAATAAGGCTTTCAATTGCTCTGACCGGCACTGTTGTCTGTCTCTGCTTGACATGCCCAAACCGTCTCATTCTTCCCTCCCTTATCTTATCTGCTATACTAGCCACGCCTAACCTTTCTCGAAACACCTCGTTTCTGATCCGGTCTAGCCTTGTATACCCACACATCCACCTCAACATCTTCATCTCTGCCACTTCCATCTTCTGCAATTGTGACCTCTTGATGGCCCAGCAGTCTGTCCAATATAGCATTGCCGGTCGCACTGCAACCCTATAAAATTTTCCCTTTAATTTGGTTGGGAAATTCCTATCACACAGCACCCCTGAGGCCGCCTTCCATCTACACCAGCCTGCTTGAACTCGATATATAAGCATATGAAGCATGTATATCACATAAACAGTCAAGTAATAACTTATTTATGCATTTCATAAACTCGTACCATTTAAATCATGCATTTGTAAATCATTCAAACATTTATTCTAAAAAATCTCCCCCTTTTGATGATTTACAAAATAACATTGGTTCATGACTTAAATGTGATTGTTCCGTCTCCAATTATGCACAAATTCAAATTTTGAATTTTTGCATCGTGTACTCCCCCTTAAATCATGCAATCATGCTCTCTCTCCCCTTAAATCATGATTTTCTCTCCCCTTTTATTTTGTAAATGTCATCAAAAGCATTAGCAACAACGAAAAAGAAAGAGCAATTTATACCAACAGAAATCATGCATTTCTAGTGCGTTCTTAAGGGTATTGATTCAACCCTTTGCAAAAGTACCTTTTATACCCAAACTTGAGTGACCTTTCTTTGTCTTACAAAAGGTAAAAAGATAGATGAATAAGCAATATAATAAATGTTACGGGCATGTCTATATGGCCTATGGTCGAAATCATCATGGTGTATATAATATGGTTTTTCTTTTCGATATGCATTTCACTTTACATGAATAGTGCGTGATCTAGATGCATTAGTATGATACGAGTGTCGCATATGCATCAATGATTTTCTTTCATATCTATATGGTACATGATTATACTTTGCACGTGATGAAAAGCAGGAGTGCAATGAGATATAATGTGTGGTGTACTAGAAGTCTTTTTAGAATGTACACTTTTCTTGAACGCATCTGGTTTCTTAGATGAGGATAAAATAAATTTGGTTGACTTATTTTGTGTTTCGTTTCCTCAATGTATCCGAATCTGGTTTTGTCACTTTCATGCTTTTGTGAGGAAATAAGGCGATCTAGCATGTTCGTACCTGTATCGAACTATTTTACCATTCTTTCTAGATCTGCGTTTCTTGATTTCAAATTTGACTCTTGGCTTTCATTTCATTGTTTTCGGATGTTAAGGATTGAACTTCAGATCTCAATGAAACAATCAAATTAGAAGACTCCTCTTTTGAATCGTTTAATTGAGATACAAGATTTGTGTTATAGGATTCTAACACTTTCTTGTCATCAATTAAGCATTTCTTTTCTTTTGCAAGAGTCTTAGCAAACTTATGCAATTCAAGATATTGAACATACAAATCATGATACGATGGTTCATAATCGGAATCAGAATCAGAAGTTACCTCACTATCAAAAAGTGGAGGCATTTGACTTGACATACCTTCTTGTTTGGTTTTGTGACTAGTGGATGCTATCTCACAAAGATTGTTATATCTTCTTGTCGTGAGTGTGCCTGCGCTGTAATACCACTTGTAGGACATGTATAACACCACTAGAAGAGGGGGTTGAATAGTGGGTGAATAAAAAATTGGTTTTTAAAACTTTTTGTTACCAATTACCCACTTCTGAAAACAGATTCTGTTTTTAGAACCTGTTTTGGATTAATTGAATGATCAGGTTATAGACCTCCAAAAATTATGAAATTTGGTGACAAAGTAATTTCAAATATTATGTATATGTCATAAAAATTCCAGATTAAAATTCAAAGTATAAGACCTTAAAATAACGTTTTTACTGAGATTGTGTAAATCTGCCAGAAACTATTCCTCAAAATGAAAAATTTATTCCTATTAATTTACAACCCCAAATGATTTGAAACTTTTATCACAAGACCCTCAAGATATGTATTATAGTGGGTGGAAACAGTTTCTGAAAATTACTTTGGGAAGTATGTCAACCATGTTGATGTTTTTCAACCTTTGCAAATATTAAAATTAGATTGCACTAGTCTCAGAACTATTAACGTTTGATTGACTTATACTTATCCAAATGAGTTGAAACTTGGCCAAATGAACACTAGGATATGTGGCTATGTTTTTGCAAAATTTTATAATTTTTGAAAATCGTTTACTATTTTTATCGTTGCAACGAAATCAATGCTGAAAACAGGAAGCTGAAAGTAAAATGCAGTAAAGTAAGAACACCAAGGATTTTATACTGGTTCATTTAAAACAACCTACTCCAGTCTTCGAGGATACCTTCCTCGGTTATCACTAAACATAATAAACACCTTACCACAAGGGTGACTGGAGTTAAACACTAACTCCACCCTTTGATCAACCTTTTAGAACAATGAACTTGTATATGTGGTATATTCAAAGCCTATACAATATGTAGAATATATGAACAATAGGCTTGAGAGAAGAAGAACAAGAAAGAAAGGAGAAAAAGAAAGTAGTATAGCTTCTTGCACTTGAGAGAATGTGAGTTGTAGCCTTGCCTTGTTTACACTATCTTCTCTCTTTTATGCATGCTTGGCCGCCCCTTTAGGTCATCTTCCCTCTGTAGAATTCTTTTTAATGTCCTTGGAAGATTGCCTTATGTAGAGATGACACCATCTTGCTTACTTGGCGCAACATGATTGGAAGGATGACTTGACGTTGCTTACTTGTCACTTGTTGATTGGTCCACCGTGGCATCCTTTAATGAGCTGTAAATTCTATAAAAAAAACTCATAAAACATGTGCTCAAATATAGTCAAAATATTGTCATACTATCACATTTCAATCCCTTGAATTTGGGAGAAAAATTGAAGTGCATTAACATCAACAAAGTCGCCACCTATAGTAGCACATGTTGAAATTTTCAACATGTGTCTAATTTGAACTCTTTCATTGTGTGGTGCCCTCTTCAATGTCAGCAATCTTATGCGGCATATTCTACACCAATTCAAATGCCAAATAAGCTCCACCTAGTCTCCACCATGGCTGAACATGGCATGTGGAATGAATGGACATGTGCTGAAAATTCATTTCAGTAAGCTTTGTCAAATAATGCACAATATTTACACATATATGGTAAATAAAAATCAGCCATATTTTGAATTTTCTAGAAAACTTTAACATGTCTTGAATGTGTAAAAAGTGTCTAGATACATGTTACATCTATGCCTCAAAGACGTACCATGTGTGTATGTTCGTAGAAAACCGAATTTTTAACTTTCGTCGATTACGCGATTTTTTTCTGATTAAATTCGAACTTCTTGCACATGTAATGTATATTATGTCACACATAATATACATAAAATAATGTGTATATTCATCTCCAATAGTTTAATAAAAAATGCCCATGTGCACTAATGAAGTTGAGTTTGAATTCTCCACCAACTTAGCATAAATTGTGAGTGATTTGTGTGTGCCAACATGGAATGATTTAGTGGTTGATATTAACATGTGAGACACGAAATTTTTGGCTATTTTTGATGTATATGGTCTGGCCATCTTTATATGGCAAGTCATGTCGGTGAAGTTTCGCTAGTCACCCGATACGACAATTTTCGATTTATGACCTTGTAACATGTCGTTATAATTTTGACGTCACCATGACTTATATCATATGATATAAGACCTGAATATACGCATAAATATGAGGTGTATATAGTGATGTGATGTCGAGGTACATTTGTAATATATGTAACGTGTCGGTGGTACATCGGAATATATGTGTAATGTGCCTTTTTTTAAAAAAAATATGATATATATATATATATATATATATTATATGTATATAAGGCGTGTAGAGTAAATGGGGAGAAGACTTTCCATTCTCAAATTTGTTGCCATAAAGCTTTCTCCAAATATGTCTTCATTTAATGAACTAGTTAGTTCATTAACTTAAGCACTCTACTTAATGTACTAGTTTAGTTCATTAATTGTGGCATCTGAAAATAGTACAAAGACAACAAATGTTTGCCATATGATGTAAGATTTAACGCTTCATGGCTTGTTAGTACGTCAACAATATATATAAGCATATGAAACATGTATATAACGTAAACGTGTCAAGTAATAATTTATTTATGCATTTTATAAACTCGTACCATTTAAATCATGCATTTGTAAATCATTCAAACACTTTTTATCAACAGTCATAATATCCATCAAACTCACATAATAACAACATGATAAACGTATATAAATCATGTACAAATGAAAACAACCATTTTATCACATTTTAGAAAATTTTTTCTAAAAACCCTAGTAATCAATCGATCGAAATGCCTCTGCTTGAGAGATCGATGTCTCACAGTGAGGTCTAGAGTTTGTCTCTGACCTACATCGATCGATCGATGTGAGAGATCGATGTATACGTCGACCGATCGATGTGTCTCAGATTTAGAGATCGATGTCTCACAGTAAGGTTTGGAATTTTCACTACCTTACTTCAACCGATCAATGTATACATCGGTCGATCGATGTCTCCTACCTAAGAGATCGATGTCATTTTTCTTCACTTATTTGATACATTTCAATTCTTTATCATTTGCAACACGAAAGAATGTGTGAGGTGGTGGCACTTGAAACCAAAGGGCCCACCCTAATATCTACGTATGTTATTTGTTGAATCTTAAAATATATGTACCAAAGTTGTGGGTTCCATTTGATTATATAACAGTGACAAACAACTTTTGTAATCTTTGATTGGAACATATCATAGCTTACAAAAGTTGCTTTGCTTTAAGTAAAAGTAAAAGTTATTAACGAACGAATCTATTGTTGATATAGATTTACGCTTGACTAATATTTACAATTCCTTTGAGTCTCTTGGAAAAGCATTTTCTTCACGGGAAAAGGTACAAAAGGTACTAAGAAGCCTCCCATCCGAACGGGATCCCAAAGTCACGGCAATCGAAGAAAGTAAGGAAACAAAATCGATAAAGATGGAGGAATTAATCGGATCATTAAAGGTATACGAAAACAAACTCACACTACGTCAAAACAAGGTAAGATTATTTCTTTTAAATCAAATGAATACATCTTTACTTCTTCTGATCATGTAGATGATAGTGACACAAAATTGGACAACGAAGATCTAATATTATTGGCCAAAGGTTTGAGAAAATTTATGAGAAAGTCATTAAAGAATAAACCTAAGGCTGTTTCAACTAAGAGAAATAAAAATAAAAATAACGATAAAGATATAAAGTGCTATTTATGTGGAAAACTTGGACATCTATCAATGACTGCCCGAACAAGGACAAACAGACAAACAAAAACCGTGACAAAGATATAAAGGTTTGAGAAAATTTATGAGAAAGTCATTAAAGAATAAACCTAAGGCTGTTTCAACTAAGAGAAATAAAAAATAAAAATAACGATAAAGATATAAAGTGCCATGAATGTGGAAAACTTGGACATCTATCAATGACTGCCTGAACAAGGACAAACAGACAAACAAAAACCGTGACAAAGATTGGAACAGAAATAGGTCCGTCTCAGAACCTAAACAAAGGAATACAAGAAGAGCTCTCAAGATCTCCACTAAGAGTGACTTATTTGACTCTGAGACTGATGAAACTGAATAAGAAACGACACAAGTATGCTTTGCATCCAAAGCATCAAACGAGGTATGTTCGGACTCCTATTCTGATTCCGAACCCACTTATGATGATTTATTTAGTCAATATCTTGAATTACACAAATTCACAAAGACTCTCACAAAAGAAAAGAAACGGTCAACTGAAGACAAGAAGTTGTTAAAATCTTCTAACACGAACCTTGTATCTCAATTAAATGATTCAAAAGAAGAGTCGTCTTGTAAGATTAATGCATTAAATTCAGAGATTTCATCATTAACATATGAAAGTAATGAAATGAAAGCCAAGATTTCAAATTTGAAATCAAGAAACGCAGATTTAGAAAGAATGGTAAAATAGTTCGATACGGGTACAAATATGCTAGATCGTCTCATTTCCTCCCAAAAGCATGAACGTGATAAAACCGGATTAGGATACGTTGAGGATAATGAGATAAAAAATAAGTCAACCAAATTCATTTTATCTTCATCTAAGAAGCCACGTGCATTTAAGACAACTATACAGCCTGAGAAGATATCTGGTGCACCACTCATCATATCTCATCGTACTCCTTCTTTTTCATCACATACAAAATATAATTATGTACCATATAGATATGAAAGGAAACCATTGACGCATACGCGACATTCATACAACAAAAATGCATCTAGATCGCGCACCATGCACACTAACACAAATGCATACCAAAAACGAAAATCTTATTAAGCTCATAATGACATTTTCGGCCATAGGCCAAATAAACATACCCCTAACATTTATTATATTGCTTCTTCATCTCATTTCTTGCCTTTTGTAAGACCGAGGAAGGTCACCCAAGTTTGGGTGCCAAAAGGTACTCTTGCAAAGGGTTGAAGAACTAACTTTTAAGGACCCAAAATAAAGGTTATCTAAATCGTTGTCACACATTGCAGGGAACATATAAATCAAAAGATACATCAATCAAGTGGTTCCTTGACAGTGGTTGCTTGAGGCAAATGACCGGTGAATCGAGATTGTTCTCAAAATTGAAGAAGGTTACACAAGGTGGATCGGTAACCTTTGGAGACAACAACGAAGGAAGGATCATCGGAAAAGGAACAATTGGAAACCCGAGCACTCTTCAAATTCCAACGCGTTCTTTATAAGTAGTCTATCCTACAACTTGCTTAGCATCTAAAAATTCCTTGATAATGGTTTTGATGTGTGCTTCACTCATCCATATTGCAATATTATAAATAAAAATGAAAAAACGGTATTAAAAGGAAAAAGAGAAGGAAACATTTTTACACTATTTATGGATGACATGTTAGACGCTAAAGTAAAATTTTTTATGTCAAATGAACCTAATGTGAATTTATGGCATAGACGGTTAGAACATATTGGCATCTCAACTCTTGAGCAACTTCAACGAAAGAATCTAGTACGAGGATTACCTAAACTTGATTTAGACAATTTTAAGTTGTGTGAATCTTGCATTAAGGCAAACAAACATGTGAATCACTTAAGTCTAAGAATGAAATTAGCACATCTAGAGTCTTAGAATTATTACATATTGATTTGTTTGGTTCTAGTCGTACTAGAATCTTGGTGGGCGACATTATGCATGTGTCATTGTTGACGATTTTTCTCGCTATACATAGACTTTATTTCTGGAAAATAAAGATGATAGTGCCATTGAGATTGCTAAATTAATAAAAAACTTGAAAATGAGTATGGTTTAAATGTGAAAAAGATTAGGAGCAACAGAGGCGGAAAATTTAAAAATAAGGACATGATTGCATTTTGTGAAGAAAAATGTATTAAACGTGAGTTTTCACCACCTAAAACACCACAACTAAACGGAGTAGTAGAAAGAAAGAATATGACATTACAAGAAATTACGAGAACCATGCTATGTGAAAATAAGTTGCCTAGATTTTTATGGGCGGAAGCCGTAAGTTGTGCATGATATATAGTTAACCGCTTATCGATTAGAAAGAAAATAAACAAAACCCCTGATGAAATTTTGAATGATCGCATGCCTAAGATTGATTATTTTCGTGTGTTTGTTTGTAAATACTTTGTCTTAAATACAAAAGATAATCTAGATAAATTTGAGTCTAAATCCATTGGATGCATCTTTGTTGGATATTCTGTGAATTCTAAGGTACATAGATGTTACGATCCTATCACTAGACAGATTTTAGAATCTATTCTTGTGAAATTTAATGAATTTGGTGAAGATGAAGTAAATAAAGAATGTGATGATGATTTTGAACTAAAGCCCGTGTTAGACGATATAGAAGAAAATATCGTACATGATGAAACGACACACTAGAAATGCATGAAAATTTAGAAAATAATCAACCAAGATGACATAGGAATCACCCACACGACCTCATCATAAGCGACATAACACAAGGTGTACAACCACAAAGAAGAATAAATCAAGATGAAATAAATCAATTCCATGCTATAATATCTGAAATAGAACCCAAGAATGTGTTTGATGCTTTGAATGATTCTTCTTGGATTGACGTTATGCATGATGAACTAAATCAATTCATCAGAAACGATGTGTGGGATTTAGTACCCAGACCACAAGATAAAACGATAATAGGCACAAAGTGGGTCTCTAGAAACAAAATGAATGAAGATGGTAAAGTCGTTAGAAACAAAGCGCGGCTTGTAGCACAAGGCTATAATCAAGAAGAGGGAATAGATTACGAAGAAACATTTGCACACGTAGCACGCTTAGAAGCTATACGATTATTTCTTGCTATTGCTTATATAAATTTTTTTTAAACTTTATCAAATGGACGTAAAAAGTGCATTCTTAAATGGCTTTATACAAGAAGAAGTCTATGTAAAACAACCACCCGGCTTTGAGGATATAAAATACCATAATCATGTGTATAAGTTAAAGAAGGCACTATATGGTTTAAAACAAGCACCTAGGGCTTGGTACAATCGTTTTGCTACTTTTCTCTTAGAAAATGGATTTAAAAGAGGCACCATAGATAGTACGTTATTCTTGAAACAAGAAAAATCGGATTTACTTATTATTCAAATTTATGTTGATGATCTTGTTTTTGGATCTACATGTCATAAGCTAGTAGAAGAATTTGAAACGTGCATGAAATCCGAATTTGAGATGTCTATGGCTGGTGAGCTAAATTATTTTGTTGGCTTGCAAATTAAGCAACTAGTAAAGGCATACATATAAGTCAAGTTAAATACGTAAAAAACATGATTAAGAAGTTTAACTTTGAAAACTTGAAACCATCTACCATCCCATCTACCATCCCTATGAGTGTAACCACTAAACTTGATAAAGATAAAAATGGAAATGACTTTGATAATGGTTTATATAGGTCTATGATTGGTTTTTTTCTTTATCTTACTACAAGTAGACCCGATATCATGTTTAGTGTTTGTATGTGTGCTTGTTTTTAAAGTAACCCTAAAGTGTCACACTATAATGCTATAAAAAGGATATTTCGGTACATTAAGCACACTCCCACATTAGGAATTTGGTATGATAAAAACTGTGAATTCAACTTGCATGCCTATACTGATGCGGATTATGGCGGATGTAAAATTGATAGAAAAAGCACAAGTGGTACATATCAATTCATCGGCAATTCGTTAATATCTTGGCTTTCAAAAAAGCAAGCTAGTGTAACATTATCTACCAGTGGAGCAGAATACATGACACTTAGTCTTTGTTGTACACAACTATTATGGCTAAAACAACAACTAACAAATTTTAGAATAGCTGTAAATCGCATCCCTATATATTGTGATAGTATGAGTGCTATTTACTTGTCTAAGAACCCCGTTTTACATTCTAAGGCAAAACTATAGAGGTACGATATCACTTTCTTTGTGATCATGTAAACATTGGTGATATTGTTATAGAAAATGTCCGTACTGAAGCACAAGTAACCGACATATTCACCAAAGCACTTAATCAAGCCACATATGAAAACTTACGTTCGAATTAGGCATGATTTCTGTTGATATGCTATAAAATACTATTTCTTTCCATTCTTACTTATACTTTTGATGAAATTTACAAAATAAAGGGGGAGAGAAAAGCATGATTTAAAGAGGAGAGAAGCATGATTTAAGGGGGAGCATGATACTATGAAATTTAAATTTTAAATTTGTGCATAATTGTAGGGGGAGCGATCACATTTAAATCATGGATAAATGTTATTTTGAAAATCATCAAAAGGGGGAGATTATTGAGAAATTGGGGTTTGATTGAGGTCAAAAATGCATGATTTAAATGTTACATGTTTACGAAATGCATGAAATAAGTGTTACTTGATATATGCACGTGATAAAAATGCTTTACATGTTTATATATAATGTTTTTGTACTAACAAGCCATGAAACATTAAGGCTTACATCATATGGCAAACATTTATTGTCTTTATACTATATTCAGGTGCCATAATTAATGAACTAAACTAGTTCATTAAGTGAAGTGCTTATGGAGATGAACTAACTAATTCATTAAATGAAGACATATTTAGGATACACTTGGAGAGAGCTATTTGGCAAAAAATTTGGAATGGAAAGTTCCCTCTCCACACTCTTAAATACACGCCATATACATATACATATTATATATCCATATTTTTTTACGCCAAACTATATACTTATATTCTGACGTTCAACTGACACGTCATATATATTATAAACGTACGTCAACGTTACACCACTATATACACTTCATATTTATGAGTATATACAGGTCACATATCATATATTACAAGTCATAGTGCCATCAGAATTATAACGACATGTCACAAGGTCATAAGCCGAAAATAGTCGTATAGGGTGACTACAAAACTTCACCAACATGTTACGTACTTAACATATAAAGATGGTTAGCCTATATACACCAAAAATACTCAATAATTTCGTGATATACATGACAAATTCAGACCCAAAGTCATACCATGTTTACACACACAAATCACACACAATTTAGCCTGAATTTGTGGAGAATTCAAATTCAAGTTTCTTTTGTCACATGGGGCGTTTTTTCTCAGCCATTGGACCTGAATATACACCTTATTTTATGTAGATTATATGTCACATAATATATTTTATATGTCTAAGAAGTTTGATTTTAATCGGAGAAAAATCGTGTAAGCGACGAAAGTTGAAAATTTGGTTTTCTACACTCAGGCATACATGAAAACATTATGTCCTTGATGTCACATGTATCTAGGTATTTTTTACATATTCAAGACATATTAGAGAGTTCTAGAAAAATAAATTTAGGGCTGATTGCAATTTACCATGTGTGTGAAGATTGTACATCATTATGTGACAAAGTTTACCAAAAGACAATTTCAGCACATGCAACTGAACCTATACAAGCCATTTACAACTTGTTGGAGCCCAAGTGGATCTTATTTGACACTTTAATTAGTGGAGGATAAGCCACACATGTTTGATGACATTGAAGAGGACAACACACAAGGAAACAATTCAAAATACAACACGTGCTGAAATTTCAGCACATGTTAGCGCTGGCCGAATTTTTACCCCTCTTTGTCTTCAATTTTATTACAAAATTTAAGGGAGATCATATCATGATTATTTAAAAATTAACCACCTTGATTTTAAGCATGTGCTTCAGATTTTTAAGGGAAATTTTCAGCTCATTTATGAAGTGTCAAAGCGGATTAAAGATGGCATATCAAGAAGTGACAACTAGGAAAAGTCAAGTTATCGTCCAATCGTATTGCGCCAAGTAAGCAAGGTTGTGTCATCATTTACACAAAGCAATCTTCCAAGGGTATTCAACACAATCTTCAAGTAAGACTCTAACCTTAGGGGGTGGCCAACACACTATAAAAAGGGGCAAGGTGGTGCAAGACAATGCTAAGAAAAGTTCATATTCTTACAAGTTCAAAGCAAGATTACTCTCTTCTTCTCCCATTCTTTTCTCTTGCTCTTAGCCTCAAGCCTATCATACATATCTTCCATATACTAAATAGGTTCTGTGTAAACCACCCACATACGTTTATCTCGTGTAAAAGGTTGATCAATGTGTGATCAAACCTTCATTCGATCGGTGATAGTGTTCGTGTTGTTGTGTTTGTTTGTTTGATTGTAAAAGGATGGAGTTTATGTATAACTTCAGTCACCCTTTTGTCAAGGTGTCATTTGTAATTAGTGAATATAGAAGAAGGTGTCCTCGAAGACTAGAGTAGGTTGTTTAACCAAACTAGTATAAAAAGCTCGGTGTCATTTACTTGCAGCACTTTTGCTTTCAGTTTCCAGTTTACTGTATCATTTTTATACTCGCAGGAAAAATAGCAAATGTTTTTCAAAAAGCACAATTTCTGAAAAACATAGCCACACGTCCTAACTTTCATTTGAGACAAGTTTCATCACATTTGGATAAGTATAAGTCAGTCAAACATTAATAGTTCTGAGACTAGTACAATCTGATTCTCAGATTCGCAAGAGAACATCAACGTAGTTGACATACTTACCAAGGGAATTTTGAAAACCTGTTTTAACCCTTTAAAGTACACATCTTGAGGGTCATGCCATAAAATTTGCAGGTCATTTAGAGTTGCCAATTAATAGGAATAAATTTTTTATTTCAGAGTACAATTTCTCATAGATTAACGCAGTCTTTAGAAAAATGTGTTTTCAAGGGGTTAGGCTTGGAGCTTTAATCTGAAATTTTTGTGAGACACTCATAACATCTGAGAGCACATCTTCACCAAATTTCATAATTTTTGGAACCAGGTCATCTAGATAAATCAAATAAGGATCTGAAAACATAAACTGTTTTTATAAGTGAGTCATTTGGTCCAAAAAGTTTTGAAAAACGAATTTTCCGCACTCACTATTCAACCCACCCCATTCTAGTGATGCTATACGGGTCCTACAACCACTACCCGAATATTTGAGATTAGGGTTGGATACCCGACTAAACTTTGGGGTTGCATTCTCGGATGATAACGGATCCACTGTTGACATATGGGGGTAAACGGTCGTTAAGTTGGAGAGTGATGAGTCAACAGAAAGCGTAAAACTAGATGAAATAAGGTGGCCATCTACGGATGAGCATATCTCATTCCACATTATCAATGTCTTCCACTTGAAGTGGATCTTTGGCCTTAAGGTCTCATTCCACGTTATCAATGTAGCGCCCCGCTCCCGAGCCCTAGCATCAAAAAAATGCACCTGCCGTAGTCTGCTAAGAGAAATACAAGACCTCGAATTAACTTCTTACACGTCAGAAAAAACATAGAATTTTTTTCGCAGAAACGATAAATATAAATGTTCAATTAAAATTCCATCCATAAATAATTCTGATGAAAATAATGAATAAGTACTTGGGTTGACGAGACCCGACACGTCACTCTACCTACTCAGCCACATCAGCCCCGTCCTCGACAAAGATGTAGTCGCACTCGTCCTCATGCTTAAGGGAGGAGTAGGGGTGAGTGACGTGACATCACCTAGTAGGTGCCTGCCTCGGTCTAACATGAACGATCATACAAAAATGATATATACACACATAATCACATAGTTCAAGACACAGTGTAGATAAAGAATAAAAACTGCGGAAAGTAAGTCACTTCAAGTAACAATGCGCAACTTCATGATGCATGTCTTCCTCTATGTGTCACACGCAACAAAAGTCATGTCATGCAACATGTACATATCTTTTCCATGCAATGCATGCTCCGGGTTGTGTCTGTGGGTCTTATCCACAGTCCACCTGAGTGTCTGCAGCTCTTGACCATAGTCCACCGTCTACACATTCTGCAACTCTTAGTCGTAGTCTACCTACCACGTTTTTTCTTTTTCTTTTTTTTATGTAACTCTTAGTTACATGCTACCTACCAATGCGATGCTCGTGCCATGAATGCAATGGGAATCCTTCTTTTTGTATTTTTTCGGGGTTCACTTCCCACTTCCTGACGTTCAATAACATTTACTCTATGGTACTTTAATTAGTGGAAAGGTGAAAGTTATTAATTACCCTCACTTATATTTTCCACTGCTAGTATAAACTTTTCTGGCATTTTCTACTATTTTCTCTATTTTTCCTTATTATTTTCTAATTATTTGAATTAGTTAAAATAATTTCATTTCAAGAAATTAGGTGAAAATAATTTATTTCAGCATATTATATTTTTTGGAATTTTTTGAAAACTATTTATAATTTTTTGGAATTTAAAATCATTTTATACAATTTATTTATTATTTATTTAATTTTTAAATTATTTAATTATTCTTTTTTTTCGGTTCAGCTCAGCAGGGCCCATATTTAATTTTGTTTTATCCAGCCTGCTCAGCCTGTCCCCGTAATAATTAATTTTTTATATACTCAGCGCAGTCCGACCCAATTTATCTCTTTTTATTTTTTTTATATTCTACAGGCCAGTCGCGCCCAAACAGGCCAGACTAGGCTGACTCGCTTTTAGTCCACCCCGCCACCACTAGTCAGCTCAGCTGGCCCGGTCCAGGTTAGTCTGACCTGAAATTTACTTTTTGTATTAAATCTTAATTACTTCTAATTTTAATAAAATTTCGTTTTAGCTCCGAGTTGACTCAAACCAATTTTATTTGACTCCGTTTAACGCAAAGCATCCACTGCTATGGGCACGTCATCACGTGTTCTGCACGCGCCATGAGGGGCTACGTGTGGGGCCCACGCGTCACCCCTGCATGTGCGCATATCGCACATGCGCCACCACGTCAGAACCTATTTTTCGATCCCAATCCAAATTTTCTCCTATTTCCAGGCTATAGAATCTAATCTAAAGCCAAAACAAAAATTAAAATGCCATTAGCATGAAAAATTACCACAGTTTTAATTCCAATTTCGTACAATTTGCATCCTTTATCGAATTAACACCTACACACATACAAGCCAGCAGTCACACAACCAAATTTATACTTTTACAATAAAAACATGAAATTAATAATTTAAACAATTAAAAACAACAAATCACATAAAGTATACCATTAAAGCATGCTAGTTTCATACCAAAAACGAGTGGGAGTAGGCAACCTACCTCACTTGACGTTAAATACGAATAGAATAGATGTATTTAGGTTAGATTCAGGTGGTTTGCTAGCCTCCTTTTTCTCTTCTTCTCTCCTTTTCTTTTTTTTTTCTTGTTTTCCCTTCCCTCTCCTTGCTGCATGTTCCCCTCTTTTTTCCCTTGGGTGGTGGCGTAAGTGTTAGCTAGGGGAGGTTGAGGGGCGAATTTAGCTATTAATTTGTAGGGGAAAGAAGGGAGAGATAGGGGGTGACGGAGAGAAATTAGGGGGAAAGGGAGGGAATTAAGGAGAGGATTATGATAGAATTTAATATTAGAATTTAATTAATTTTTTGGTATCATAATATTTTACCATCCTTACAAGAAGTTTCGTCCTCGAAACTTGATATACCTTAATCGAAGAGGTGCGGGCATCTCTCTTACATATGCTCCTCGAGCTCCCAAGTCGCCTCGCGCTCCACATGGTTGCTCCACTGTACCTTGACATAAGGGATGATCCTTCTCCTTAGCTCTTGGTCTTTGTAGTCTACGATCCTGATAGGGATCTCCTCATATCTCGCATCAAGCCGAATTCTCAATGGCGGTGCATCCAACACATGACTCAGATCAGGTTCATATCTCCTCAGCTGAGAAACATGAAATACGATGTGCACCTGAGCTAATGTAGGGGTAACGCCAATCGGTAAGCCAATGTACCAACCCTCTTGAGTACCTCGTACATGACCGATGTAACGAGACCTCGGCTTACCCTTCAAACCAAATCGTGCAACCCCTTCATGGGCGACACTTTCAAGTAAACCTTCTCGCCCACGGCGAACTCTAGGGGACGCCTCTTTGAATCTGCCCAACTCTTGCTTCTGTCTTGAACAATCTTAAGTATATCACGGATCAGCTTCACTTTTTCTTTCGTCTGCTCAATCAATCCTGGTCCGGTGATAGTGTGCTCACCCACTTTGTCCCAATAAAGATGGGACCTACACTTGTGCCCATAGAGTGTCTCAACTGGTGCCATACCGATGGCACTATGGTGACTGTTTTTCTAGGAGGACTCGATCAACTTAACCATACCATTCAAGTTCCCTGTGAAGTCCAGTTCCCAAGCCCTCAACATGTCCTCAAGTGTCTGAATCGTCCTCTCTGACTGCCAATCGGTCTGGGGATGAAATGCAGTGCTCAAACGTAGCTCCGTCCCCAATGTTCTCTGGCATGCTGACCAAAATCTGGAAGTGAATCTCGGGTCATGGCCTGAGGCTATACTGACTAGAACTCCATGAAGACTGACAATGTTATCAATGTAAAGCGTCGCCAATCTCTCCATGGTAATACAACTCAGCACGGGCAAAAAATGAGTAGATTTCGTTAGTCAATCAACAATCACCCAAATCATATTGTTGTAGTTTCTGGATTTTGGAAGCCATACAACAAAATCCATCGTCACATGCTCCCACTTCCACTTCGGTATCTCCAACGGTAACATCAAACCTCCTGGCCTCTGGTGCTCCGCTTTAACCTGCTAACAAACGAGACACCTCTCAAAGAACTCGGCTATGTGTCTCTTCATGCCGCTCCACCAATAATGTTTCTTCAGATTGTTATACATCTTTGTGGTGCTCGGATGAATTGACAACTTCGAATTGTGTGCCTCCATTAATAACTCCTTCCTTAATCTCAACATTAAGTACACACAACCTCCCTTGGTACCACATACTGCCGTCATCATAAATCGAGAAGTCATCAACTTGATTGGTCATCATTTTTTCGCAGATACCACTAAGTGTCATGTCCTCCTTTTGAGCCTCTTTAATCTGATCAACTAAAGATGGGGTGATAATCATAGTCGCGAGAACATTAGCCGTAGCGTCTACAATATCTTAATCGAACTTGGTGATCTTTCTCTCCAATGGTGTCTGCCTGGCATGACTCGAATTCTAGCTCAACGCGTCAGCGACCCGGTTTGCCTTCCCTGGATGATAACTGATAGTCATATCGTAATACTTTAACAACTCAAGCCGCCTCCTCTAACGTATAATTCAACTCTTTCTGCGTGAACAGATATTTCAGACTCTTGTGATCAGTGAATACTTCGCACTTTACTCCATACATATAATGAAGCCAAATCTTAAGTGCGAAAATCATTGCAGCTAGCTCCAGGTCATGAGTTGGATAATTTTGCTCATAAGGCTTCAACTGTCATGAGGCATATGCAATAACTCTGTCATTATGCATAAGGACACATCCTGCAATGAAAAAGTTAGACCACAATTGTAATGCATATAAAATCAAATTGAAATTATATACATGTACCTAGCTCGTTCTTTGATGCATCATTATAGATGACAAACCCTTCCGAACCAGAGGGCTGTGCGAATACCGGAGCTGTGGTTAACCTCCACTTCAACTCTGCAACACTCTGCTTGCAATCAGCGGTGCATTCGAATTTTGTCTTATTCTATGTCAATCTACTCAGGGGCACCACTATTGATGAGAATCCTTCAACAAATTTCCTGTAATATCTGGCCAAACCCAGAAAACTTCTCATTTCAGTCACATTGGTCGGCCTAGACCACTCAGTAATAGCTTCAATGTTCTTGGGATCTACAGAATTTCCCTCCTTTGAAACCACATGTCCCAAGAAAACCACGCCTTTCAACCAAAATTCGCACTTACTAAACTTGGCATACAACTTCTTCTGCCTGAGGACCTCTAGAACCTCCCTCAAATGCTCTGCTTGCGACTCCTAATCAGGGGAATAGACTAGAATATCATCAATAAACACAACCACAAACTTATCAAGCTGATTCCTAAAATACCGTGTTCATCAAGTCCATGAAGGCTGCTGGAGTATTAGTTAGACCAAATGGCATCACTAAGAACTTGTCGTGGCTATATCTAGTACGAAATGCAGTCTTTGCTACATCCTCTGCTTTAATCTTCAACCGATGATATTCAAATCGGAGATCAATTTTAGAAAACACTTTTGCAACCTAAAAGAATGCCAAAGTTGTGAGATTAATTGGAAAATTATATGATATTAACTAGGCATTGCATTGATTTAAATGGTACCTTTAACTGATCGAAGAGGTCCTAGATCCCGAGTAGAGGATATTTGTTCTTGATTGTGATCTTGTTGATCTCCTGATAATCGGTACATAATGGCATACTTCCATCCTTATTCTTCACAAATAGCACAGGGACTCCTCAGGGTGAGACACTAGGGCAAATAAACTTGCGATTCAAGAGTTCCTGTAGTTGCTCCTTCAATTCTTTGAATTCTGCTGGGGCCATACAATACGGTGCTCTAGAGATAGGTTCAGCACCTGGTATCAGATTGATTTCAAATTCCACCTCTCGGCTAGAAGCAATACTAGCATCTCATCGGGAAACACATCTTTGAATTCGTTTACTACAGGAATAAAAATCAAAGGATGGAACCTCCTGCTCTGTACCCATGGCGTAGACTAGGAATCCTTCTCTGCACGTCTTCAGTGCTCGATACGCCTGAGCTATAGTCAAATATATGTTCTGGGGCAACTTTTTGAGCTTAGAATCCGCTGGAAGATAATTTCATGCGTACCCGAACTCTTCATGTTGACCTGCTTCTACTGACAATCAATAGTGGCATGATACTTAGACATAAAGTTCATGTCCAGAATAATATCAAAGTCCTTCATCTGAATCGGGATCAACGTCACAAAGAACTCCAGACCATTTATCTCCAACTGACATCCTCTGTACTGATGATGGGATACTAGTACCTAATCAGCGACTGCTTGGACTCGATACGGGTCTCGGGCTACTCAGGTAAGATATTAAGATTCTTGAAAAATTTCTTGGCGATAAAAGAATGACTAGCACCACTATCGAATAAGACATTATCGGAAACCTTGTTGATTAAAATCGTACCTAACACATTTAGGGTTATACACATTGCATATGAACACAGACAAAAATTTGAATTCAGAATAGAAATTTACTTAATTAAATGGTTCCTGCTATGACGTCGCTATCTTCCTCGACATCTGCATCGATTATCACATGGACTCGAGCATTGGTCATCGCCTTTCCCTTCTGCTGCCCTGACCCTGCGATGGAGGGGGCGCCTGCCCCTGCCCAGTGCATTCTCTCGCAAAATGTCCTGGTTTTCCGCATTTGTAGCAAACATTCATGTTCCTCCAACAATGGCCTAGATGCGGTCGTCCACAATGAACACATGGCAGTGGTGGTGGTCCTACCTCCCTCAATGGTTGTGTATCAGTCATAGCTGGTCCACCAATCATCAGTGGCTGCACCGTCTGTCTCTGTCCCTGCTGCTATGACAGTCTAGTGGCGGTGGGGCACCTTCAACCATCTCCCTGATCTACCTGAATGCGTATCCTCCTAGGGCATCTTGCCCTTGTTCTCCCCAGCAACCCTCTCTAGGTCATTCTCGACCTCTCTGCAAACCTCCAGAAGATCCTCGAATGTCCTCGGCCTCGCATATACAAGCGACCTCTGAATACGCGAGTTCAGCCCTGTCCTGAACTTTAACATCTTGGCCCTCTCATTCTCTATAGTAGAGGGCATATATCTCCCCAGAGTGTGAAATCTCTCTGTATGCTGGTCTACAATCATGGACCTCTGAGTCAACATCTGGAACTCAATCATCCTCCTCTGAATTGCACTCTCTGGGATGTAGTGCCTCTGGTACTCCTCTCTGAACTGAGTCCAAGTCACCGGTGGGGTCAACCAGATCTGCACATTATGCCACCACTCCTTGGCATCTCCCTCAAGGAATGACACCACTACCTCAACCTTCAGATTATTAGGCACCTATAGTAGACGAAGATGCTCGGACACGTTCTTCAGCCAAATCTCGGCCTCCTCTGGCCGTGCCGTCCCCCTGAACATCAGAATCCGGGAGTTCTGTATCTCCCTGTAGTAAAATATGAGCCCCTGCGGTGGTGGTGGTGGCGACAGCTGCTGGAAGCGGCTGCTGAGCCACAAGGGTGGTCAGGGTATCTGCTAAGACCTGGGGGATGGCCCCCTTGATCTGATGATTCTCTCCATCGTGTCCTCCATTTCCATCTGGATCACGGTGTGGTAGCATTTTCTAAAAAGATGATTAAAGGTATTTTAAGAACTTAGACAATTATGACACACATGCAAGGGTTCCGGGGAAAAAACGTTAATTACATAAAGAAAGGTCACCAACGACACACACCTCCCATAACACGATCATAACATAGGTCTACTTCATTTATTAAGGGTAAAATCGTCATTTTGAAAACAGATCATGACTTATGTCTAAGTGATCTAATTAATCCTGCGTTTCCGAGGCACATCTGAAGCCTCGACTCTAATACCACCTGTAGCTCCCCTGCTCCCGAGCTTTAGCATCAGGAACAGTGCACCTGCCGTAGTCTGGCGACACTTGAAGAATCTTTTCCGCTTCCTTCTGATCCTAGAAAACGTCTGCTAAGAGAACTGCATGGCGTTGAAGTAACTTCTTACACGTGAGAAAAGACGTAGAATTTTTTTTCGTGGAAACGATAAATATAAATGTTCAATTAAAATTCCATCCATAAATAATTCTGATGAAAATAATATATAAGTACTTGGGTTGACACGACCCGACACGTCACAGTGTGAAATCAAAAGTGCAAAACTAAATGTACAATGGATCGTCTATGTGAATCCCCAAAACATAAAGTAACCGGCCGCATGGTCTCTCTAGCTCTTATGCACAGCCGTCACTCTGCCCAGTCAGCCACATCAGCCTCGTCCTCAACAAAGATGTAGTCGTACTCGTCATCATGCTTACCTAGAGGGGGAAGTAGGGGTGAGTGACATGACATCACCCAGTAGGTGCCCGTCTCAGTCCAACACGAACAAGCATACAACAATGATATATACACACATAATCACATAGTTCAAGACACAATGTAGATAAGGAATAACAACTACGAAAAGTAAGTCACTACAAGTAATAATGCACAACTTCATGATGCATGCCTTCCTCTATGTGTCACACGCAACAAAAGTCATGTCATGCAATATGTCCATATCTTTTCCGTGCAATGCATGCTCCCGGGTTGTGTCTGTGGGTCTTACCCACAGTCCACCTGAGTGTCTGCAGCTCTTGACCACAGTCCACCGTCCATACATTCTGCAACTCTTAGTCGCAGTATACCTACCACATTTTATTGTTTTCCTTTTCTTTTTTTTTTCTGTAACCCTTAGTTACATGCTACCTACCAATACAATGCTCGTGCCATGAATGCAATGCAAATCCTGCTTTTTGTATTTTTCCAGGGTTCACTTCCCACTTCCTGACGTTCAGTGACATTTACTTTATGGTACTTTAATTAGTGGAAAGGTGAAAAGTTATTAATTACCCTCACTTACATTTTCCACGGCTTGTATAAATTTTTTCGTCATTTTCTACTATTTGTTTCCTATTTTTCTCTCAATATTTTCCAATTATTCAAATTAGTTAAAATAATTTCATTTCAGGAAATTAGGTGAAAATAATTTATTTCAGCATATTACATTTTATAAAATTTTTTGGAAATTATTTAGAATTTATTTATAATTTTTTGGAATTTAAAATCATTTTCTATTATTTATTTATTATTTATTTCATTCTAAAATTGTTTAATTATTCTTTTTTTCAGTTTAGCTCAGCCCAACCCATCTTTAATTTTTTTATCCAGGCTCAGCCCGGCCTGTAATAATTAATTTTTTTATTTACTCAGCTCAGCCCGGCCCAATTTACCCCTATTTATTTTTTTATATTATGTAGGTCAGCCCGACCCAAACAGGTCAGACCAGGATGACTTGCTTTTGGTCCAGCCCGCCAGCGCTAGTCAGCTCAGCTGGCCTGTTCGGGTCAGGCCGACCCGGCTGACCTGGAATTTACTTTTTTTATTAAATCCTAATTCCTTCTAATTTCAATAAAATCTTCGTTTTAGCTCCGAATTGACTCAAACCAATTTTATTTGACTCCGTTTAACGCGACACATCCATTGCCATGGACACATCAACGTGTGTTCTGCACACACCGTCAGGGGCTGCGCGTGAGGCCCATGCGCCACCGTCCATGCGCGTGTGTCGGCCACGTGCCACCCTGTCAGAACCCATTTTTCGATCCCAGTCCAAAAGTTCTCCTATTTTCAGGATATGGAACCTATTCTAAGGCCAAAACAAAAATTTAAAATGCCCCTAGCATGAAAAATTACTAGCGTTCAGATTCCAATTTCGTACAATTTGCATCCTTTGTTGAATTAACACCTACACACATACAAGCCAGCAGTCACACACAGCCAAATTTATACTTTTACAATAAAAAAATGAAATTAATAATTTAAACAATCAAAAACAACAAATCACATAAAGTATACCATTAAAGTATGCTAGTTTTGTACCAAAAATGAGGGAGAGTAGGCAACCTACCTCACTTGACGCTAAATACGAATAGAATAGATGTATTTAGGTTAGATTCGGGTGGTTTTCTAGCCTCCTTCTTCTCTTCTCCTCTCCCTTTCTCTTTTTTTTCTTCTTTTTCCTTGCCTCTCCTTGATGCACGTTCCCCCTTTTTTCCTTTTTTTCCTTGGGTGCTGCCGTAAGTGTTAGCTAGGGGAGGGGGAAAAATTTAGTTATTAATTTGTAGGGGAAAGAAGGGAGAGATAAGGGGGTGATGGAGAGAAATTAGTAGGGAACGGGAGGGAATTAAGAGAGGATTAGGATAGAATTTAATATTTTTTTCGTATCATAACAATCAATGTCCCCCCTTGAAGTGGATCCTTGTCCTTAAGGTCTCATTCCACGTTATTAATGTCTTCCCCTTGAAGCGGATCCTTGTCCTTAATGTCTCCCCTTGAACTGGATCCTTGTATTGGATTTATTTAATAAATACCTGAATAAAGACCGTTTAATTGAATCACTAGGCAAAGTAACAAAAGGCGAAATTTTTACCTTTGCTCCATGTTTGATGTTGATTTGTTAACCATGTATGCTCTTGCTGCTTGATGAATCTTGCATGATCCAAGGATTCACGACCTCCCACCAATTGTTAATACAGCCCTTGAACGGATTCAACAATTCACTGCTTTACCCGATGGAGAGGCTAGACAATGTGGGATGTATAAGAAAAAGATTGGCACTCCCCTCTTTCTCCCCTATAGGCCGGTGGTTATGCTTGAATTGTGTGAGGATATGAAGGTCTCCTCCTTTAAATAGAAGGAGAATCCTGATGGTGATAAGATTCAGAGTTATGTTTGAAACCAAATCATTTTCCTTTATAGATGAGAATTCTTTCTCATCTTTATCACCAAGGGAGGATATACTTGATGTTATCATCATGTGATCTTTATCAACTATTAAATATTATTTAATATTTAATAATAAATATTATCATCTAATATTTAATATTAAATATTATTTAATAGTTAGTAACTGTGTACCAACATTTTTCTACTAACCACACGTGGGTTGTCGCCTCTTGGGGACCAGACGTTGTACAATTTATGGTCGTTGCACTTTTAACTCATCCATCACGGTCTCTGGCAATATGACTTTCTACATATTCGGAGTTTCTATTTTAGACCACACTATACATCCACGAATACACCCGATGATCACTTAACGTGTGAACGCAATAATTAATATGATTACGTGACATATGTGGCATATAAAATTATCATACATAACGTCCACCTTATGATTAAATTATGTTTACTTAATCAACATGCTGCGCATTACACGTATCACGAATTAATCCCAACACCTTATCCTTAAGGTCTACACATGGAAATTTGGTGTTTATCAATTTTTCAGATTTCCAAGTAGCATCTTTAAGAGTCAGCTTCTTCAATTTAATCAGCTGCTCCTCTGCAAACTTCTTCCCGCGTTTCATCTAGCGAGTCTCCAACATTGCTTCAGGCTCTAGCATGGTTTCCCCATATTTTTTCAAAGGCGGCATCTCATGACTCACTTTGACATTTTCTCCAATGTGCTTGCGAAGGAGAGAAACATGTAATGTTGGACGAATGCGAGCATCAATTAGTAACTTGAGCTTCTAAGCGACTTTCCCAACTTTTTTCTCTCCACTGTATGTGACCCATAAAATCGACTTGACAATTTTTCATGTTTCCTTGGCGCCATAGTTTGTTTATCACTATTGAGTGAGCCCTTTCATAAGTTGGAAGGACGGTGGTGGCCAACCATATCGAGCATGAAAAGGGGATATTCCCATAGAAGAATGATATACAGCATTATACCAGAACTCATTTTCTTGGGTGGTGATGAAAGCAGAGAAGATATTTGTAACTTTATTTTGGACTCTATAATGCCGCCCGTCCCCACCCCCTTCCAAAATTGCTCTATTTTTCACCCATATCTCCGTAAATTCATGTTACTCTTCTTTGACAGTATATCGATTTATAATCCCAATTGGCCACAACATCTCGAGCATGTCAAACAAAATTTGAAAATTCTCCAACAAAACAAAATTTTGACAAAGAAAGCCAACGCGATTTTGGCAAGCATGAACTTGAATATTTAGGCCAATTGTGACATGCAATGGAGAAAAGGTTCACGAAGCATGTTAGTCGAGATTAGTCGAACTGTGTTGATCCAAAAATAGTAACAGTCGTGTTGAAAAAATAAGAAAAATAAGCTGTCAATTGAAGCTGTGCTAAACAGATGAAAAATACTACCGAACCACGGTGACTTTGCAATGATGAAGTAAGAAAAATAAACTAATGTGGCAAGCATGAACTAGTTGGGAAGTTCTTTTTGTTTTTTTTTTTGTGTAAATGATGAGTTGTTTACAAACAAGTTACGAATGACATCATTGAAGAACATGAACTTTTATTCCGACCGTTATTTTAAACTGCAATCTGTGTAAAAATAGATGAGCACAAAGGCATTTGGAAACTCAAATCCCTCAGTTTTTCTATTCATTTGTCCTTTCAATTTATAGGAAATACGAAGGAGCAATTTGTGCTAATCTATAGCTAAAGATATTAATACAAGGTCAATACAAATCCTATCATATCTCTATATTTATGTACATGATAAATTCAATGAATAAAACATATCTGATTAGACTGAATATCTACAATCATATCTAATCAGTCGTAAACAGTGCTTTAGATCTTCCGAGCTGAGCTCGTCAGTGAGGTCAGGTCGGCAGGTCAGTTCTAACATCCCCCTCTAGTTGGTGCGTGAAGATCGGCAACGCCCAACTTGGACAATAAGAAACGAAACTCACGAGTCTTAAGAGATTTTATAAGAATATCTGCAAGCTGATGTGTCGTTGAGACATGAAGGGGATGGATTTGTCCATTTAAAATTGCATCCCGGAGAAAATGACAACCAACCTCAATGTGTTTAGTTCGTTCGTGAGCAACAGGATTGTGAGCAAGATGCAATGCCGACTGGCTATCAGTGAATAGAGTAACAGGAGCTGAGTGTGGAATGCCAAGAGAACTAAGAAGGCCGAGCAGCCACTTTAGCTCACAAGTTGTGTATGCCATAGCGCGATATTCTGCTTCGGCAGAAGAAAGGAGACAATGTGTTGCTTTTTAGTCTTCCACAAAATGGGCGTTGTGTCAAGTTAAATGAAATAGGAAGAAAGAGATCGTCGAGTAAGAGGGCAGCTTGCCAATCTGAGTCACAGTAGGCAGTCAATTGGAGGTCATTGGTGGTCGAAAAAAGCAGCCCTTGACCCGGACTGCCTTTGAGATACCGAACAACTCGCATAGCAGCATGCTAGTGGTCAAGCCAACGTGACTGCATAACTGAGCTAGCGAGCTCAGGTTTGGCGACAGATAAATAAATCAAAGGACCAACAAGACGTCGATATGACAGAGGATCTTCCAGAAGAGAGCTAGTGGATTGAGCCAACTGATTTTGTTGTTCTAAGGGTATGGAAGCAGGCTTGGAGGCAAGAAATCAACAATCTGCAATAATATCCAGATCGTACTTACGCTGTGATACAAATATACCTGCAACACTGTGAGCGACCTTAAGTCCAAGGAAATATTTTAAAGGACCAAGATCCTTCATATGAAAGTAGGCACTTAAATAAGTTTTAACAACCTCCATTTCCTGAGAATCATTACCTCAAGTATAAGGTCATCAACATATATCAAAATATAAAGGCGAAATATTAGTACGAGCATAGCTGAAGAGAGAATAATCCGAGTAGGAATGAACAAAACCATAAGAACGCAAAGCAGAGGAAATCTTTGCAAACCAATACCTAGTGCTTGCTTAAAACCGTACAACGATTTACGCAACTGATAGACGGCGCGGGGTGAGGTCGCTGTGAAACCAGGAGGCAGTTTCATATAAACTTCTTCAACAAGATCACCATGAAGAAATGCATTGCGGACGTCCATCTGACAGGTAGAAAACTGCCAAGCTGCTGCTAGAGCCAAGAGTACGCGAACAGTGACCATTATAGCAGTGGGAGCAAAAGTTTCAGTATAGTCAAGCCCTCGATCTAACAGTTGCCATGTACAACCAGCCTGGCTTTATATCGTTCGATACTTCCATTCGAATGATGTTTGATCTTGTACACTCATTTACAGCCGATAGCACGTTTCCCAGAAGGTAGCTCCTCTAAAGTCCACGTTCGATTCTCCTCAAGAGCTTCTAGTTCTTCGCGCATGGCAGCGAGCTAGTGAGGGTCTCTTGCTACGTCTGAGTAAAAGGCCAGTTCTGTGGTCGAGGTGATAGCTGCAAGAAACATGCGATGTGTAGCAGAAAATCGATGCTTTCTAAGAACGTTGGCGATAGATTAGGGAATACCTGAGGAAACAGTCGATGCAGGTGATGTGAGCGAAGGGTTGATTGTACTGTGTTCATGTCATAGTCTGCCAATCTTGCAGGAAGGTTCTTTATGCGTTTTCCTCAGCGAGCTGAGGTGAAGATGGCGAGAGAGGAGCTGGTGAGATCAACTCAGGTTGTGAAGATTCTTCACCCATGCTGAGGTCGGGTGTTGGGTTTTGTTCAGCCGAGCTGAGCTGGGGAGACGAGCTTGGGTCAATTGAGGTCGGCTCAGGTGAGGGAGAAGATGTTTCTGGCAGTGCTAGAGGTGGATCAATGGGAGAGTTGTTTAGGAGCATAGGATCAGAAGAGGATGGTGAAGGAATATGGGCATATGTGTTAGCAAAAGGAAATGTGGTCTCGTCGAAGGTAATATTTCGATAAACGAAGAATTCACAAGTTTCTAGATCATATAACGTCCATCCTTTCTTTCCATAGCGGTATCCGACTATGATATATTTACGACTGCGTGGTTGGAACTTATCACCATGAGATTGATCATTGTGGACGTAATACAGGCTGCCAAAAACTCGAAGGTGGGTGTAACTAGGAGGTTGGCCAAAGAGAACTTCATAGGTTGTCTTGCCTCCATGTAAGGTAGATGGAGTGCAGTTGATAAGATGCACTACGGTGAGGACACACTCGCCCCAGAAGGTTAAGGAAAGGTTAGCTTGGAAGCGGAGGGCTCGTGCCACATTAAGAATGTGTCGATGTTTATATTCAATTTTCAATTTTGTTGTGGCACTTATCGAATGGAGGTTTAATGTATCACACCTTGGTCAGCAAAGAAAGTGGCTAGTGGTAAGAATTCTGTTCCATTATTAGTTAGGAAAGTTTCAATTTGTTGTCGGAACTAGGTATTAACCATGGTGAAGAACTGCTTCACCAAAGTTAGGACCCGATCTTTTGTTTTTAACAAGTACATCCACACAGCCCGAGAATGATCATCTATAAAAGTCAAAAAATAAGAAGCACCACACGAAGTTTTATGTCGATAAGGACCCCATACATCACAATAAACCAGATCAAAACACTGTTAAGCGATAGTATTACTCAAATCAAACGGTTTTCTGGTCTGTTTTGGACGAAGGCAGACCTCACAACAAGCTATACTAGTATCACTAAAGGAAGGTACGATGTTATGCAACAGATGCAAGACTCGATTGGAGGCGTGTCCCAACCGATTGTGCCATTGGGAGACGTCGGAGTCCTTCTCTACTGCATGCATTCAGATAGAGTCTACTCTTCTCAAGATGTACAGCCCTTCAATCACTTCACCCGCTCCAATCTGAGTCCTGGTAGTCCGGTCCTGTATCACACAACCTTCGTTAGTAAATTTAACAACATAATCTTGATTATGCAGTAACTGTGAAACTGATAGCATATTGCAAGTTAAGTTTGGGATAAAGAACACTTTGTCAAGTGTCAGTTCTTCATTCAGCCGAGCTGACCCTTGGTGATGCGCTTGAGTCACAGTCCCGTTAGGGAGCCAGATATTACACGGTGGAATTGTGGCTAATTTACAAAAGATCGAAGTTATCCGTCATATGATGAGAAGCTCCCGAATCGATAATCCAAAAAGAGTCAATAGGCTTACCACTGATGCGTTCTGGAGCCGTTTGCTTACGTGTACTAAGTGCTCGGAGAAGTGAGCTCAGCTCGGCTGCAAAAAAGTCATCCAAAAGTTTCGCACCCCCATGTGCATCATCCGAGGTGGAGGGTACCTTTGATTGAGCAGTTGTCACATGTGCAGCGCTGCCCGCTGCCTTGGGTCGAGAGGATGTCAGCTGTGCAGGACCTTTAGACTTCATCTGTCCTGTAGGACGGTCATCCCACCAGTCATGATAGCCTATGATTTGAAAACATCCGCCGGCCTCATGTCCCTTTCTGCGACAATGCGTGCACACCACCACAGCTTTAGAGTTCTTCCTGTCAGCTCCTGTCTTCCCTGTCACTATCAGGGCAAAGGCAGGATATTCACGCTTTTCTTCCGCCAGTGCAATAGAACCCAGACTTTCCTCTTGAATCACCATGTGATAGACCCTATTCAGAGTAGAAAGAGGTTCCTGGCTAAGAATAGATGAGCACACTGTTCTATAGGTATGTTCATCGAGTCACATAAGAAACTGATGAACTCGGTCAGCCTCTTTGCAACGACTGAGTGTTTGACGCAAGTCACACTTACAGCCGTTGCAAGAATACAATGGGGTGTCATCATAGTCTTTCATCTTATCCCAGAGTTTCTTCAATCTGCCATAATATGTCATGATAGAATCTCCAATTTGCTTGCAATTTGTGTGCTTTCTTTAAATGCTGCACTCGAGGAGCATCCATAACAACAAAACACTGTTTTATGTCGTCCCATAACTCCTTAGCATTCTCTGAGTAGGAGATAGTGGAACGCAAGCTGGGCTCAATTGTATTCAAAATCCATGCGACAATCATGGAATTGATAGGCTCCCAATCTGGCATGTCGGGAGACCCATTATTAGGTTGAGTTATGGTTCCGTCGAGGAAACCATATTTTCGTCAGACAAGCAAGGAGTCACGAACAGCCCTTTCCCATTCTTCATAGTTTGATCATGTGAGTTGGACATGAGTGATGAGCAACCCAAGGTGATCACTTGAGCGCAGATCATAATGAGATATAATTTTCTTGTGAGAAGATTCGGTTGCCATGGTTTGAGAAGAAGAGGTAGAGGATTCGGCGACCATGACTGAAAAGGAGATTTTTGAAGGAAGAAGATCAGAAATCTTAGGCTAGTACTGGCTCTGATACCATGTAAAAACAGATGAGCACAAAGGGTTTGACAACTCAAATCCCTGGTTTTTTATTAATTTGTCCGTCAATTTATAGGAAATACAAAGAAGCAATTTGTGCTGATCTACAGCTAAAGAGATTAATACAAGATTAAAACAAATCCTATCATATCTCTATATTTATGTACGTGATAAATTCAATGAATAGAATATATCTGATTAGACTGGATATCTACAATCATATATAATCAGCCATAAACAGCGCTTCAGATCTTTCGAACTGAGCTCTTAGTGAGGTCACGTCGGCCAGCAAGTAAGACAGGTCAGGTCAGCTCTAACAGTCGTGTAGCACTTGAAGCGTCATCAATCATCTCCTTCGTAGATACATACATCTTCTTTGGTTGTATATCTATCTCTAAATTAATCCGAAAATACTGAAATATCTTCACAAAAATCGAACAAAGATTAGGAAGAGGGCATATGATGACGGCCCAATCGCCGAAAAGAAATAACATTATTTAGTAAGCACGCCCAGATCTTGATGGATTGTCTTTTCATTCCATTTTGGATCGCGACCTGATAGAATCCGTCATATATAGAATGGAATCCGTCATATATAGAATGGAATCCATTTCAATCCCATATAACTGGAAAGTAGAGAAGAATGGATATCATGTTGGGAAATTGGCACAGAATAGAAAACCAAACAAGAAAATAACAGGAAAAAACTAGACGAGTTTTTTTTGATAACTCTGGTTTTAAAGCAATTTAGCCTCTACAGATGAGCAAGATAGACTGCAATGACTAATGCTTCCCAAGATATAATAGCTTACTCTCTTTAATTTGCTCTACTAAAGAGAGTTTGAAATTGTTAGCAGAAGTGATTGATAGTAGAAGATAGAAAAAGAGGAAGTGCTGCAGAATTTTCACAAGTTTTCACAAGCTTTTTCAAGTATATGTTTAAGATAGCAAAGTCTACTATTTATAGGCTTTGAGTTCACAAACAAGATGTTAAAATGATCTTTTTCTGCAGACTTACACCCTCTAGGATGGCCCATGGTCGTTTAAATTGAAAAGGAGATGTCACATGGTGGAGGAGTTGCATCTTCTATGAACAGACACCTACTTAAGGCGCCCTATGTAGGCGTTCGAAGTGTTGTGGAAGCTTTCTGAAACACTTCGAACGCCTACATTAGACGCTTCATCTCACTTTGAACGCCGAACACTTCGAACGTCTACATTAAGTGCTTCGTCCCACATAAGGTGTCTATACAAGACGTTCGAAGTGTTCTGGATACTTTCTTCAACACATGAAGCGTCTCATGTGTTTGGAACGCTCTCATTTCTTTCCATTGTCCGTAAAATACTCCAAACTCCACTCAATCTCTTATCAATTGATCACATAATATTATAAAAGGTTGGATCACACGATTTAAAGTACTTTTAAGCACTTTTCCAACATATGAATCAGATCTGTTTTGGGAAAAAAAGAGGAGAGAGATAATGGAGAGGAGAGAGATCATGAAGAAAGAAAAGAAGAAGAGAGAGGTTAGGGAAGGGGGACTGTGAAGAGACGTTGGAAGAGAATACAGAGAAAACAAAAAAGCGGAACCAAAGAAGAGAGACACTGATTGAAATAGAAAGAACGGGTAATGCAAATGAAACGGCTTTAGTTAAAAAGGCAAAACATTATCGTTTTTTGGCTACCAAAACGACTACGTCTGAACGACCAAAACTTGGGAAGCGCCTAATACCAGTAGGACCTCTACAAATTAATATACTAAAAGTAAATAAATTCAGACCAAAATTTGAGAAGCTTCTAATACCAATAGGACCTCTGCAAATTAATATAGCAGAAGTAAATAAATTCAACGTATAATAATGCAAGGACTAGTGTATCAATAAAACAAAAAACTTTCAAAAGTCATATTCAACCACAATAATCATACATAGTATATTTCTCTGACAGCAAAAGCTATCACTAAAGATATGAAAATGTGAAAATCAGACCAACAATACTAAAAGTCATACCCAACAAAAATCTTGAAATCTCTCATGTATGTGGCTGCAGGGATGAAAGATATGTTGCTTACCCAAGTGGTTTCGATTCGAATCAGACAATACTACTGTTAATCATTGAAAGAAATCACTGAAGAAAAGATTGTTTCTTATTCTTGTTATTCATCATACGCTTTGAATATACACTTACAATGAGTCTTAAACTAGGAAACAAAATCAATTACATATCAATCACAATTACTCAGAATAAATATGTTTCCTTCTATTGTTTTAGCCACGTGATTCACATACTGACACTCTCCCTCAAGTTAAGCTACGGGGTCTTCGATGCTTAGCTTGCACAAAATATCACAAAACCGTCCAGTTGACGCCATCTTTGTGAGTATGTCTGCTAGTTGGTCATCAGATTGTAGAAACGGTAGACACACGTCTTGACCTTTGAGCTTCTCCTTGATGATATGCTGGTCTGTTTCTACGTGTTTTGTTCAGTCATGTTGAACAAGATTTTCAGAGATTCTTATCACTGCTTTATTGTCACACATCAGCCTCAGAACTGTTGTCGGAGGAAGTTCCATTTGGTTTAGTATTTTCTTAACCCATAGTATCTTAGCTAGTCCTCTCGCGATCCTTTGGAACTCTGCTTCTGCACTCGATAGAGCCAGCACCTTTTGCTTCTTGCTGTTCCAAGCGACCAAATTTCCTCCAACCAAGGTGAAATACCCAGATGTTGACCTCATGTCGTTTGGGTTTCCAGTCCAATCAGCATATGTGTATACCTGGACTTTAAGATGATCGTGTTGTCTAAGACGATTCCCTTTCCCGGGGTCCCTTTGAGATCCCTTAGAATTCTTAGTGTTGCTTCCATATTTTTTGCGGCTGATGCATAAACTGACTTACTACTCCAACCGCATATGTGATGTTGGGTCTTGTATATGAAAGATGAATTAGTTTTCCTACCACCTGTTGATAACGTGGTTTGTCTGCTGATTCTTCCCCTTGAACGATTCTTAACACGTGATTCATCATCATTGAAGTCTCAGTGGGCTTGCAATCTACCAACCCTATTTCTGCTAGGAGATGAAGGAATACTTTCTTTGTGATATAAAAATTCCGACTTTCGATCAGAGTACCTCAATACCTGGGAAGTACTTCAGTATTCCCAGGTCCTTCATTTCGAATTCTTGGAATACCCGCTGCTTTAAGGCTTTAATTTCTTATCATCATTCCCGGTGATAATCATATCATCGACATATATAACCAGACAAGTCACCCGCTCTTGTTCACTTTTTAAGAACAATGTATAATCTCCATTGCGATGGTGATAACCATATTTTTTCATGGCCATGGTGAAATGACCAAACCAGGCTCTCGGTGACTGTTTTAATCCGTACAACGCTTTCCATAATCGACACACCTCTCCTGGTTTGAACTCAGCTGAAAAACCTCGTGGTGGCTCCATGTACACTTCTTTCTTTAGATCTCCATGCAAAAAGGCGTTCTTCACATCCAGTTGGTACAGAGGCCAATTAAGATTTGTTACAATTGAGAACAGTACCCGGGTTGTGTCTATTTTTGCCACTGGAGAAAACATTTCTAAATAATTTATTCCATATGTCTATGTATATCCTTTGACAACCAGTCTTTCTTTGTACCTTTCTATAGTTCCGTCTGCTCGGTGTTTGATTTTAAACACACAGCGGCACCCCACCAGCCTCTTGCCTTCATTTATTATGCACTTCTCCCATGTCCTGTTTCGCATAAGGGCATCCATCTCAGTTTGCATTGCCTCCCTCCATTCCGGACACTTCTCCGCCTCCTCTACTGTTCTGGGGATTTGTGTAGTATAAAGTGCAGTCTGGAAACACATGGCAGTTTCAGATAGGCGATTGTAACACCCCTTGACCGGATGCTTAAAGATCCTGGCTATGTGTTCAGGCACATACCTAGCTGGCGGTACTCCTCTGTTTTATCTTGGAGGTAAAACATACCACAATTCTATAGGCTCAATCAGCTGGTTAGAAGTATCGGAAGGGTATTCTGGAGATTCAGATTCTATGGGAGCAGATGGTTTATTTGGAGAACATATTTGGGAATATTTGTCTGGAGTTGATAACTGGTCGTGATCAGATGTACTGAGTTCCACTTTGTCAACAGGGGCTTGCTCAGTGGTTTGGCCTACCCCCTCTGTCGGGACAACAATTTTTGGCAGTATAGGCCTTTTTGGCAGTATAGGCTTGTGTAACCAGTATAATGGGTTGGTCTAAAGATCCTCCCCCTAAGAGCAAGGCGGGGTTTGGAAATAATACTTTGTCTCAAGGAAATCGCAGCCAAGAGTAGTGTATAGACGCCGGGTTTTGGGATCGTAGCACTTGTACCCTTTCTGATTTACCCCATACCCCACAAACACACACTTGACCGCACATGAATCCAATTTAGGTCGCTGAGGCTTTGGAATGTGAACATAGACAGTGCTCCCAAAAACTCGAGGGGGAAGAGTGAGGTGAAGCAGAACTGTGTGGTACTTGGCAAGTGAGGCCAAAGGCATTTGTTGGTTAAGGATTTTGGTAGGCAAACGATTAACCACATAATTTGTAGTGGCAAAGAACTCGGGCCAGTAAGAGGATGGAACATGAGACTATCTCGAGAAGGATACAATTTTTGCATTCAGCTAATCCATTTTGCTGAGGAGTGTCTGTACATGTAGTTTGGTGTACAAGTCCATCGTTACAGAAGAATTCTTCTAACTATTTGTTGACATATTCTTTGCCATTATCAGTGTGTAGAATTTGAATTTTTGTTTTGAACTGTGTAGAGATCATATGATAAAACATAACGAATTTATTGAAGGCTTCAGACTTATATTTGAGAAAATAGACCCAGGTCATGCGGGTACAGTCATCAACAAACAATAGGAAGTAGGCAAAACCATTAGGACTTGAAACCAGGGATGGACCCCACACGTCTGAATGAACTAATGAAAACGGGCTATGAGTTCTAGTATTGTTTAGAGGGTACGAATGTGTATGGCTTTTTGACATAATACAAATGTCACAAGGTAAATTTAAATACCATTTAGAAATATGTGGAAGTAGAATCTGAAGATGTCCCAAGGATGGGTGACCAAGTCTGCGGTGCCATAACCATGCCTGCCAGTCTACTGTCCTTTGAGTGAACGCTGCCATGCCGTGTTGGGCAACCTCATCAACAAAGTAGAGACCCTCTCGTCCAAAACCACACCCTACTATCTTCCCCATCCGGATATCCTGTAGGAGACAAAAGATTGGGTATATAATTAACTGCAACATACTTCTTTCATAAGATGACTAATTGATAATAATTTATGAGATAAAGTAGGAACACAAAGGCAATTTCTAAGTGTTAGGATTGGTGACATTTTAATGGTGTCTGTTCTGTGTATGGGTGCGGTCCCGCCATTGGCTGTATCAATGGTTTTTTAGATGGTTGGAAAAGTTGGTGAAAGTCGTAGATATCATATGGTATTGTGTCGGTTGCACTATAATCGAATAACCAGGTGGGATTTTATTTTGTGGTTATTTTATGGGACAAGTGGGTTGTTGATTTTTTGGTGTGTATTGACTGACGGTTGGGCTGAGAGGGATTTTTAGTATTTTGTTTTTGCTGTATTAGGCACTCCAGGTATAGGGGTTTGTAATCGCTTGGCTCCTTTTGCACATTTTCACATAACACATTATATTTATTATAAAAAACGGAGAGGCTTGGGGATAAATCTGCCCCAAGCCCTTCGCATGTCATTTTATTACCCCCTTCTTCTGGATCCTTCTGGGGTATTCCGCCTCTGTCTCTTTTGTGTCCTTCGCTGCTTGCTCTTTCCCCAAAACCTTCGTTGGGGTTCACTTCCTCTCTGCCTTCACTGGCGGCAGCGCTGTTGCCCTTGGCATATCCACCCTCGCTTGCCCCTTTTTCTGGCGTCTAGCAACCACTCTAGGTAGCCAATGAGTTAGAAACAACCCTCCGCCATAGGTGCATTGGAGTTGGTTCTTTTCATCTTCCTGACGGGAGGATGATGCTGGAGGAGCACCTCTCCCTAGATTTGATCGCATTCCTCGATCTGCCTTTGCCCGTGGTTCCTTTTTCTCTGTCATTTGGTGGTTGTTCTGTGAAAATAAGCCGCGCCTATGGCTAAAAGTTGATTCCTAGATGATGGCTTCCCTCTTTCTCTGGGTATTTTCCTCCGGTGTGCTTCCCGCCAAATCTGTGAATATGCTTCCTCTATTGTGGGTAAGGGATCCGCCTTCAAGGTATTCTGTTTTTCCACATCATATTCACTGCTAATGGCTTGCAGAAATTGGTAAAGCCTGTTTTGTTGTCAGATTTGATTATACATTGGCATATCTTTTGGACATTGCATAGGATTAGGCAACCTGCAGTCAATTTCCTTCCAAATCAATTGCAGTTGGCTATAAATCCGCTCCAACGGGCGAAATCCTTGTTTGATTCTGTTGGCCTTTACAGTGAGGTCATAGATCTGAAATGGATCTCGGCCACTGGTATACGTGGACTCTATTCCTTTCCAAAGATCCCATGATGTTGGATAATCAATATATTGATTGGCAATATCGGGTTCAATATTCTTCAAAATCCATGTAATGATGACAGAGTCAGACTGCCGCCATTGTTCATAGAACGGATCATCCTTCTGGGGAGGGGGAGCATTGATATGTCTGAGCTTCCCCCTCCCATCTACGGCCAGACTAATCTTTCTTGCCCATACTGCATAGTTATGATCATTAAGTTTTTCATTCAGACATAGCTGTGCGGTAAAGGCGGAGGACTCTGTTGGGTGATATTTTGGTGCTCATTTTTGTAGAAGCTCCAGGACTTGGGATAGATTTAATGATTATGCCGAGGGGTTGGTTGCCCCTCCAGACTCGGATGTTCTGGACTGGGGTGTTTGGTCGGCCATTGAGAAGGGTTTAGGTAAGTTTATGGTAGGTGATGATCTTTTGTATTTCACCACTCAAAGATGGAATACTAGCCCTGATACCATGTTAATCATTGAAAGAAATCATTGAAGAAAAGATTGTTTCTTATTCTTGTTATTCATCATACGGTTTAAATAAATAGGTATAATGAGTCTTAAACTAAGAAACAAAATCAATTACATATCAATCACAATTACTCAGAATAAATATGTTTTCTTTTATTGTTTTAGCCATGTGATTCACATTATGACAACTATGAACCTTATACTCGGATGGGCGGCCAATATTTCTTCAAAAAATCATTCAGTCCCCGACAAAAGCAACAAAACGTTGCAGGATATTGTTGCTCATTAATCTGTGCCATCTATTTTTTTTTCTCTTTCTTGCTCTCTGTAGTGCAAATCAATCACCTCTGTGAGTGGTTTTAAAGATATAGATTCATACTTATATAAATTAGGGAGGAGGTGTACAAGGCCAAAACACGTGTTAATTGGTTAATGGTTTAATCAACGTGTCACTATTCTAATAGAGAATTTCAATGTGATTGACAAGGCAAAAGTCACTTATTTAGAGGATATGTCAATAGATCAACTAAACCGGTAACTAATTAACATAGTGTTCTTGCATTATCAATCACATGTAAGTTCTCAATTAAAAGAGTGAAACATTGACTAAACCAATAACCTGTTAACACGTGTTTAAGCGTTGTCAGTAATCTATCTTGTTTTAATAAACATGGTCTATAAAAATAAAATCACTTGAAGAATGGATTGATTTGTACCACAGAGGGAGGAAATAAAAAGAGAAAATAGTTTGCACTTGTAGAAATTAATGTGTATTGAAATCCTGAACCTGTCTTGCTGAAGGATCTTTATTTGAAAGAAGTACTGACTTGCTGGTCGTTCGAGTACAATGTTGATAGTATTGTCTGAACCCAATCGAAGCCCTTGAAGAAATCGCACTCTATCAACCTTACAGCTGATGAATACATGTGAGATTTTAAGATTTTTCTCCTACGTCCAAATTTTTTTTTTTTCTGTAAGTATAGCATGTTTAACATTTACGTATTGGTTAAAATCCGCAGATTTTGAAATCCTAATAAGAATTAACCTTGCATTTTTAAAGAGAGAAAAAGGAAAACCTAAAGACAATGACAAAAGAATTATCGATTCAACATACCCAAAAGAATGTGTAATCAGTTCGTGTGTGATGAGTAGAGATCGCATGTCGTATAGTATGGCATGTCTGTTTGATGTCAAATACAAGATAAAGGGTTTTCAAGAGCTATCTCACTAAGACAAAAGACAAAAAAGGTATATTACAATGTAGTCCTTGTCCATCTGAGGTTTGTGTTAGTCAAAATCGATTTTGTACACAGTGTGTTCATGTGAAACAAAGCAACATCAGAAAAACCTCCCATCTTGGCAGGCCGGATCTATCAGTCAGGTCAGATCAGTCCAAGCAGCGCAAATCAGTTCAAGGCATCTTGGACAGGTCGGTGGAACTCTGAACAGCCGGCCTGCCGAGCTCAGCGCAGTAGCCGAGCTTAGTACAACAGCACTGCAGATCAGTAGTGTTGCTCTAACAACTCTGAACAGCCGATTTACCGAGCTCAGCACAGCAGCACTACAGATCAGCAGTGCTGCGCTCACAGCAGCACTGCAGATCAGCCAAGCTCAGGACAACAGCACTGCAAATCAGTAGTTCTGCGCTAACTGCAGCTCAGGCGAACCGAGGCGAGTATAGGATTCTTTCCTTAAGACGTATTATTCCGGTATACTGTGTCCAACCAAAGGTAGAAACCGTCTCCCAGAATACAACGGATAGCAGTTCAGATGAGCGGCATTGCAGTGTAAGAACTAAACGAACATATAGGGCGTTTATGACTTCTCAAACAACTTGAAAAAATATAGAAAGATCATATGCAGAGAAGGAGATGGTATGGAGAGAGGAAGGGGGAAAAATCGATGACTATAGAGGTCTGCTCGGCTTTGTATTTATGGGAAAAAAGATTCAGGATGGTTAATTGCTAGTTCAACCACAGCCGTCGGATAAGATGGTTTGAGATTGCCACCGTTAGATTAAAAACCGTTGCTAGTTTAAAATGTAGCCGTTGGATCAGATAACCACTCAACCTGCTCATGACTTCCCTTTGATCGCGATTTGCATCAGGTCTGCCCTCAGTACGATTAAGCTTAACCGTATTTCAAATTACAGCCTTAACCGATTTTTAAGGGTTAAGTTACAACTTCCTGGGAGAAATTTATTTCTCCAAAAAGATAGGAACCGACCCGCAACCCACAACCCGCAACCCTAGCCCGAGCCTGAGCCGGCATGCGCACGCGCATTTGGCAATTTCGTACCCTCCGGCCAAAACTTCTCATGCCCTTAGGGTACATCTAAAGGGACCATTCTTACACTATATAGGCTAGCTAACTCAATTCATTTGTCCAGTGTGGTATTTCTTTAAAGTGATGATATGTCTCTCCCTAAGGAGGCCACATCACCACTTTTGCCAATTTTCACTTATTTCACTTCTACTCTTAGCATTTATTTCTTATTCACCAGGTATCGTAATTGATTGATTCCAAAGCCTAAAATCATCTACTCGTTACGTAGATAATTAAGAACTCATTAGTTTTCACTGGTCATTAATACAAATTAATGATAATTAAGCTTAAAAGTATGTTGCTAACTAAGGTTTGCAACTTGGGCAAATTCAATTCCTTCAATTTTCTCCAACAGTCCCCCACATGAATGGAAATTAATGCAAATACAGATCCAGACTGTAACAAAAATTCAGATAAGAAAATGTTGCATTAGAAGAGGTAGCTTCTGGCTTTGAACCTTCCATAGTAATGTACTCTCAGATCCTTTTGGCTAATTAGTGACTTGATGTCTTAAACCAGTCAGCCTTTGTTGTGTGCCTAGACAACAGTACTCACACAACATTTCTTTTAACAACCTTTTGGTTCTCATGGTTGTGTTCATTTTGGCCATGAACAGCTTGGTTTCAAAAAGTGTTTTAGAGAATTCTTGCCTCACAAAACTCTCATAGAAGCGGCCCCACTTTACACTTACATAGGTGTTTCCTGTAGAGAGTATTCTACTATACTCCACTTGATGTACCAAGATATAGGAAACATTAAAAGCATTAGCTTACCCTAACTCTTTCTGCAGACAACACTTTTATTTAACAAAATGAGTAAGTGCTTTACTGAAACTTCATCACTTAGTTGTCCAATTGGACCAAGATTCTGGGATCTCCAGCCAACAAGGTTGGATTATCGTTACAAAGGTTCTTTCATTGTAGGCTTTAGTCCCATTCCTTCTGTCAAATTTGAAATTTGATCTATAGGCAAACCTTTTGTAAACGGATCTGCAAGATTCTCCTTTGATTTTATATAATCAATGCAAATCACAGCACTAGAGATCAACTGTTTAATGTTGTTGTGTCTCCGATGTATGTGTCGAGATATACTATTGTAGATGCTGCTTTGAGCTCGTCCTATAGCTGACTGATTATCACAGTGTATGCTGATAGGAGCGCTTGGATTAGGCTATCATGGAACATCCTCCAGGAAATTTCGAAACCATTTAGCCTCTTCCCCTACTTTATCTAGTGTTATAAACTCAGCTTCATAGTAGAATGAGCTATGCACGTTTGATTTGTGAATTTATACGATACAACTGTTGGACCATGCACCTGCAATAAACACCACTAGAGGGGGGTGAATAGTGGTTAGCGGAAATTACACTACACCCCTTTGTAAAAATCCCCTTTGAAAAACAGAATCTGAGACCACCTCAGATTCAGAACCTGTTTTTGAAAAATTCAAAACTAATTGTACACAACTCCAACAATTATGAAACTTTCCAGAATTTAACTTCAATGTGTTAAAAAGACTCTGTCCAAAAATCAGACAAAAATAAGATCGTTTGACCCTTCAAACAAATAAAAAGATTCAGATGGTCAATCTGAACAAAATTGGACAGAATGCTGCTGATTTTGAAAAACGTGTTTCTATTTGAATACTCGACCAAAAAGGTTGATCTTTATATAAAAACACTCCTTAGAATGTGTAGATGATATTTCCAAAAGGCCCTGACCTTAAACAATTCTTGATAAATACAGAATTTAAGCTTTCTCAAAACTGACCAGCTTGCAGCCAGATTGGAGCAGTTATCTTGCAAAGACTGAAAGACTAATTTTCCCTTGCTCAAATCAAGTGATTCTTGTTGCAAATAAAAGCTATCCGTCTGAAGTATAACTCCAACAAAAATCACAAATTTTGAAAATGTTTAGCTATTTTTTCAAAAACGTGAGAAGTTGTGTGAAATCTGCAGTAAAAACAGGCAGAAAACAGAAATGAAAAACAAGACAAGAACACCGAGAATTTATCCTGGTTCGGTCAATGTGACCTACTCCAGTCCCAAGGAACACCTTTTCTTGAATTTCACTATCAAATGAATCACCTTACAATAAGAACCAAGCTTGATCCTTAGGTTATACACCAACCCTATTCAAGACTTGGATAATCACCTTCTAAGCAACACTTAGTTGCAACACCTCTACCACCTATTGATATAGCCTTATAAGAATGTCTAATCAATCTTACAAATGATGCTCAAGAGGCTTGTAGCACAACAAAAACAACAAGAACACCTTTGCTACAAAGAATGAAACAAGAACAACAACAAGAAGAAGATGATAGCTAAACAATTCAACAAATGCTTGTGAGCTTCAAGTGTGTATCATCTTCTTCACCATTGCCTCTATTTATAGTGTGATTTGAGCCTTGGAGATAAGAATTCCAATGTGTCACCATCTTCATCATCAATTCCAAATGTCTTCTCATCATTGGTTGGCCTTGTACACTTGGCAAAATAAGACAACATAATTGGTCCACCTTGCCAAAATGATGTTGGCCGAAAATTAGCTCCAAGAAATGACTTGGAATTATCTTGAAAATGTGAAGATAATATGGCCATAACAACTCCATCATCTTCTCAACACTTTGGCAAGATAATAGGCATGTGAACATTGACATTTTCAAACTCAAATTCAGCTCCAGAATTGAGTAAGTAGCCGTTGGCTACTAAGTTGCATTTTCCAACAATTAATCTTGATTTTCCTTTATAAAATGAAAAACATTGTTGAGAAATATGTTTGGATAATTTTCAAAGTCATGATTTTAAGTGATGAATACTTAAAAATGTCACATATGGTGTTATAAATGAAAGAGTTGAATAAGTGAAGAAAAATGACACGATGTCTAGGGTTGTTAGAAATATTTTTCTAAAATGTGATAAAATAGTTGTTTTTATTTTTACATGATTTATATATGTTTATCATGTTGTGATTATGTGATTTTTATGATGATAATATCTTGTGACTAATATGCCCTCGAAGTTTCTACAACTTACCAAAAAGGGCAAAAGTGGTATTTTGAGTTTTGTAGGTACTCGACATGGTGAATATGATTCAAGAAGATATTATCATCTTATTTATTATCAAGAAGGTGTTATTATATTTAATTATGACCATCGGGGTCATTTCTGGAGTTTTATCTCACTAGGGGCATTTTGGTCATTTTACCCCCGAAGACAGTTTCGGTAATTTTACACAAGGAATCTCTTGAGTATCTTATTATATTCATTCTGGAGTTCATTTAGTATATTCTTGAAGATTATTTGGTGGTTTTCTATGTTATTCTCTCATTTGATGATTTTATCGACGGTAGCGGGATATGTGACGGTATTCGATGTCACGTTCTATTTTCTCTTGAAGACTCTTATATATATGTTATTGGAGGTTCTTAATCATCATATTTAATAGATTACAAGGTGTCCTTGGTGCAAGATTCATCACAATATGTCAAGGAGAAATGTGAATTTTGATATTATATGTTGACATAACATTGTCAACTATTATTTGTTGATTTCTCCTCAAAAATCTGAGTTGTATGCATATACACAGCCTCCAAAACGTGATTATACAGGTGGAGATGATGTTTTTCTCATTTTATGAGTTGGAGACAAGAAGACAAACCAAAAGCAAGCTAGTTG
>AP025065.1:8114457-8206564 GCA_036186865.1 Eustoma russellianum | reverse complement strand
TGGAGACAAGAAGACAAACCAAAAGCAAGCTAGTTGGCAAAAGTTGCCAACTTGAAATTTCAAATTTGAATGTAATGGAGACAAGATTGTTGGAGATGATTATAGAGGTGTTTTAATTCAAAATTCTCAGTCATCACATGGTCTACAATTTGGAGGAAATATGTCATCAATTCACTCTATAAATAGAAGGCAATGTGAAGAAGAGAAGACACACACTTGAAAGCAAAATTGAAGATTGTTGTCTTGCTATTCTTTTCTCATATTTTCGTTCATACTTTGTGTAGCTAAGGTGTTCCAATTTTCTTTGTTGTCCAGCTACACAATGCACACCTTCTTGAGTTGGATTTGTATGATTGATTAGCCAAATTTATAAGGCTACATCAATAGGTGGTAGAGGTGTTGTAACCAAGAGTTGCATAGAAGTGATTATCCAAGTCTTGAATAGGGTTGGTGTATAACCCAAGGATCAAGCTTGGCTCTTGTTGTAAGGTGTTCATTTGATAGTGAAATCCAAGGAAAGGTGTTCCTTGGGACTGGAGTAGGTCACATTGACCGAACCAGGATAAATTCTCGGCGTTCTTCTCTTGTTTCTTTATTTCTATTTTCTGCCCGTTTTTGACTGCAGTTTTCACACAATTTCTCACAATTTGAAAAAATAGCTAAACATTTTCAAAATTCGTGATTTTTAGTGGAGTTATACTTCAAACTATTAGCTTTCATTTGCAACAAGAATCACTTGATTTGAGCAAGGGAAAGTTAGTCTTTCAGTCTTTGCAAGATAACTGCTCCAATCTGGATGCAATCTGACCCGTTTTGAGAAAACTTAAATTCTGTATTTTTCAAGAGTTGGTTAAGGTCAGGGCCTTTTGGAAACTTCATCTAAACATCCTAAGGAGTGTTTTGATATAAAGATCAACCTTTTTGGTTGAGTATTCAAAGAGAAACACGTTTTGCAAACTCAGCAACATTCTGTCCAATTCTGTCCAGATTGACCATCTGAATCTTTTTATTTATTTGAAGGGTCAAATGATCTTATTTTTGTCTGATTTTTGGATAGAGTCTAGTTAACTCATTGAATTGAAATTCTGGAAAGTTTCATAATTTTTGGAGTTATGTACAATTATTTGTGAATTTTTGAAAAAGGGGTTCTGAATCTGAGGTGGTTTCAGATTCTGTTTTCAAAGGGGATTTTAACAAAGGGTTGTAGTGTAATTTCCGCTAACCACTATTCACCCTCCCCCTCTAGTGGTGTTTATTACAGGTGCACGGTCCAACATTTGGTATCAGAGCCAGACCAACACCACTAAAAAGAAGCAAGATTCAACACCATACGAACAATACAAGGCCAAGAAACAACGATTCATTATATACTGCTTGTCTCACATCCAAGGTACATACTATGGCTATTGTTTCTAACAAAGGTGAGTTGGAAGGTATGTCTACACAACGCCCTCCTCTTTTTGATGGCAATAATTTTGTTCATTGGAAACTAAGAATGAGGCTATTCTTAATGGCTATAGACATCGATTTATGGTCTATAGTTGAAGATGGGCCGTACATTCCAACGAAAGTTACACAAGTTAGTGAAGTAACTCAAGAGGTTGAAAAATGTAAAAGTGAATGGTCATCAGATGATAAAAAGAAAATGTCCATGAATGCTAAAGCTATGCAATTACTTTTGAATGGACTTACAACTTCTGAAGCAGGATATGTGTCAAATTGCACAAGCGCACACGACATGTGGAAATCACTTGTATTAAAGCATGAAGGTACTAGTGGTGTTAAAGAGTCAAAAATAAACATGCTTATGACTGAATTACAGACTTTCAAAATGTTGCCAAACGAATCCATAACATCTATGAATTTGAGAATTACTAACATCTTCAATGCACTTGAAGCTTTAGGTAAATCCTTTACAAACAATGAGAAGGTTCAAAAGGTGTTGCGGAGTCTTCCTGCTGAATGGGATCCAAAGGTGACGGCAATCGAAGAAACAAAGTCAATTACTAAGATGGATGAATTAATAGGATCACTCAAAGTATACGAGGTAAAATTGAATCAACGAAAATCTGAATTATCAAAGATGTCAAGTAAGTCTGTTGCTTTCAAATCATCTGAGTCATCTCATAGAAACAATGATGGAAGTAATAGTGATAGTGAATTAGATGATGATTTAATATTAATAGCTAGAAAACTTAGAAAGTTTTTCAAACGGCCTAATCGAAATAGACTACAGTCTTCTTCATCCTCTTCTCAACCAAAGAAAAATAATTTTAATAATAACAAGTGGAATAATAGAGAATTAAAATGCTATGAATGTGGTAAAAAAGGACACATTTCTTACGATTGTCCAGAAAAGAAAAATAATAATAACAATAATAAGCAAGTCAAAGACAAGGAGCCTCAATGGTCCAAAACAAAGGAGCCAAATGTAAGAAAAGGCAAACGAGCAATGAAGGCGAGCACATGGAGCGACTCATCTGACTCAGAATCAGAAAATGAAGAAGCTCAAGTCTGCTTCGTATCCAGCGAGGTAATATCTTCTTCTGATATAGATTCTGATAACGAAATGTCATTTGATGAAATGTATGAAGAATTCTTAAAGATGCATGCTCACTGTAAAAGGCTATCTAAAGAGAAAAAGAAACTAACTGAAGAAAATGATAAGTTGAAGACGTCCAACTTGGAATTTTCTGATCAGTTAGAATCTTTTAAACAAGAGTTTACTAATACTCTTGATTCTCTTAAGATTAAAATTAAGTCACATAGGAAAAATGAAAATACATTGAAAACTGAAAATAATATATTAAAAACTAAGTTAGTTAATTGTGAAAAAGAAATAGCACAACTTACTACATCTAAAATAGATTTAGAAAAAATGTTGGAACAGTTTAAGTCTGGAACCAATATGTTAGATACTTTAATTTCGTCACAAAAATATGGAAATGATAAAAAGGGGTTAGGCTATATAGAAGAAAATGACAAGTTAGACAAAAAGACTAATTTTATATCATCCAAGTCTAAATTGCCATATAGTACAACTAAGTCAAATGTACATATTTTGCCTACTCCTTCCTCTACTCATTCTAAGGTAAAAATACAACATGCACCTCCAAAAGCATCAAGGCAAAACTTTTCATCTAGATCACATAAAATTATGCATATATGTATAAAAATGTATCTAAGCAAAATCAAATGTATCCAACTTATTATAATACATATAAACCTAAATATAGGCAACATACATATCCTCCTTATAAGACTTATAGGAATTCACATACATCATATGATTATACATACATGGCGCCATTCAAGAAACAAAATCATATGCCTCATACTCATTATCATAGTTGGCCAAAATATGATGCATATAAACCAAGATATAACATGTATGACAATGTAACGTCTTTTAAATGGAATCGTCAAATACATGTTAATCCTCTTTATTCAACTTATGAAAAAGCCGAATATGTACCCAAAAGGTACATCCAAGTTTTGATACCCAAAGGGTATATAAACAAGGATGGAACCTCTAACATTCAAGGACCCAAGTAAAGGGTACCTAAAACTTTGTCTCCATTGTAGGAAAATTGTAAAGAATACAAGAAGGAGGCAAAGTCAAAGAATCTAAAAACCAAGTGGTTTTTAGATAGCGGGTTTTCAAGGCACATGACGGGCAACCCCAAACTATTCACCGAACTGGAACAAATCGATAATGGAGGAAAGGTGACATTCGGTGACAACAACCAAGGCAAGGTTATTGGAAAAGGAACAATTGGGGACCCTAACACATTTCAAATACAAAATGTGTTGTTAGTAAGCAATCTTTCTTACAATTTATTAAGTATTTCGCAACTTATAGATTCTGGTTATCATGTCTCTTTTCTTCCTAATTGTTGTGATATAATAAATGAAAAAGGAGAAATTGTACTAAAAGGAAATAGGGATGGTAACATTTACACACTATCACTAAATAACATATTAAATGCTAGGATTAAGTGTTTAGTATCACATGACTTAGATGTGAACTTATGGCATAGACGACTAGGCCATATAGGAGTTTCAACCATAGAAAGATTATCTAAGAAGAATCTAATTAGAGGAATACCTAAGTTAGACTTACATAATTTTCAATTATGTGAAACATGTATTAAAGGAAAACATATAAAAGAGACAATGAAATCAAAACATGAAGTGAGTACTAGTCATGTACTAGAACTGCTTCACTTAGACTTATTTGGTCCAAGTAGGACAAGAAGTCTAGGTGGACACTACTATGTGTGTGTCATAGTAGATGATTACTCACGATACACATGGACATTGTTCTTAACACACAAAGACGATGCTCCATTGGTAATCGAAAATCTTATTAAGCAACTTGAAAATCTTTATGAAGAAAATGTTAAAAGAATTAGAAGCGATAGAGGTGGAGAATTTAAAAACAAGGATATAATTAAGTTTTGTGAATTACATGGAACAAAACATGAATTCTCACCACTAAGAACACCACAACTCAATGGAGTTGTTGAACGTAAAAATAGAACACTACAAGAAATAGCTAGAACTATGTTGTGTGAAAACAAAGTACCTAGATATTTGTGGGCTGAAGCTGTAGTTGTGTATGTTATATAATAAATAGGCTTTCTATTAGAAAGAAATTAAATAAACACCATATGAGTTATTGAATAATAGACAACCTAAGGTAGATTATCTTAGAGTATTTGGGTGTAAATGTTTTGTACTTAATACCAAAGATAATCTAGATAAATTTGAACAAAAGTCTATTGAATGCATATTTGTTGGATATTCAACTAACTCAAAGGCATATAGGTATTATAATCATGCATCTAGAAAAATAATTGAATCTATACATGTTAAATTCAATGAGAATGCATACTTTGATGTAAGTGATAAAAAGAAACAAGAGAATAATGTTGAAAATATGTTTGATGATGATGATATATTACTTGAGCCTGTTCATGATCATCTAGAACCAACTTCCCCTGAACAAGATGTGCATAAACCTTTAGGTGAAATAAATCAAGCAATTTTACAATTGGAAGATAATCTATCTAACTTACAGGATGTTCCAATTGTATATGAAAATGTTCACACGAATGAAACATTTGAACTAGAAGAAGGTGAACCTAGTCAACTTAGGAATTGGTGGCTTATAGAAGATAAACATAAACACCCTAAAGAGCTAATCATTGGTGATCCAAGTGTTGGGGTTAGAACACGTAGAAACATAAGTCAAGCTGAAGGGCATATCTTAATATCACACTTAGAACCTTAAAATATTAAGGAAGCCTTAGGCGATTTATCATGGATAGATGCCATGCATGAGGAGTTAAAACAATTTATCCGAAATAATGTATGGGACTTAGTGCCTAAACCTGAAAATAAATCTATAATAGGAACAAAATGGATATTTAGAAACAAAATGGATGAACAAGGAAACATCACAAGAAATAAAGCTAGACTAGTCGCACAAGGTTATAATCAACAAGAAGGTATAGATTATGAAGAAACCTTTGCACCCGTTGCACGACTAGAAGCAATTAGATTGTTACTTGCGATTGCAAGTCTAAGCAATATTAAGCTCTTCCAAATGGATGTCAAGAGTGCATTCTTGAATGGATACATTCAAGAAGAGGTGTTTGTCAAACAACCCCATGGATTCGAAGATCCAAAGAATCCTAACCATGTTTACAAGCTTAAGAAAGCTCTATATGGTTTGAAACAAGCTCCAAGAGCTTGGTATGATAGATTTGCGAACTTTCTTATTGCAAATAATTATCAAAGGGGAACAATAGACAACACATTATTTCTAAGACGAAAAGATAATGATTTGTTAATAGTTCAAATCTATGTAGATGATATAATCTTTGGTTCAACAAACCCTACCTTAGTAAAAGACTTCGAAGAATGTATGAAGTTAGAATTTGAAATGTCAATGGTAGGAGAGTTGAATTATTTCTTAGGACTTCAAATCAAACAAACCCCTCAAGGAATTCACATTAGCCAACTTAAGTATGTCAATGATATGATTAAGAAGTTTGGCTTTGAAGAATTGAAACCAACACCTACCCCCATGAGTGTTAGCACCAAACTAGACAAGGATGAAAATGGTAAAACTTTTGATGACACACTCTATAGGTGTATGATTGGATCACTATTATACTTAACTGCATCAAGACCTGATATCATGTTTAGCGTATGTATGTGTGCTAGGTTTCAATCTTGTCCTAAGGTATCACATTACAATGCAGTTAAAAAGATCTTTAGATATCTTAAGCATACACCTCACTTAGGACTGTGGTTTGATAGAAACGCTAAGTTGGAATTACACGCATATAATGATGCTGATTATGGTGGTTGCAAACTAGATAGAAAATCCACTAGTGGTACTTATCAATTCATAGGAACCAACTTGATTTCTTGGTTTTCTAAAAAGCAAGCTAGTGTAGCTCTTTCTACCACTGAAGCCGAGTATATCGCTTTGAGTTTATGTACTACCCAAATACTTTGGCTTAAACAGCAACTTAGTGATTTTGGCATTAAAATGAATAAGATTCCAATTTTCTGCGATAGCACAAGTGCAATCAATCTTTCACGGAAACCGGTGCTTCATTCTAAGGCCAAACACATTGAGGTGCGATATCACTTTCTTCGTGATCATGTTCAAAATGAGGATATAGTGATAAACCACATAAGAACTGATCATCAAATCGCTGACATCTTCACCAAACCCCTTAATCAAGCCACTTTTGAAAACTTACGAGCCAAATTAGGAATGATGACTTACGATACCATTGTATAGTTCTATCTTATGCATGATTTGCAAAATAAAGGGGGAGATAGAATAAGAACATGAACATGATTTTAGTTGGTAAGTCATGTTTTAGTTGGTAAGTCATGATGAATCATATGCTAAGTTTTTATTGGTATAAATTTTGGAGCATAGGTTAAGGGGGAGAGTATGAGTTGCGGGGGAGCGGCATACTATTTAAAAGTTGAAAACATAGTTGAAAACATTTGGTTAAACTTTTGGTTATAAGTTGTGACATTAAAATCATGTTAGGTTATTTTAAAAATCATCCAAAAGGGGGAGAATGTTGAGAAATATGTTTGGATAATTTTCAAAGTCATGATTTTAAGTGATGAATACTTAAAAATGTCACATATGGTGTTATAAATGAAAGAGTTGAATAAGTGAAGAAAAATGACACGATGTCTAGGGTTGTTAGAAATATTTTTCTAAAATGTGATAAAATAGTTGTTTTTATTTTTACATGATTTATATATGTTTATCATGTTGTGATTATGTGATTTTTAAGATGATAATATCTTGTGACTAATATGCCCTCGAAGTTTCTACAACTTACCAAAAAGGGCAAAAGTGGTATTTTGAGTTTTGTAGGTACTCGACATGGTGAATATGATTCAAGAAGATATTATCATCTTATTTATTATCAAGAAGGTGTTATTATATTTAATTATGACCATCGGGGTCATTTCTGGAGTTTTATCTCACTAGGGGCATTTTGGTCATTTTACCCCCGAAGACAGTTTCAGTATTTTTACTCAAGGAATCTCTTGAGTATCTTATTATATTCATTCTGGAGTTCATTTAGTATATTCTTGAAGATTATTTGGTGGTTTTCTATGTTATTCTCTCATTTGATGATTTTATCGACGGTAGCGGGATATGTGACGGTATTCGATGTCACGTTCTATTTTCTCTTGAAGACTCTTATATATATGTTATTGGAGGTTCTTAATCATCATCTTTCAGAGATTACAAGGTATCCTTGGTGCAAGATTCATCACAATATGTCAAGGAGAAATGTGAATTTTGATATTATATGTTGACATAACATTGTCAACTATTATTTGTTGATTTCTCCTCAAAAATCTGAGTTGGTATACATATACACAGCCTCCAAAACGTGATTATACAGGTGGAGATATGTTTTTCTCATTTTATGAGTTGGAGACAAGAAGACAAACCAAAAGCAAGCTAGTTGGCAAAAGTTGCCAACTTGAAATTTCAAATTTGAATGTAATGGAGACAAGATTGTTGGAGATGATTATGGAGGTGTTTTAATTCAAAATTCTCAGCCATCACATGGTCTAAAATTTGGAGGAAATATGTCATCAATTCACTCTATAAATAGAAGGCAATGTGAAGAAGAGAAGACACACACTTGAAAGCAAAATTGAAGATTGTTGTCTTGCTATTCTCTTCTCATATTTTCGTTCATACTTTGTGTAGCTAAGGTGTTCCAATTTTCTTTGTTGTCCAGCTACACAATGCACACCTTCTTGAGTTGGATTTGTACGATTGATTGGCCAAATTTATAAGGCTACATCAATAGGTGGTAGAGGTGTTGTAACCAAGAGTTGCATAGAAGTGATTATCCAATTCTTGAATAGGGTTGGTGTATAACCCAAGGATCAAGCTTGGCTCTTGTTGTAAGGTGTTCATTTGATAGTGAAATCCAAGGAAAGGTGTTCCTTGGGACTGGAGTAGGTCACATTGACCGAACCAGGATAAATTCTCGGTGTTCTTCTCTTGTTTCTTTATTTCTATTTTCTGCCCGTTTTTGACTGCAGTTTTCACACAACTTCTCACAATTTGAAAAAATAGCTAAACATTTTCAAAATTCGTGATTTTTAGTGGAGTTATACTTCAGACTGTTAGATTTCATTTTCAACAAGAATCACTTGATTTGAGCAAGGGAAAGTTAGTCTTTCAGTCTTTGCAAGATAACTGCTCCAATCTGGATGCAATCTGACCAGTTTTGAGAAAACTTAAATTCTGTATTTTTCAAGAGTTGGTTAAGGTCAGGACCTTTTGGAAACTTCATCTACACATCCTAAGGAGTGTTTTGATATAAAGATCAACCTTTTTTGTTGAGTATTCAAAGAGAAACACGTTTTGAAAAATCAGCAACATTCTGTCCAATTCTGTCCAGATTGACCATCTGAATCCTTTTATTTATTTGAAGGGTCAAATGATCTTATTTTTGTCTGATTTTTGGATAGAGTCTTGCTAACGCACTGAATTTAAATTCTGAAAAGTTTCATAATTTTTGGAGTTGTGTACAATTATTTGTGAATTTTTGAAAAACGGGTTCTGAATCTGAGGTGGTTTCAGATTCTGTTTTCAAAGGGGATTTTAACAAAGGGTTGTAGTTTAATTTCCGCTAACCACTATTCACCCCCCCTCTAGTGGTGTTTATTGCAGGTGCACGGTCCAACAAACATAAGAAAGGATAATACCACCAAAAATATCCTCAACTCCAAGCGCAATAATAGGGCATACGAGAGCTCCATTTGACTACAAAAATTCTGCTGAAAAATGCCTTGTAGCCATTGGCTACATTTGATTTTTTTTACAAGTTGGCAATTTTGCCAACTAGCTCCTTTTTGATTGGTCCACTTATCTCCAACTCAAAAAATAAATAATACATCATATCAAACTGCATATGCACGTTTTTCAACATATATATATGTGTAGCAACTCAGATTTTTGAAGAAGAAATTAATAGTGTATAGTTGTCAAGATTATGTCAACGTGTAACACCGAAATTCTCAATATTTCTTCTTATATGTCATGAACATTTCCACACCTTTGACACCTTGAACAACTCTTAATAATGATGATAAATATGCTCTTATAACATATATAAGAGTGTCTTCAAGAAAAAATATAATGTAACATCTCAAATCGTCACATATCCAGCTATAGTCAATAATATCATCATTTGAGAGAAATAAAATAGAGAATCACCATGTTATCGTCAAATTAATCATAACTCAGCTCCAGAATGAAGATAATAATATGCTCAAGAGATTCCTTGAGTGGAAATACTAAAAATACCCTCGGGGGTAAAATGACCAAAATACCCCTGGTATATGAAAACTCCAGAAATGACCCGGATGGTCAGAAATACTCATGATATCACCTTTGTCATGATAAATAGGATGAGAATACATCCTTGAAATATTTTCATCATGTGATGTTCCTACAAAACTCAAAATTCCAATTTTGCCTTTTTAGTAAGTTGTAGAAACTTCCAAGGCTCGTTAGTCACAAGACATTTAAAATCACGAAAATCACATAAGATTCACATAATGAGCATGTATAAATCATATACCAATGAAGACAACAATTTTAACACATTTTAGAAAATTATTTCTAAAAACCCTAGACATCGATCGATCGAAGTGCCTCAGCTTCAGAGATCGATGTCTCACAGAAAGGTTCAGGTTTTGTCTCTGACCTACATCGATCGATCGAAGTGAGGGTTCGATGTACATCGATCGATCGATGTGTCTCAGGTTTAGAGATCGATGTCTCACTGTATGGTTTTGAACTTTCACTGCCTTACATGGATCGATTGATGTGAGAGATCTATGTACATAGATCGATCAATGTGCAACAACATGAGAGATCGATGTCAACTTTTTCAACTTTTTCAAGTTTTAACCACATATAACACCATGTGTGACATTTTTAAGTATTCACCACTTAAAAATCATGACTTTGAAAATTATCCAATGTTAAAAGCAAAGTTTGATAAACAATTAGTTATAAGTTGTAACATTAAAATCATGTTAGGTTATTTTGAAAATCATCCCCTCAAATTATGCTCTCCCCCTTAACCTATGCTCAACTTATACCATTTGAAACTTAGCATGACTCACCAACTCAAAAAACTTAGCATGACTTACTAACTCACCAACTACTTACCAACTCACCAACTCAAATCATGTTCTTATTCTATCTCCCCCTTTATTTTGCAAATCATGCAAAAGATAGAACTACGCAATGGTATCGTAAGTCATCATACCTAACTTGGCTCGTAAGTTTTCAAAAGTGGCTTGATTAAGGGGTTTGGTAAAGATGTCAGCTATCTGATGATCAGTTCTTATATGGTTTATAACTATATCCTCATTTTGAACATGATCTCGAAGGAAGTGGTTTTGCACCTCAATGTGTTTGACCTTAGAATAAAGCATCGGATTCTGAGAAAGATTGATTCCACTTGTGCTATCGCAGAAAATTGGAATCTTATTCATTTTAATGCCAAAATCACTAAGTTGTTGTTTAAGCCAAAGTATTTGGGTAGTACATAAACTTAAGGCAATATACTCGGCTTCAATGGTAGAAAGAGCTACACTAGCTTGCTTTTTAGAAAACCAAGAGATCAAATTGGTTCCTATGAATTGACAAGTACTGCTAGTGGATTTTCTATCTAACTTGCAACCACCATAATCAGCATCACTATATGCGTGTAATTCCAACTTAGCGTTTCTATCATACCACAGTACTAAGTGAGGTGTGTGTTTAAGATATCTAAAGATCTTTTTCACTGCATTGTAATGTGATACCTTAGGACAAGATTGAAATCTAGCACACATACACACACTAAACATGATATCAGGTTTTTTGTAGTTAAGTATAACAGCGGGATCTTCGAATCCTAACCATGCGTTGTCTATAGTTCCCCTTTGATAATTATTTGCAATTAGAAAGTTTGCAAATCTATGATACCAAGCTCTTGGAGTTTGTTTCAAACCATATAGAGCTTTCTTAAGCTTGTAAACATGGTTAGGATTCTTTGGATCTTCGAATCCAGGGGGTTGTTTGACAAACACCTCTTCTTGGATGTATCCATTCAAAAATGAACTCTTGACATCCATTTGGAAGAGCTTAATATTGCTTAGACTTGCAATTGCAAGTAACAATCTAATTGCTTCTAGTCGTGCAACGGGTGCAAAGGTTTCTTCATAATCTATTCCTTCTTGTTGATTATAACCTTGTGCGACTAGTCTAGCCTTATTTCTTGTAATTTTTCCTTGTCCATCCATTTTATTCCTAAACCCATTTCGTCCCTATTATAGACTTGTTTTTGGGTTTGTGTACTAAGTCCCACACATTGTTCCTTGTGAATTGATTTAATTCCTCATGCATAGCATCTATCCAAGATATATCACCTAAGGCTTCCTTTACATTCTTAGGTTCTAATTGTGAGATTAAGCTATGTCCTTCAAGTTGACTTATATTTCTACAAGTTATAACCCCAACACTTGGATCCCCAATAATTAGTTCTCTAGGATGCCACCAATTCCTAGATTGACTAGGTTCACCCTCATCTTGTTCAAATTTTCATTAGTGTGAACATTATCATATGTAATTTGATCATTAGTTGTATTATCTTCTAATTGCAAAGTTTCTTCATTTATTTCATCTAAGGGTTCATGCATATCTTGTTCAGGGGGAGTTGGTTCTAGATGATCAAGTACAGGCTCAAGTAATACATCATCATCAAATGTATTTTCAACATTATTCTCATGTTTATGTTGAATTTTATCACTAACTTCAAAGCATGCATTTTCATTGAATTTCACATGTATGGACTCGATTATCTTTCTAGATGCAGAATTATAACATCTATATGCTCTTGAGTTAGTTGAATACCCAACAAATATGCATTCAATAGACTTTTGTTCAAATTTATCTAGATTATCCTTAGTGTTCAGCACAAAACGTTTACATCCAAATACTTTAAGATATTCTATCTTAGGTTGTCTATTGTTTAGCAATGCATAAAGCGTTTTATTTAATTTCTTTCTAATAGTAAGCCTATTTATAATATAGCATGCACAACTAACAGCTTCAGCCCATAAATATTTAGGTAACTTATTTCACAAAGCATTGTCCTAGCAACTTCTTGAATTGTTCTATTTTTACGTTCAACAACTCCATTGAGTTGTGGTGTTCTAGGTGGTGAGAATTCATGTTTAATTCCATGTACTTCACAAAATTTGATTACATCTTTGTTTTTAAATTCTCCACCTCTATCACTTCTAATCCTTTTAACATGTTCTTCGTAAATGTTTTCAAGTTGCTTAATAAGAGTTTCGATTGCTAATGGAGCATCGTCTTTGTGTGTTAAGAACAATGTCCATGTGTAGCGTGAGTAATCATCTACTATGACACACACACATAGTAGTGTCCACCTAGACTTCTTGTCCTACTTGGACCAATTAAGTCTAAGTGAAGCAATTCTAGTACATGACTAGTACTCACTTCATGTTTCGGTTTTAATGTTTCTTTAGTGTGTTTTCCTTTAATGAATGTTTCACACATTTGAAAATTGTCTAAGTCTAACTTAGACATACCTCTAATTAAATTTGTTTTAGATAATTTCCTAATGGTTGAAATTCCTATATGGCCTAATCTTCTATGCCATAAATTCACATCTAAGTCATGTGATATCAAACACTTAACCTTATCATCTAACATATTATCTAAGGTAAGAGTATAAATATTACCATCTCTATTTCCTTTTAAAACCGGTTCTCCTTTTTCATTTATTATATCCCAAGAATTGGGAAGAAAAGAGACATTATAACCACAATCTATAAGTTGAGAAATACTAAGTAAATTATACGAGAGATTGCTTACTAACAACACATTTCGTATTTGAAATGTGTTAGGGTCCCCAATTATTCCTTTTCCAACAACTTGTCCTTTGTTGTTGTCACCGAATGTTACTTTTCCTTCATTCTTGATATATTCCAATTCGATGAATAATTTGAGGTTTCCTGTCATATGTCTCGAACATCCACTATCTAAAAACCATTTGGTTTTTAGATTCTTTGTCTTTGCCTCCTTCTTGCATTCCTTGCGTGTGTCTTACAATGGAGACAAAGTTTTAGGTACCCTTTATTTGGGTTCTTGAATGTTAGGGGCACTATTCTTGTTTAAATATCCCTTAAGTATCCAAACTTGAACATACCTTTTAGGCACATTTTTATAATTTTGAAAATAAGAAGAATTAGCATATAGATGATCATTCCACATAAGTGAAGATGCATTGTTATACACGTTACGCCATGGTTGATTATATGATAGCCGATTTCTATAATGTGTATAAGGCATGCGATTTTGTTTCTTGAATAACGCTATAAGTGTGTTCATAGGCATTTCCATAAGGCTTATATGAGTGTTGCTTATACTTAGGTTTATAATAAGTTGGATGCATTTTATTCTTTCTAGTTGTATTCGTATATATATCGGCATAATTTCTAGGTTGTCTAGATGCAAAATTTGGCCTAGATGTATATTTATGCGTGTGTATATTTGTGGGGGTGTGTTGTATTTTTGCCTTGATATAAGTAGAAGAAGGTGTAGAAGAAGATGTAGCAGGCAAAGTTGATTTTGTTGTATTATACGGCAACTTTGTAGTAGATGAGACAAACTTAGTCTTTTTATCTACTTTTACATTTTCTTCTTTATAGCCTAAGCCGGTTTTATCATTTCCATACTTTTCTGATAAGATTAGTGTATCTAACATATTAGCACCCGATTTAAATTGTTCTAACATTTTTTCTAAGTTAAGTTTAGAAGACTTAAGTTGTACTATCTCATGTTCACAACTTTCCAAATTAGACTTTAACATATTATTTTCTATTTTTAACTCTTGCTCATCTTTCCTATATGATTCAATTTTATTCTCTAAAGAATCAAGAGTATTAGTAGACTCTTGTTTAAAAGACTCTAATTGTTCAGAAAATTGAAGTTGGACATCTTCAACTTGCCATTTTCTTCAATTAGTTTCTTCTTTTCTTTAGAGAGCCTCTTACAGTGAGCATGCATTCTTAAGAACTCTTCATACATTTCATCAAATGTCATTTCACTATCAGAATCACTATCAGAAGAAGAACATACCTCGTTGGATACGAAGCAGACTTGAGCTTCCTCAGTTTCGGATTTTGAGTCGGATGAGTCGCTCTATTTGCTCATATTCATTGCTCGTTTCCCTTTCCTTGTCTTAAACTCCTTTACCTTAGTCGCTTGTACTTCTTTGTCCTTGACTTGTTTGTTATTGTTGTTATTATTATTGTTTTTCTTCGTGGGACAATCATATGAAATATGTCCTTTTTGACCACATTCATAACACTTTAATTCTTTATTATACCATTTGTTTGTGTTATTTTTCTTAGGTTGAGAAGAAGAAGAAGAAAGTTGTCTGTTTCTATTAGGATGTTTGAAAAACTTTCTAAGTTTTCTTGATATTAATATCAAGTCATCATCTAATTTAGTATCACTATGACTATCATCATTATTTGTATGTGTTTCAGTTGTTTTGAAAGCTATTGACTTACTTGATGATTTAGATTACTCGGACTTCCTTTGGTTTAGTTTTACCACATAGACTTTAAGAGACCCGATTATTTCATTCATCTTAGTGATTGACTTTGTCTCCTCGATTGCAGTCACCTTTGGATCCCGTTCAACAGGAAGGCTTCGTAGCACCTTTTGAACTTTTTCATTGTTCGTGAATGATTTGCCTAAAGCTTCAAGGGCATTAAAAATGTTAGTAATCCACAAATCCATAGATGTTATGGATTCTTTTGGCAACATTTTGAAAGACTCTAATTCAGTCATAAGCATGTTTATTTTTGATTCTTTAACACCACTAGTACCTTCATGCTTTAATACAAGTGATTTCCACATGTCGTGTGCGCTTGTGCAATTTGAAACATATCCTGCTTCAGACGTTGTAAGTCCATTCAAGAGTAATTGCATAGCTTTAGCATTCATTGACATTTTCTTTTTATCTTCCGATGTCCATTCACTTTTATATTTTTCAACTTCTTGAGTGACTCCACTAACTTGTACAACTTTCATTGGAATGTACAGCCCACCTTTGACTATAGACCATAAATCGATGTCTATAGCCATTAAGAATAGCCTCATTCTTAGTTTCCAATGAACAAAATTATTGCCATCAAAAAGTGGAGGGCGTTGAGTGGACATACCTTCCAAATCACCTTTGTGGGAAACTATTGCCATAGTATGTACCTTTAATCTCAGATAAGCAGGCTACAAAGAGTAATTGTTTCTTGGCTTTGTATTGATTGTACGGTGTTGAATCTTGCTTCTTTGAGTGGTTCAGACCTCGCTCTGATACCAATTGTTGGACCGTGCATCTACAATAAACACCACTAGAGGGGGGGGGTGAATAGTGGTTAGCGGAAATTACACTACACCCCTTTGTAAAAATCCCTTTTGAAAAACAGAACCTGAGACCACCTCAGATTCAGAACCTGCTTTTGAAAAATTCAAAACTAATTGTACACAACTACAAAAATTATGAAACTTTTCAGAACTTAACTTCAATGTGTTAACAAGACTCTGTCCAAAAATCAGACAAAAATAAGATCGTTTGTCCCTTCAAACAAATAAAACGATTCAGATGGTCAATCTGGACAAAATTGGACAGAACGTTGCTGATTTTGAAAAACGTGTTTCTCTTTGAATACTCAACCAAAAAGGTTGATCTTTATATCAACACACTCCTTAGGATGTGTAGATGATTTTTCCAAAAGGCCCTGACCTTAAACAATTCTTAATAAATGCAGAATGTAAGCTTTCTCAAAAATGGTCAGATTGCAGCCGGATTAGAGCAGTTATCTTGCAAAGACTGAAAGACTAACTTTACCTTGCTCAAATCAAGTGATTCTTGTTGCAAATGAAAGCTAACAGTCTGAAGTATAACTCCACTAAAAATCACGAATTTTGAAAATGTTAAGCTATTTTTTCAAAAACGTGAGAAGTTGTGTGAAATCTGCAGTAAAAATGGGCAGAAAACAGAAATGAAGAAACAAGACAAGAACACCGAGGATTTATCCTGATTCGGTCAATGTGACCTACTCCAATCCCAAGGAACACCTTTCCTTGGATTTCAATATCAAATGAATCACCTTACAACAAGAACCAAGCTTGATCCTTGGGTTATACACCAACCCTATTCAAGACTTGGATAATCACCTTCTAAGCAACACTTAGTTACAACACCTCTACCACCTGTTGATATAGCCTTATAAGAATGGCTAATCAATCTTACAAATGAAGCTCAAGAGACTTGTAGCACAAAAAAAACAACAAGAACACCTTTGCTACAAAGAATGAAACAAGAACAACAACAAGAAGAAGATGATAGCTAGACAATTCAACAAATGCTTGTGAGCTTCGAGTGTGTTTCATCTTCTTCACCATTGCCTCTATTTATAGTGCGATTTGAGCCTTGGAGATAAGACTTCCAATGTGTCACCATCTTCATCATCAATTCCAAATGTCTTCTCATCATTGGTTGGCCTTGTACACTTGGCAAAATAAGACAACATAATTGGTCCACCTTGGCAAAATGACGTTGGCCGAACATTAGCTCCAAGAAATGACTTGGAATTATCTTGAAAATGTGAAGATAATATGGCCATAACAACTCCATCATCTTCTCAACTCTTTGGCAATATAATATGCATGTGAACATTGACATTTTCAAACTCAAATTCAGCTCCAAAATTGAGTAAGTAGCCGTTGGCTACTAAGTTGCATTTTCCAACTATTAATCTTGATTTTCCTTTATAAAATGAAAAACATAAGAAAGGATAATACCATCAAAATATTCTCAACTCCAAGCACAATAATAGGGCATGTGAGAGTTCCATTTGACTACAAAAATTCTGCTGAAAAATGCCTTGTAGCCATTGGCTACATTGGATTTTTTTACAAGTTGGCAATTTTGCCAACTAGCTCCTTTTTGAATGGTCCACTTGTCTCCAACTCACAAAATGAATAATACATCATATCCAACTGCATATGCACGTTTTTCAACATATATATATATATATATATATATATATATATATATGTGTGTGTGTGTGTGTGTGTGTAGCAAGTCAGATTTTTGAAGAAGAAATTAATAGATAATAGTTGACAAGATTATGTCAACGTGTAACACCCAAATTTCTAATATTTTTTCTTATATGTCATGAACATTTCCACACATTTGACACCTTAAACAACTCTGAATAATGATGATAAATATGCTCTTATAACATATATAAGAGTGTCTTCAAGAAAAAATAGAATGTGACATCTCAAATTGCCACATATCCAGCTATAGTCAATAATATCATCATTTGAGAGAAATAAAATAGAGAATCACCCTGTTATCTTCAAATTAATAATAACTCAGCTCCAGAATGAAGATAATAATATGCTCAAGAGATTTCTTGAGTGAAAATACCAAAAATACCCTCGAGGGTGAAATGACCAAAATACCCCTGGTATATAAAAACTCCAGAAATGACCCGGATGGTTAGAAATACTCATGATATCACCTTTGTCATGATAAATAGGATGAGAATACATCCTTGAAATATTTTCATCATGTGATGTTCCTACAAAACTCAAAATTCCAATTTTGCCTTTTTGGTAAGTTGTAGAAACTTCCAAGGCTCGTTAGTCACAAGACATTTAAAATCACCAAAATCACATAAGGTTCACATAATGAGCATTTATAAATCATATACCAATGAAAAAAACAATTTTAACACATTTTAGAAAATTATTTCTAAAAACCCTAGACATCGATCGATCAAAGTGACTCAGCTTCAGAGATTGATGTCTCACAGAAAGGTTCAGGTTTTGTCTCTGACCTACATCGATCGATCGAAGTGAGGGTTTGATGTACATAGATCGATCGATGTGTCTCAGGTTTAGAGATCGATGTCTCACCGTAAGGTTTTGAACTTTCACTGCCTTACATGGATCGATCGATGTGAGAGATCTATGTATATAGATCGATCGATGTGCAACAACTTGAGAGATCGATGTCAAAATTTTCAACTTTTAACCACATATAACACCATGTGTGACATTTTTAAATATTCACCACTTAAAAATCATGACTTTGAAAATTATCCAAACATATTTATCAACAACAGCAGCACTACCAATTGTGAATAAGTGTCATTGGTAGACTTAGAGTCTTTACTATCAGATATCCAGTTGGCATCACAATAGCCTTCTAAAACTGCTGGATATCTTGTGTAATATAGTCCAAGGTTTATTGTATATTTTAGGTACTTCATCACTCCATTTAGAGCTTTCCAATGATCATCGCTTAGATTACTGATAAACCTGCTCAATTTGTTTACTGAGCATGCTAAGTCTGGTCTTGTACATTAGACTTCCAATCACTTGTGAGTACTTCAATTGAGCTGCTGGCTCGCCTCGGTTCTTCCTTAAGTGTATACTTAAGTCAAGTGGAGTCTTTACTGGTTTCACATCAAAAATATTAAATCTTTTTAGAACAGATTTAATATAGTGAGTTTGTGACAAAACGAGTCCTTCGGCCACCCTAGAAATTTTAGTTCCTAGAATAACGTTGGCAACTCCCATATCATTCATATCAAAGTTTTGCATCAACATCTTCTTTGTGCTTATAATGACATCATGAGTATTGTCCATGATTAGCATGTCGTCTACATAGAGAAATTTTATTACATAGGCATTTGGCGTGTTTTGATACAGACACACTTGTCACACTCGTTGATCTTGAAACTATAGACAGCATCGCTTGATCAAACTTTAAGTGCCACTGTTTAGGTGCTTACTTAAGTCTTTATAAGGACTTAACAAGTCTAGAGACTTTCTTTTTTTGTTCTAGGACAACGAATCCTTCAGGTTGTTCCATATAAATTTCTCCAACTCACTATTCAGAAAGGTAGTCTTCACATCCATCTGATGGATTTCTAAGTTATAGACTGCAGCAATAGCAACTATCACCCTTATAGAAGTGATTCTGGTTACTGGTGAGTAGGCGTCCAAAATGTCAAAGCCTTCCTTCTATTGATAGCCTTTAGATACGAACCGGGCCTTTTACCTGTTGATAGACCCATCCTCTTTCAATTTTTTCTTGAAGATCCACTTGCATTCGAGTGGTTTACTTTCTGGTGGAAGGTCAACCAGCTCCCAAGTGTGATTTTGAAGAATAAAATCTATCTCATTGCTTATTGCCTCTTTCCAGAAGGGAGCTTATGGAGTTGACATTATCTCAGAGAAAGTTCTTGGCTTATTCTCTACCATACGAGTTAGAAAATATGGTCAAAAGGATGTTGATATTCTGGCTCGCTTGCTTTGACGGCGTTCCTCGGTTTCTTGAGGGGTTGTCGCATGCATTCGCTTACTAGTACTTGTTTCTTCATTGTTTTTGTCTTTCTTTGGAAAGACATCTTCAAATAACACTGCATTTCTTGATTCTATGACAACATTTTCATGTATGTCAGGAATGCCCGATTTGTGCTCTAAGAACCGATATGCACTACTGTTATTCGCACATCCTAGGAATATGCAGTCAACCGTTTTATGTCCAATCCTTGCTTGTCTTGGTTTAGGTACATCAACCTTTGCTAGACACCCCCGTACTTTCAAGATTTGTAGCTAGGCCTATGGACCTTCCAAAGTTCGTATGGGGGTTTTATCCATCCTTTTAGATGGAATTCTATTTAAAATGACGTTAATAGAGATAATTGCTTCCTCCCACTAGTTCTGAGGTAAATCCAAACTTATTAACATAGCATTCATCATCTCTTTTAGAGTACAGTTTTTGCGTTTAGCAATACCATTCGATTGAAGGAAATATGGTCCAGTCGTTTGATAAATAATGCCATGTTCTGATCATAATTCATTAAACGCTATATCATATTCGCCACCACTATCACTACGAATTGCTTTAATTCATTTACTAAGTTGATTATCAACTTTATTTTTATAGTCTTTAAAAGCATCAACCGCCTCATCTTTGCTACTTAGCAAATAAATGTAACAGTATCTAGTGCAATCGTCAATAAAAGTGACAAAGTACTTTTTACCACCTCTCGTTTGCACAAACTTTAAATAACACACATCTGTATGAATTAAGTCCAAAGGTTTAATGTTCCTTTCTATTAAACGAAATGACAACTTTGTCATTTTTGCTTTAACACAAATTTGGCATTTTGATTTATTAAAATTCAATCTGGGTAATAGTCAAGATTAACTATTCTTTTCTATTGACTTGTAATTTATGTGTCTCAAACGAAAATGCTATAAACAAGAAGACAAAAGTATGAAAGCAGAAGATAAGCATTATTATTAGCCACTGCGAGCGATTCTTTCTTGGGTACAATGGTAATGATGTTTAACTTATACATCTTATCAATTAAGTATCCCTACCCAAATATAAACCATTCTTTGAAAGAATTATTTGTTAGGCTCTAACACTAGTCTAAACCCATGCAATGACCAGTAGAGCCCCATAAATCAAGTTCTTCTATATGTCGGGAACATGCAGCATATTCTACAGAGTCAGGTGCTTTCCAGAGGTCAGCTTTATAACAACTTTCCCTTCACCTTCTATCTTTGATGAGGCAGAGTTCCCCATGTAGATTGTTCGTTGTTCACGGGCTTGTACACTAAGAACATTGCCATATTGGCGTAGACATGTCTTGTGGCTCTAGTATCCAGCCACCAAAGGTGTATGTTTCCCACGACATTGCACTCTAAGACCACAACACACAGATTCAGATCATCCATGGCATCAACGAGATTTGCTTTTGTTTGGCTTTTTCTTGGGCTTACGACAGTCACTACTGCGGTGCCCCTGGATTTCACAATTATAGCACTTCCTAGTGAATTTTTTAGCATTCTCTTTGCTTTTGGAGTTCACTCCAAGAAGTTGTCTTTTTTTCTCGTTGCCTTCGCGACATGGGCTTTGGCATGACCCGAACCCAAATGTGGCTTTCTCTAAGATCTTCGATTATCCTCCTCTATGCAGAGTCGATTAATCAGATCTTCTATTGTCATTTTCTTCCGTTTGTGCTTGAGATAGCTCCTAAAATCCCTCCATAAAGTAGGTAGCTTCCCAATCACGGCCGCAACTTAGAAAGATTCACTGAGCGTCATGCCCTCTTCTCTCTTTTCGGCTACCAACAATTGTAGCTCCTCAACCTCCGAAACTACAGTTTTGGAATCTGCCATTTTAAAGTCCATGTACTTATCGACTTTAAACTTTTTTGTGCCAGCGTCTTCAAATCAATATTTCTTATCTAAATCTAGCCAGAATGATTTTGCTGTTTTGTAAGTAAAATACACCTCATACAGACTACTATCGAAGCAACTCAAAATTTGGTTCAAACAAACATAATTACTGTAAGACCAAGCTTCACCCGCCAGGTTGTTTTACATGTTCAGGTTCTGGTCCTCAACAGGAACCACCACAGGAGGGTTCTCGGTCAACAGTGTGGCCTATCCCAACATGCTCAGGAAAAACAACATCTTCTGCTGCCACATCTTGAAGAAAATTCCCTCGAACTTTTCGGGTTTCTCCACGTGACTAACTAGCATATTTATTCTAGCATTCACAGCAGCATTGGGCGCCAAGGAAATCGTATTCACTTCGAGTGCATCACCAAATTGTGCGTCTTTCACGCCATGAACTGAGCTTCCACTTTCGTTCTCCATTTCAGTTCAGTTTCTGTAAAGATGCAGAAATAAACAACTGAGAAACTGAATGCTTCGAATAATAAAAATAGAAGGAGTAGAAGCAGAGTGCAATTGGTATAACAACTAGTTTGCGAATCGGAAAGAAAAGACTTTACATAATTTAACAATATGTCTTAAGATTGTTAGTCAAAATTGATTCTGTAAATTGTGTGTTCGTGTGAAACAAAGCAACATCAGGAAGCCCCCCAGCTTGGCTGGTGGATCGGTCCGTCATGTCAGTTCGGTCTAATAAGCACAAGTTAGTTCAAGGCGTCTTGGACAGGTCAACGGAACTTTGAACAGCCGGCTTGCCGAGCTCAGTGCAGCAGCCGAGCTTAGCACTACAGCACTGTGGATCAACAGTGCTGCACTAACAACTCTGAATAGCCAAGCTCAGCGTAGTAGCCGAGCTTAAGATAACACGGTAGATCAGCAGTGTTGCACTCACAGCAACTTAGCAGATCAGACAAGCTCAACACAGTAGCACTATAGATCACTGGCGCTGCGCTAACACTAGCTCAGCAGATCAGTCGAGCTCAGCACATCAGCACTATAGATCAGTAGTGCTGCGCTAACAGCAGCTCAGGCGAATCGAGGCTAGTCTAGGACTCTGGCGTTAAGACTTATTGCTCCGGTATACTATATCCAACCAGAGATAGCAACCGTATCCCAGGATACAACAAATAACAGTTCAAACGAGCGGCACTGCAGCATAAGAACTCAACGAACCTGTAGAGCATTTATGACTTCTCGAACAACTTGAAAAAATGCAGAAATATCGTATGCAGAGAAGAAGATGGTATGCAGAGAGGAAGGGAAGAAAATCGATGACCACAGAGGCCTCCTCGGCCTAGTATTTATAGGGAAAAAGATTCAGCGTGTTTAATTGCCAGTTCAACCACAGCCGTTGGATCAGATGGTTTGAGATTGCCACCGTTAGATAAAAAACCGCTGCCAGTTTAAATTGCAGCAATTGGATTAGATAACCGCTCAGTCTGCTTATCATAGCCCTTAGATCGTGGTCCGTGTTAGGTCTGCCCTCAATACGGTTAAGCTTAACCGTATTTCAAATTGCAGCGTTAACTGTTTTTCAAAAATTGCAGCCTTAACCGATTTTTAAAGGTTAAGTTACAACCACCTGAGAGAAATTTATTTCTCCAAAAAGATAGGAACTGACCCACAACTTGCAACTCAAGCCCGAGCCTGAGTCGGCCCGATGGGCGGGCAGGGTGCGTGTGCGTGTGTGGAAATTTCGTAGGTCTTCCTTTCGGTCAAAACTTCTCATGCCCTTAGGGCATATCTAAAGTGACCATTCTTGCACTATATGTGGTGGCTAACTCAATTCATTTGTCCAATGTGGTATTTCCTCAAAGTGATGATGTGTCTCTCCCTAAGGAGGCTACATCATCACTTTTGCCAATTTCCACTTATTTCACGCCTACATTGAGCATTAATTTTTCATTCACCCGGTAAATTGAGTGACTCCAAATCTTAAAATCATCTACTTGTTACGTAGATAATTAAGGACTCATTAGTTTTCACTTTTCGTTAATAAAAACTAATTATAATTAAGCTCAAAGTATGTTGATAACCAACATTTGCAATTTGGATAAATTCAATTCCTTCAATTTTCTAACATTTTGCATACGAATTCACAGTATAGTTTTAATGAGATGATGATAAATGGATAACGACATGGATGAAATTATTGAAAACCCCAGCCAAACGGCCTGATAAAATACTATATAAATTATATGTTGGACACTAGACTATGTTAAAAGGCTAAAAGAATAAAAAGAGCCTGGTGAAAAAAAATTAAATTATACGTTCGAAACTAGACTACGTTAAATGATTAAAAGAAAAAAAAAAAAGTCTACCTTCACTGTCGTTGTACTTGATCTTTTTCTCATAGATGATATGTGCAATGGATGAAATGAGAAATCAGGCATCAGACTACATTCAAAGAGTCAAAAATCTTTGTCATAGAAGTTCTACTTAATCTGTTCCCCATTGACGAAACCTGCAATGGACGATATAAAACAAACACTTTTTTAAGAGATGAAATGATATCATATATGAGAAAATAGACTAAAGAGCGTTCCTGGTGTACTAAACTCCCGCGTTTGTGTAGTGTCCGGAGAGAGGTCGGATAGCTTTGCGTTCTGATATACACAGTCTTACTCTACACTTTGTGTGAGAGGCTCTTTCGCGGCTCAAACTTGTGACCTCAAAGTCACAAAGTAGCAACCTTACGATTTGCTCAAACGCATGCCCTCATGTGAGATAATAGACTGATCGTAATAAAAGCTATACATGATATTTGAGACACCAGACTATTGCTGAGGAGCCTACCTCTCAAAAATCTGATTTTTATTAATAGACTGATCGTAATAAAAGCTATACATGATATTTGAGACACCAGACTATTGCTGAGGAGCCTACCTCTCAAAAATCTGATTTTTATTTCTTTTCTTTGCAGAAGACATGAATCTTGACGAAGGAAGTTCTTCTTCCATGGAAGGTCATACGACGAAGGCTCCTCCTCAAAATCCAAGAAGGGAGCAAAAATGGCTACTGAAGTGAGTTCATCTTCATATTTGTCTGATGAGGATGCAGCAAGGCCACTACGTTTGAACTCCAGGGAAGAAGAACCAGAATCTCGCCCAAAGAAGTACCGGTGGGTCAAAACCAGGTTGATGTGACATTTCTTGCTAGCCATCCACCTCCCACTTCCCAACACGTGACCTCAACACTCTCTCTCCTCCCAACCACCAATCCCCAACTGCCACCTAGACCTGTTCCCACCAACCTGTCTGCTGAAAAAACCCCCACTACTGCAGAATTTGACCTTGTGCACTCGAGAAATTCAAACATCCAAACTGCCCCTCAACAAACCCCAACACTACCAGCTCAGCCTGGACCGACCCTAGCTCATACGACACAAGTCTGAGCTTGGATCTCGCTATTTGCCAACAACAGGAAACATGAAAATGGCCTTAAACTTAAAAAGGTCGAATTTAGCACCCCAGGTAAGGTGCATATCAATATTGATGAGCTACACTCCGAAGAGGAAGTTGACCATTGTCTGGTGGGCTATTTTGTTGGAAGATTCCCAGGCAGACAAGCGGTAAACAACCTCTCTAAGGCCTGGAAAGCCAAACACAAGGTGGAGTTTCATGCCTTAGGGTGGATTATATGTAAGCTTGAGTCAGCCAACAAAATGGATGAAGTACTATGTGTTGGACCATACTTTGTCTACGACAGATTGCTCATACTAAAGAAAATGCCAAGATGTTTTGCATTTGGAGCCATGAAGATAGCACATGTTCCAGTATAGGTGAAATTACATAACCTCCCTACTGCACTCTGGGTAGATCAGATACTATCTGGAATATGTTCTCAGCTCCGCACGCCACTTTATGCTGACCAGCTTACCGCCAACAGAAGCACTTGGAACTACACCCGTGCTCTTGTTGAAGTTGATCTCAGCAAAGAACTGATGACCTCGGTGAATTTGGTGTTCTTAAAAGCCACCACGATTGTTCAAAAAGTTGAATACGAGCGTCTTCCGATGTTTTGTAGAGACTGGATGCAGCTCGGCCACATTGCAGCATCCACAAGAAAGCTGGCCAGCAAACTCCATTGAATCCCGAAGTGGCGATCTGCAGTCAATTCAGCTCAGCTCGGCACAACCCAGGTCCCTGCAGCTCTACCCTGTAACACATGAACCATCACTCCCCTATCAAAAAACCCACTAGAAGATCCGGGGCCAGCTCTGCTAAACCCCAGCAGCTCAGCTTAGTTCAGCAACAAAATGCTACAACAGCAATCAAGGTCCTACCAGAAACAGCACGGCCTTCCACCAGCTCAGCTCATCTAACCACCTCAGCTCACACATCCACTCACACAGACCGACCACCCTGCAACCTATGGTCCGATATCGTCATAGAACTGCCTCAACTTGGATCAGGCCAGATAATAGCATCCACCTGTACTCTGCCTAAAATACTCCCACATGCTAGGTCAAGCCCAACAAGCTAGCGTCTACATGGAACATCATGTGGAGCAAATCAACTCACTACTCCAAGACGGATTCACTGAGGTGATTTCCAGGGCAAAGGCCCTTTCCTTCAGGAAAAAGCTCAAGGCTCTTCATGGCAAGTCCAAGGTAAGGCCAAACGTCTAATTTTATGATAATTAGTTTTTGGAATATCCAAAACACAACATCGTCTATAATTTTGTAAAAAAAACACAATATACATATCCTCGGATTATTAGAAACCAAGTTTAACAACAAAATGTATATCTTCCTAAAACAAAGGCTTGCAAGCTGGAGTTTGTAAATAATTTTAACTCCTATGTGGGCAAGCAAATTTTGATATGCTAGAAATCATCCTCATTCAATGTCCATGTCATCTATGCTGACCCCCAAGCTATGCGCTATAAGATTACTTCTCAGGTGTCCGGGCTGTGGTTGCTAGGCACTTTTGTCTATGGCTACAATAGCCTTATGGACCGGCGCCACCTGTGGAGCTCTCTCTTCAATCAAAGTCAAATGCAGACTGACCTTAGGATTATTCTAGGAGATTTTAATTGCATCCTAAGCAAAGAGGAGAGAATTGGTTGCAGGTTGGCAACTAGGTATGATCTATAGGACCAGCTCAATTGCTTCCTTCTGAGCAGATTGTTAGAGATCACCTTGTCAGGTTGCTTCCACACCTAGGATAATGGCTCTTTTGAATCTCGTGTTGACAGAGCTATGGCCAATAATGCAATCATGGAGACATATCCCCTAGCGAAGGTACATTTTCACCCTGCTGAATGTCTTTCTGACCACTCACCTGCTGTGCTCTGCCTTGAACACTCCAGGCCTGTTGTTAAAAGTTCCTTTAAATTTTTCAATATATGGACTAGCCATGAGGAATTCCTTCCTCTCGTTAGTTCCCATTGGTGTCAAAGAGTTTAGGGCTCAGCCATGTTTTAGATTTGCAATAAGCTCAATACTCTAAAAGCCCCCTCATGGTGCTTAACAGGAAATCTTTCTCGCACATTTCAAATAGCGCTGACCAGACTGTGGAATTGTTGGAACGTATGTAGGACTTCCCTGATGGTCAATGGAGCATGCCCAACTGGAAGGACAAGCTACAGATGCAAAGGCACTTGGCTCTCAACCTTTTGGAGGTTGAAAGGAAATTCTTTGCTCAACTTGGCAAAGATACCTTTTTAATTTCTAATGACATGAACACAAAATTCTTCCACTCTATAATTAAAAGGAATAAGGGAAGGAGCAGTAAAACTGGAGTTCAGCTAGCTGATGGCAATATGTCCACCTCTATCGAGCAAGCAGCTCAGCAATTTGTACAATTCTTCTCCGGCCTCCTCGGCTCAGCTCACCCAGTCCAGCCCATCAGCGACCTGTAGGATCTGCAAGGCACCACTAGAAGGGGGGGTTGAATAGATGGTGCGGAAAATACGGTTTTTAAAATTTCTTTAAACCTAACCAATTCAAGTTCTGAAAACAGATTCTGTTTTCAGGACCAGTTTTAAAACGTTTTTAAAACTAGGTTAGAGGTCTCCAAAAATTATGCAATTTTGAGAGAACTTAGCCTCAGATGTTATGAGGGTCCCCTAAAAATTTCAAATTAAAATTCAACCTTTAACCCCTTCAAAAACCGTTGGTACTCAGATTGTGCAAATCTGCCAGAGACGGTAGATGCTTTTGAAAAATTAATTCCTATTTGTGTGAACGTCCAAATGATCTGAAAATTTGACCAATAACTCCTCGCACACTATATTTAAATGGGTTGAAACAGTTTTAGAAAATTCTTTTGGGAAGTAGGTCAAATACAACCAAAGTCTCAACCTTTACAAGTCTGAAAATCAGACTGCACTAGTCTCAGAACTTTTGATGTTTGATTGACTTATACTTGTCCAAAAGGGTTGAAACTTGTGCCAAATTAACCCTAGAACGTGCTAGTATGTTTCTGGAAATTTTTATAATTTTTGAAAATCGTTTACTATTTTTACGAACGTGAACAAGAAGTATAAACAGTGCAGTAACTGAAACGTAAATGCAGAAAGTAAATGGCACCAAGAATTTTATACTGGTTCGGTTATAAACAACCTACTCCAGTCTTCAAGGAACACCTTCCTTGGTTCACACTAATCACACATACGCAGTACACCTTACTGCAGGGTTGATAGAGTTACACCTAACTCCAACCCTTTACAAACCTTGTATGTCGAGTACAATTCACACGAACACCACCACCTCGCTAGAATGAAGATTGATCACACCTTGATCAATCTTTTACAAAGATGTATGAATGGTGGTTTATATGAAGCCTATTCAAGATTGAAAGATATAAAGAACAATAGGCTTTTTACAAGAAAGAGAAAGAAAGAAAATGTAGGAGAAGAAGAGCTTGGCAATTTGATCACTTTAGAATGCAATTCTTGGTCTTATTTTTGTTTGTTCTCCTCTTCCTTCCTTATAGATTGCAGCCGTCCCCTATGGCTTCTCCCCTCTTGAAAATTTCCTTTTGAGTGCTTGAGAGAGTGTAAGACATCATTGTGACAATGCCTTGCTTGCTTGGCATCATTCTATTGGACCATCATTTAGTCTTTGCTTACTTGGCACCTCTTTATTGGCTCAATGTTGTCATCATTTGATGACTTGGAAAATCTGAGATTAACACTATAAACATGTGCCAATATCAATCATAAAATCATACCATAAGTCAAATATTTCATCATAAATTGTAAGACAAGAAATATCCCCTTTTTCAAACCATAAAATCGGCCATAAGTCATATTTTCCATGCTGAATTTTCAGCATTTACATCATCCATTTTTATCCAAGATAATACCCATTATTATTTGATTTTTCACCATAAAAATGAATCAATCGTATATGGTAAGTCTTGCTAACAATTGATGAATGAACTTGGACACAAAAAGAGTGAAAAATTCGGCCAGCACACCTTCACACATGCTGAAAAATTTCAGCATGTGTGATATGTAGAATATCACACTTAATTACCTTACATAATATTCAAATAATTTCCATAACATCTTCAATTAATCCTTTAATAAAAAATTGACAAAATATGTTACCTTAACCATGAAGAAATCGGCCACATGTGTGTAGTATGCTGAAATTTTCAGCATGTGACATAAGAGAGGTATATGTTGAATACTTACCTTTTGTAGCTTCTCTCTTTGATTCATCAACATTGTATGATTGATCCTTGACCAATCAATATGCCAACAAGGCTCCACATGTGCTCCATCTCAGCTGTAGTAACGTTGGAATGTGTATGTACATGTGCTGGAATTTATTTTTGCTAACTTTGTAAAATAGTGCACATTTAATAATACACACATGTAATATTCCAATCAGCCCTTAATGTAATTTTCTAGAACACTTTAAGATGTATATCATATGTAAAAAGCGTCTAGATACGTTTCACATGATGTTCAAGAAAAACTTTCCATGTTATGTGCGTAGAAAACCGAATTTTCGATATTTATCGATTACCCGATTTTTCTCTAATTTGAATTCCAAATTTTGCAGATGATATATATATTATGTTATACATAATATATATAATATATACTTTAAATCTCAGCACTTGGCTGATTTAAAGTGGTACCATAAACATGTGACAAAATTAAAATTGGAATCTTCACATTTTGGCCTAAATGTGGGGTGATTTGTGTGTGCCAACATGAAAAGTATTTTTGGCTGATCATACCATGTGTAGCACGAAATTTTCATCAATTTTTGATGTATATGGGCTGGCCATTTATTTATGGCAAGTACGTGACACGTTGGCGAAGTTTCGGTATTCGCCCGATACGACAAATTTCGGTTTAGAACCTTTTATCGTGTCGTATTTAATTTGTCATCACCATATCTTATATCATATGATATAAGACCTGAATATACTCATAAATATGAGTTAAGTATAGTGGTGTGACGTTAACGTACGTACGTAAAATATATATCGTGTCGGTAGTACGTTGGAATACATGTGTATGTGCCTTTATTTAAAAAATCTGAAAATATATAGTGTATATATATATATAAATGACGTGTTTAATAAGATGGGGAGGAGGAGAGAACTTTCCTTCCTTGGCCTTGTTGCCTTTGTGCCTTTTCCAAATGAATCTTCCTTTAATGAACTACTTAGTTTATTAAACTAAGTACTTCACTTAATGAACTACTTTAGTTCATTAATGGTGGTACCTGAAAATAGTATAAACTCAACAACTGTTCGCCATATGATGTAAGCTTTAATGCTTCATGGCTCGTTAGTACGGCAACATAATATATAAGCTAAATAAGGCAAGTAATGGCAAGTTATCATGCATACATGTACACTTACGCACGTTTGTGTATATATATATATATATATATTCAACGTTTATATATATATATATATATTCAAATTTCTTATTTTGAAATCACTCAAACCCTCTTATTCCTACAATCTCCCCCTTTTGATGATTTTCAAAATAACTAGTGTACATGATTTAAGTGCTATCTCTCCCCCTTGAATTATGCACAGATTTGAAATTTGAATTTTGAATTTCAAATCCGGCTCTCCCTTGATTCATGTAATTAAGATCAATCAGTGATCAATCAGTGTCTCTCTCCCCCTTAAATCATGCTTCTCTCTCCCCCTTTATTTTGGAAAGTTAATCAAAAGATTCCTGTCAAAAAGGAAAGTAAATCAAATAATATCAGATTAAATCACATCAACGGGAATCATGCCTAATTTAGAACGGAGAGATTCATATGTGGCTTGATTTAAGGCCTTTGTAAATATATCCGCTACTTGTGATTCTGTGCGTACGTGATCTATGACAATATTACCATTGTTAACGTGATCACGTAGAAAGTGATAGCGAACTTCTATATGCTTAGCCTTAGAGTGCAACACGGGGTTTTTAGACAAATTTATTGCACTCATACTATCATAATATATAGGAATTTTATTTACGGTAATTCCAAAATCCGAAAGTTGTTGTTTTATCCACAACAACTGTGTGCAACAAAGGCTAAGAGCCATATACTCAGCCTCAGTAGTGGACAAAGCAACACTTGCTTGCTTTTTGGGAAACCATGAAATAAGGGAATTTCCTATAAATTGGCAAGTTCCGCTCGTGCTTTTTCTATCTATTTTGCAGCCACCATAATCTGCATCAGTGTAAGCATGTAAGTCAAATGTAGAATCCTTATCATACCAAATACCTAAGGTGGGCGTGTGCTTAATATAACGGAATATTCTTTTTACCGCATTTAAGTGTGACACCTTAGGTTGACTTTGAAAACGAGCACACATGCATACGCTAAACATGATGTCAGGCCTACTCGCAGTTAAATATAGTAAAGAACCTATCATAGATCGATATAATCCATTATCAACGTCTTTACCATGTTCGTCTTTGTCTAATTTAGTAGCAACACTCATAAGCGTGGGGGATGGTTTCAAATTTTCAAAATTGAACTTCTTGATCATGTCATTTACATACTTAGCTTGGCTTATATGAATTCCTTTACTCGTTTGCTTAATCTGCAAGCCAAGAAAATAATTAAGTTCACCAACCATAGACATTTCAAATTCAGCTTTCATACAATTTTCAAAATCTTTAACGAGTCTATGTGAGGTAGATCCGAAAATAATGTCATCTACGTAGATTTGAATAATAAGTAAATCTGATTTTTCTTGTTTCAAAAATAGTGTACTATCTATAGTACCACGTTTAAATTGTTTTCTAAAAGGAAAGTAGCAAAACGATCATACCATGCTCTCGGCGCTTGCTTTAGGCCATATAGTGCCTTCTTTAGTTTGTACACGTGATCTGGATGTTTCAAATCTTCAAAACCGGGTGGTTGCTTCACGTATACTTCTTCTTGTATGAATCCGTTTAGAAAAGCACTTTTGACGTCCATTTGATACATTTTAAAATCTTTCATGCAAGCAATAGCAAGTAAGAGTCGTATAGCTTCTAAACGTGCTACGGGTGCAAATGTTTCATCGTAGTCTATTCCTTCTTCTTGATTATATCCTTGAGCTACGAGTCTTGCTTTATTTCTAACGACCTTTCCTTCTTCATTCATTTTATTCCTAAATACCCACTTTGTGCCTATTATTGTCTTATCTTGTGGTCGTGGCACTAAATCCCATACATCATTTCTAACGAATTGATTAAGTTCGTCATGCATAGCATCAATCCAAGATGAATCACTCAAAGCATCATGCACATTTTTGGGCTCAATTTCAGAAATCATAGCATGAAATTCATTTATTTCATCCGAAGTGATTCTTCTACGTGGTCGCACACCGTGAGTGATGTCGCCTATAATGAGATCATGTGGGTGATCTCTATGCCATCTTGGTTGATTATTTTCTAAGTTATCATGCATTTCTATATGATCATGCATTTCTAGTGTCTCATTCATCTCATGCATATCAAAAGAATCATCATCTTCATCCAAAACGGGTTTCAATTCAAAATCATCGTCATATTCCTTATCTTTATCAATCTCTCCAAATTCATTGAATTTAACATGAATAGATTCTATGATTTGTCTAGTGAGAGGATCATAACATCTATATGCTTTTGAATTTATGGAATACCCAACAAAAATGCACTCAATTGATTTGGATTCAAATTTATCTAAATTTTCTTTTGTATTCAAGACAAAGCATTTGCATCCAAACACACGAAAATAATCAATCTTAGGCATGCGATCATTCAAAATTCCGTAAGGCGTCTTATTTATTTTCTTTCTTATAGGTAGGCGATTTACAATATAGCATGCACAATTTACGGCTTCCGCCCACAGAAATCTAGGCAATTTATTTTCGCAAAGCATGGTTCTAGCGATTTCTTGTAGTGTGCGATTCTTTCTTTCTACTACTCAATTTAATTGTGGAGTTCTAGGTGGCGAAAACTCATGTTTAATTCCTTTTTCTTCACAAAACGAAATCATCTCTTTATTTTTAAACTCACCGCCTCTATTGCTTCTTATTCTTTTCACATTTACGCCGTATTGATTTTCAAGTTGTTTAATTAATTTAGCAATTTCTGCGGCGCTATCATCCTTATGTGCAAGAAATAAAGTCCAAGTATAACGAGAGAAGTCATCAACAATCACGCATGCATAGTGACGCCCACCAAGGCTTGTAGTGCGACTAGGACCAAACAAATCGATATGCAATAGTTCTAGTATTCTAGTCGTGCTTATCTCATTTTTAGGCTTAAGTGACTCACGTGTTTGTTTGCCTTTTATGCAAGATTCACACAACTGAACGTTGTCTAAATCAAGCGTAGGCAATCCCCGTACTAGGTTCTTTCGTTGCAATTTTTCTAGTGTGGAAATACCTATGTGTCCTAAACGTCTATGCCATAAATTCACATTGGGTTCATTTGACATAAAACATTTAACTTTAGCGTCGACTACATCATCCATAGATAGCGTAAAAATATTGCCTTCTCGTTTTTCTTTTAAAACAGTTTCTCCATTTTTATCTATTATGTTGCAATAAGGATGAGTAAAGCACACATTGAAACCATTGTCAACAAATTGAGAAATACTAAGAAGATTGTAAGATAAGTTTCTTACCAAGAATACATTGGAGATTTGAAGCGTATTCGGATTGCCAATCGTACCTTTTCCAATGATCTTGCCTTCATTGTTGTCTCCAAAGGTCACGGATCCGCCTTTTGTGACCTTCTTTAATTTAGAGAACAGGCTCGGGTCACCCGTCATGTGCCTCGAGCAACCACTGTCAAGGAACCACTTTATTGATGTGTCTTTCGATGAGTGGTCTCCCTGCAATGTGAAAAGGTGATTTAGGTACCCTTTTAATTTTGGGTCCTTTCGAGTTAGTTAATCACCTTTTGGTAAAGGTACCTTTCGGTACCCATACTTGGGTGATCCTTCTCGGTCTATCAAATGGCAAGAATGTAGATGAAGGTGCGATATAATATACATGTGGTGCATGTACTTTGGGTCTTTGCCCAATGACTCCTCTATACTCATTGAATGAAGGACGCTTTTGATATGTCCTTGTGTGTGTGCGTAGTGCGTGGATGATATGTATTTCGTGTATGCATTGTTCTTTTCTTCTCATATCTATATGGTACAACATTATATTTGACATGATATGAGGGAGTGGGGCGTGTGGAAGGGGGCGCTTTTTGCGTCATCTTAGACGCCACTTGAGGCTTAGGAGTGTCTACTTTCTTAGACACAACAAACTTGGTTGGTTTGGTTGATACTTCGTTAGTATCAGCGTATCCCAATCCAGTTTTGTCACTTTCATGCTTTTGCGATAATATGATGCGATGCAGCATGTTTGACCCTGTATCGAATTGTTTCATCATTTTCTCTAAATCTGTATTCCTTGATTTCAAATTTGAAATCTCGGATTTCATTTCATTATTTTGAGAAGTTAATGATGAGATCTCGGTTTTCAATGCATTGATGACACATGAAGACTCTTTCTTTGAATCGCTTAATTGAGCGACAAGATTCTCGTTAGAAGATTCTAACAGTTTCTTGTCTTCAATTAAACGTTTCTTTTCTTTTGCGAGAGTCTTAGTAAATTTATGTAATTCAAGATACTGACTAAAAAGATCATCATAAGAAGGTTCAGAGTCAGAGTCAGAATCGGATGATACCTCATTAGACGCCTTTGAAGCGAAGCAAACTTGAGCGGTCTCCTCTTCGGTCTCAGTTTCAGAGTCTGATGAGTCACTCCATGTGGAGGCCTTTAGTGTACGTTTCCTTTGTTTAGGATCTGAGACGAGTCTATTTTTGTTCCGCTCCTTGTCAGGGTATTTATTAGTTTGCTTTTCTTTGTTTGGGCAGTCATATGATAAGTGTCCGAGTTTGCCGCATTTATAACATTTAATGTCCTTATCATTTGACTTGTTTTTATTTCTCTTAGATGTAGTGCCCTTGTTTTTATTTCTAAATGACTTTCTCATGAATCTTCTTAGTCCTTTAGCCAATAGGATTAAGTCATCATTATCCGATTCGGAATCACTATCATCTACGTGATCGGAGGGAGGGGAGACGTATTCATTTGATTTAAAAGCAATTGTTTTACCTTGTTTAGATGATTCCGATTTCCGAATAGTAAGTTTGTTTTCATAAACTTTGATTGACCCAATTAGTTCTTCCATCTTTATTGATTTGGTTTCCTTGCTTTCTTCTATAGCAGTCACTTTTGGGTCCCATTCCGAAGGAAGGCTTCGTAGGACTTTCTGTACCTTTTCCTGCGTAGTAAAAGCCTTACCAAGAGACTCAAGAGAGTTATAGATGTTAGTTAAACGAAGATCCATATCTACAATCGACTCATTGGGCAACAATTTAAAAGACTCAAGAGTAGACATGAGCATATTAATTTTTGACTCTTTTACTTGACTCGTGCCTTCGTGTTTCATTTCTAGAATTCTCCACATTTCTTGTGCACTCGAACAATTTGACACATAACTAGACTCACTTTCACTTAATCCGTTTAAAAGCAATTGCATAGCCCTAGCATTCATACTAAGTTTCTTTTTATCATCACTCGTATATTCTTGTCTAATTTTAATAACTTCTAAAGTAACTCCATCTACAGTGGATATATTAGATGGAACATATGTACCATCTTCAATTATTGACCAAAGATCTATATCTATAGCCATAAGAAAAAGTTTCATCCTAAGTTTCCATTGAATAAAGGACTCACCGTCAAAAAGTGGAGGCCTTTGGCTCGACATACCTTCTTGTTCGGTTTTGAGATTTGTGGATGCCATCTCACTGGATCGTTGGATTCCTTGTAGTGAGTATTCCTGCGCTCTGATACCACTTGTAGGATCTGCAAGGCACCACTAGAAGGGGGGTTGAATAGATGGTGCGGAAAATACGGTTTTTAAAATTTCTTTAAACCTAACCAATTCAAGTTCTGAAAACAAATTCTGTTTTCAGGACCAGTTTTAAAACGTTTTTAAAACTAGGTTAGAGGTCTCCAAAAATTATGCAATTTTGAGATAACTTAGCCTCAGATGTTATGAGGGTCCCCTAAAAATTTCAAATTAAAATTCAACATTTAACCCCTTCAAAAACCGTTGGAACTCAGATTGTGCAAATCTGCCAGAGACGGTAGATGGTTTTGAAAAATTAATTCCTATTTGTGTGAATGTCCAAATGATCTGAAAATTTGACCAATAACTCCTCGCACACTATATTTAAATGGGTTGAAACAGTTTTGGAAAATTCTTTTGGGAAGTAGGTCAAATACAACCAAAGTCTCAACCTTTACAAGTCTGAAAATCAGACTGCACTAGTCTCAGAACTTTTGATGTTTGATTGACTTATACTTGTCCAAAAGGGTTAAAACTTGTGTCAAATTAACCCTAGAACGTGCTAGTATGTTTCTGGAAATTTTTATAATTTTTGAAAATCGTTTACTATTTTTACGAACGTGAACAAGAAGTATAAACAATGCAGTAACTGAAACGTAAATGCAGAAAGTAAATGGCACCAAGAATTTTATACTGGTTCGGTTATAAACAACCTACTCCAGTCTTCAAGGAACACCTTCCTTGGTTCACACTAATCACACACACGCAGTACACCTTACCGCAGGGTTGATAGAGTTAGACCTAACTCCAACCCTTTACAAACCTTGTATGTCGAGTACAATTCACACGAACACCACCACCTCGCTAGAATGAAGATTGATCACACCTTGATCAATCTTTTACAAAGATGTATGAATGGTGGTTTATATGAAGCCTATTCAAGATTGAAAGATATAAAGAACAATAGGCTTTTTACAAGAAAGAGAAAGAAAGAAAATGTAGGAGAAGAAGAGCTTGACAATTTGATCACTTTAGAATGCAATTCTTGGTCTTATTTTTGTTTGTTCTCCTCTTCCTTCCTTATAGATTGCAGCCGTCCCCTATGGCTTCTCCCCTCTTGAAAATTTCCTTTTGAGTGCTTGAGAGAGTGTAAGACATCATTGTGACAATGCCTTGCTTGCTTGGCATCATTCTATTGGACCATCATTTAGTCTTTGCTTACTTGTCACCTCTTTATTGGCTCAATGTTGTCATCATTTGATGACTTGGAAAATCTGAGATTAACACTATAAACATGTGCCAATATCAATCATGAAATCATACCATAAGTCAAATATTTCATCATAAATTGTAAGACAAGAAATATCCCCTTTTTCAAACCATAAAATCGGCCATAAGTCATATTTTCCATGCTGAATTTTCAGCATTTACATCATCCATTTTTATCCAAGATAATACCCATTATTATTTGATTTTTCACCATAAAAATGAATCAATCGTATATGGTAAGTCTTGCTAACAATTGATGAATGAACTTGGACACAAAAAGAGTGAAAAATTCGGCCAGCACACCTTCACACATGCTGAAAAATTTCAGCATGTGTGATATGTAGAATATCACACTTAATTACCTTACATAATATTCAAATCATTTCCATAACATCTTCAATTAATCCTTTAATAAAAAATTGACAAAATATGTTACCTTAACCATGAAGAAATCGGCCACATGTGTGTAGCATGCTGAAATTTTCAGCATGTGACATAAGAGAGGTATATGTTGAATACTTACCTTTTGTAGCTTCTCTCTTTGATTCATCAACATTGTATGATTGATCCTTGACCAATCAATATGCCAACAAGGCTCCACATGTGCTCCATCTCAGCTGTAGTAACGTTGGAATGTGTATGTACATGTGCTGAAATTTATTTTTGCTAACTTTGTAAAATAGTGCACATTTAATAATACACACATGTAATATTCCAATCAGCCCTTAATTTAATTTTCTAGAACACTTTAAGATGTATATCATATGTAAAAAGTGTCTAGATACGTGTCACATGATGTTCAAGAAAAACGTTCCATGTTATGTGCGTAGAAAACCGAATTTTCGATATTTATCGATTACCCGATTTTTCTCTAATTTGAATTCCAAATTTTGCACATGATATATATATTATGTTATACATAATATATATAATATACACTTTAAATCTCAGCACTTGGCTGATTTAAAGTGGTACCATAAACATGTGACAAAATTAAAATTGGAATCTTCACATTTTGGCCTAAATGTGGGGTGATTTGTGTGTGCCAACATGGAAAGTATTTTTGGCTGATCATACCATGTGTAGCACGAAATTTTCATCAATTTTTGATGTATATGGGCTGGCCATTTATTTATGGCAAGTACGTGACACGTTGGCGAAGTTTCGATATTCGCCCGATACGACAAATTTCGGTTTAGAACCTTTTATCGTGTCATATTTAATTTGTCATCACCATATCTTATATCATATGATATAAGACCTGAATATACTCATAAATATGAGTTAAGTACAGTGGTGTGACGTTAACGTACGTACGTAAAATATATATCGTGTCGGTAGTACGTTGGAATACATGTGTATGTGCCTTTATTTAAAAAATCTGAAAATATATAGTGTATATATATATAAATGACGTGTTTAATAAGATGGGGAGGAGGAGAGAACTTTCCTTCCTTGGCCTTGTTGCCTTTGTGCCTTTTCCAAATGAATCTTCCTTTAATGAACTACTTAGTTTATTAAACTAAGTACTTCACTTAATGAACTACTTTAGTTCATTAATGGTGGCACCTGAAAATAGTATAAACTCAACAACTGTTCGCCATATGATGTAAGCTTTAATGCTTCATGGCTCGTTAGTACGGCAACATAATATATAAGCTAAATAAGGCAAGTAATGGCAAGTTATCATGCATACATGTACACTTATGCACGTTTGTATATATATATATATATTCAACGTTTATACATATATATATATTCAAATTTCTTATTTTGAAATCACTCAAACCCTCTTATTCCTACACGACCAAGTGCTGAGCAGCGGTCCCATGCTATCTGTGCAATGCTGACTCACTCATTGTTCAGACTTGGAAGCTGAGATAAAAGTAGCTCTGCACTCTATTAGGAAGGACAAAGCGCCTGGACCTGATGGCTATTCCTCTGAGTTCTTCATTAAAGCCTCAGAGATAGTAGGGCTGATCTCGTTGCTGTGGTGCAGGAATTCTTCAGGAATGGCAAGCTGCTTAAACAGCTTAATCATGCTACTATTACTCTGCTCCCCGAGGCAGCACATGTCAACAGAGTTGAGGGTTACCGACCCATCTCTTACTGCATTGCTCTCTATAAGATCATATCTAAGATCCTTGCAACAAGAATGACGTCAGTCATGGCCTCCCTTATGGACCCTGCTCAGGCTGGTTTTCTAAAGAGCAGATCTACGATGGAAAATATCTTTCTAGTATAGGAGCTGATCAGGGAGTATGGAAAAAAAATGAACAGCTCCCAAATGCATGCTTAAAGTTGACATCAGGAAAGCTTTTGATTCTATCAGTTGATCTTTCCTCAAGGACATGCTCTTGGACCTGGATTTCCTGCTGGCATCACTAGCTGGATTATGGAGTGTGCGAGTTCTACCTCATACTCTGTCTCTTTTAATGACATTCCTTATGGACTCTTTCAGGGCAGGCGTGGGCTGAGACAGGGAGACCCTATCCTCCCCTTCCTATTTGTCATTGGCATAGAGTACCTCTCAAAGCTTCTCAGACGTTTACACCATGACAAAGGGTTCCATTTTCATGCTGGCTGTGCTGAGCAGCATATCACTCACCTCTGCTTTGCAGATGATGTCATCCTTTTTCCTAGAGATGACGCCTGCTTAGTAAAAAAAGTAATGGATGCTGTAGCTGTTTTTGGTGATTGTTCAGGGCTCAAGGCCAACCTGGCCAAATCCCAATATTTTCATACATGCATTGAGGTGGCAACTAACTGGCTATAGGTCGACACAGGTTTCTCCACGGGCATAATGCCATTCAGATATCTGGGCATTCCCATTGCAGGCCACAAACTGCAGGGCTCGCACTATGCTCCTTTCACCAAAAAGCTGATGGATAAGGTGGGATCATGGAATGCATTTAGCCTTTCATATGATGGCAGATTACAGCTGATCAAATCAGTGTTGTAGGGAATGAATTGTTTTTGGTTAAGCGCTCTTCCCCAACCCTGCAATAGTTAGGACTCTAGAGAACAGAATTTGTCTACATCGTGTATGGCAGAAATCTTGACTTGGGTCCAAAAAGGCTTGCATATCTTGGTCTCAGGTCAGCATGCCTAAAGAGGAGGGTGGCCTTGGTATTTTTCAGCTGAAGGCATGGAATTTGATATTGCTAGCCAAGCACTTGTGGGATCTGTACCACAAGAAGGACACGCTATGTGAACAATGGATGAGCCATAAATACAAACTGCACAACACGTTATGGACAAGGATGGGACATAACGCAGACTCTCCCCTCCTGAAAAAGCCTATGGAGATCAGAGATAAGCTACAGTCAGTGTATGCTCCTACAGCTCGGCCGATTGAAGTACTCACCTCGTGGACAACGGATTGCATTCTCAAACCTCGGCTGGTATATGAATATATTAGGGAAAGATGCTGGAAAATCAAATGGGCCAAGATTGTTTGGATCTCGACAATAATCCTTAAATAGGTTTGGCTAACCATCTCGGCATGACTAGCTCTACCAAGGGAAATTACCTCCATCAGCAGACTTCTGTCCCAGAGTTCACGCAGATTCAAAAAGAAAGCTCTGAGAGTCAAGGCGATAAAATTTCCTTGGCTGCCACGGTGTATCATATCTGGCAAGCTTGAAACATATTCATTTTTGAAGTAACATCATTTGTATCTAGGGATGTAACACATACAATTTGCACTCACGTGTATAGAGTAATGTATAAGCTTTACCCACACATTTAGACATAGGCGCTGCTCCTATTGATTAAAAATTGCTTATATTACTGAACATTACATGTAAATCAGCATGTTTCCCTACAAGTAGGGCTTTTGTGTGGGTGGCGTCCTGTTGATGCTTTGATCTCTCTGTTTAATATATTAACATTTTAACCCAAAAGGGCACTTTAGCAGCTAGTGTACATGGCATTCACGGTGCACTAGACTCATGCGTTTGTGCAAGGTCCAAGAAGGGGCTGGATCTCTTCTCAATCTGATGTACGTAGCTTTACCCTGCACTTTGTGTAAGAGACTGTTTTTGCGGCTTGAATACGTGACCTCAAAGCCACAAAGCAGCAATCTTACCAGTTGCTCCAAAGCTTACCCTCATACTCTATACCGGGAAGAATGGAGCAAAATGGAGAAGAAAACAAAAAAAGTGAGAGAGTAATTGAGATATAGACATCAAGTATTGTATAGCTTTACATTTATATAATTCTTGGGTGGGATGGCAACTATAGAAACGGTCACATGAAACACGTGAATACATGTGGACCGTGCATGCACTTGTTTGATTCACTTGCATAAGGATAGAAGTGCCCACCTTTGGCTCATTTTTAATATTGCACTCTAACACGAAAATTGGGTAGACCAGAAGAAAGAAAATTTAAAAAAAAATAAAATCGGTTAACACAAGATATTATGCAGTTTGAATAATATGACCAATAGATGCATTTGCTAGAAAACAAATTCGGATTTATAAGACCTGAATATAACAACGATATAATGATTACGTCCATTGGACCTAAATGCATATGCAATAGTAATAGAAAGCACTAATAATGTTGTTAAGATGATAAAGGATTTGAAAATTACAAAAGTGTTAGACATGTACTTCGCCGATGCCTAACTTGTGAAGTAGTGAGTCAAAGGTCCTTCTAGTAACGGTCTATGTGAAGATAGCGACCAGTTGATCTTCAGACTTTACAAACGGGAGCTCAATAATCCCATCCTCGAGCTTCTCTTTGATGAAATATCGGTCCACTTCTACATGTTTGGTTCGTTCATGCTACACTAGTTTCTCGGAGATACTTATCGCTGCCTTGTTATCACACATCAGCTTAGTAGGCAGTTTTAAAGGAAAACCAATCTCATGCATTAGCTTCTCTAGCCAAATTACTTCCTTAGCATCCTTCGTAATTCCTTTGTATTCAGCTTCTACACTTGATAACACTACTACTTTCTGTTTCTTGCTTCTCCATATAACTAAATTTTCTCCGACCATGGCAAAGTACACGAAAGTGGATCTCTTGTCATTAGGGATGCCCGCGTAGTTAGCATCAATATATACCTCCACATCTAAGTGTCCATGCTTTTGAACCACTATTCCCTTGTCTGTTGTCCCCTTCAAATATCGTACTATACTCATTGCTGCTAGGGGTGTACATGGTCCGGTCCGGCCAGTTTTTGGATATATTACAAACCAAACTGTTTATAACGGTTTGGAAATGGTAAAACCGAAACTGATCAACAAACTATTTGACAGGCTCGGTTTGGTTTAGTTTGGTTCCAATTTTTTCCAGTTTATTTAGTTAAATACAATTTTGAACAAAAAATCTATAATTACAAACCAAATAGCCAATTAAATAAATTACAAGACAACTAAATAAATTGTAATACATACACACACTTACACACAGCCAAAACTAACGATAGCTTTTGCTGTCGTTGGGATATGCTGGGCCCGGATGATGATGATGAATGATGATGCTTTGATCCCTCAAAGTTTGAAAAGTTATATATATATATATATATATATATATATATATATACATATATATATATATATACATATATATATATATATATATATATATATATATATATATATATTTTAAATCGAAAGAAATTTTATTAGCATAAGTCCTCACTTATGGCGGAGGAAAACCTTATTACAGAGCATGAAAATATGACGTAAATAGCAGTAGATGATTATCAACAGCCAAATCATATATGATATGCCGCATTAAAACCTTGCCAAGTAAAACCACCCTTGTGGATAAAACCTTGGCGAAGGAAAAAGCGTACATATTTATAGAAATGGAGTGTTGATATGCACTACAGTGTAAAAGGAAAGAAATTACAATCCGAAAGTAATAGAGAGGAAACAAAGGAAAGGTAAGCCACGAAAAATCCCACGCTTGATGTTAAGCCCTCATCCCAGTGGAAATAGCAGCGACGTCGATGACGTAAGCAAGTATGAGTCGTGATCCCGTCCATGCACAAGAGAAATAAAATGCTGAGTTAATCAGGCATATGAGACATAAGAAAAGGTATATGATGAAGTGAATGCAGATCATACCAAGTAAAAGGTGCAGGCAGAGATAGCTAAAGAGTGCCAATCCATATAGAAGACCAAAAACTCAAGGTACCCGCAAATTTGCTGAGGAGAGGTCCAAAGTTATGGTACCACAGACTAGTGATGGTAGATAGTGGTGCAAAAAGTACTGTGTCTGAGGAAACATCATTGCATGTTGAGCAAGGTAGTGTGCCACCATGTTGGCCTCTCTATAGACATGAACAAATTCCAAACGATGATGATGCAGTAGTGTCTGTAATAATCTAAGATGATAGTTGCCGAAGACGGACTGTGGTTGCCGCAGTCAAGAAATCATTTGTGCACAGTCGGATTCTAAAATAATGCAACAATAAAGTGGGAGAAAATATAACAGACCAAATACCGCCGCTTGGATTTCCGCTACAAGAGGTGTACATAGAGGCAGCCGAAAAGAAATCGCCCCCACACAGGTACCGTGATGATCACGCAAAATCGCCCCACCTGAGGCGTAGTACTTGCCAACTGCCGCATCAATATTTAACTTTAACTTACCAGAGGGTGGTGTTTGCCATCGAACCACTTGTAGACGTGGTGACTGAATCTTTGGAATCCACGAAAGACGAAGTGCTGGACCCGCCGTAAGTTTAGTACCTTGTATTGTTTTGATCCACATCTCAATATCATAATGTATGGAAGCCCGAATTGCAGACGGAACAAATGAGGCTGATGTGCCATATACTAATGTTGCATAGGTGCGCCATATGTTAAAAAGAACAATAGCCGGAACGATGATCTTTAAAATCCCAAATAGTGACGAAAAAGTAGAGCAATACCACCAAGATAACAAGTATTGACGAAGATGTAATGAGATGGGGGATATACCATGCAACTCAGTGGCAAAGAAATCCCAGATGGGTCGAATGTTGCTGCAGTAGAGGAATACATGATCTACCGTGGTCGAATGCTGTTTACAGAAAGGACATTGTGTGGGACAAGCCGCAGAGTACCAACCAATATAATCCTCAAATGGCATAGCAGAATGGAAGATGCGCCAAAATAATAATTTCGTGGGTGGTGAATGATGTTTGAACCAAATGAATTTAGCAGAGAGCAGTGTGGGCTTTGAGACACGACAAATGTCATAAGCTGTTTTCAATGAAAACTCACCAGACGCCGTGGGTTTCCATGTAAGGTGAGAACCCGAGCCTTCAGTCTGAGCAAATATATATATATATATATATATATATATATATATATATATATATATATATATATAACTTGCGGTCCACATCGGATGGCTATAGCTGGCCTGCTGATTCCCTTGGTCAATACACTATTAAGTCGGCATATTCGCTGTATCACTCGCAAACACCTTTGTTTGATGCATCGAAATTCATTTGGTGGCCTACATCACCACCAGGCGCTAAGGTTTTTTTGTGGCGTTTATGGTGTCATTCTCTTCTATTAACCAACACTCTTTGCGCATGGCAAGTCATTTACCCATCTCAATGTGTTTTCTGTATGGCGCAATCGGATACTCGAGATCATATATTTCTACATTGTCCAGCAGCTAAGTCCTTGTGGATACAAGTAGCCAATTTGCTATATGGTCCTATGCCTCGCTATAATACTATATATTCTTATCTCTTATGTTGGTGGCGTCAAGCTTCCATTGCCACGATGCAGGGACATGTAAGGGCAGTAATACCAACATTAGTTACTTGGGTGATTTGGAAAGAATACTCTTCTATCAAGTTTGGTAACAGCAAATTTTCGTCGAATCATCTCTTTTAACAAGTCCGTTCACATATATTTACGTAGTGTGCAACCCTTCAAGGTCGCAAATTTACAGAATCTCTTCCTCAGCTGGTTACCCAAGGATTCTCACCCAAGTTAAAGATTCGTCGGCATAGACTTGTCAAATGGTCCCTCCCGCCATCCGGCCGTATGAAGTTGAATGTGGATGCTGCTGTCGGACGCACAAAAGCTGCTGCGGGTGCTGTACTGCGAGATGAATATGGACACTTTATCTCAGCCATCTGTTATGTATTACCATGTGTCCCACCAGTTCGGGCTGAATTGCAGGCTTTGCTGTTCTCTCTTCTATATTATGCAATTCATTATGATGGTCTGTATGTTGAAACGGATTGCCGCCATCTACTTCATTTGGTCACTCATGCTTCAAACTACACAGGATCATTCGGTTTGGATATCCAACGAGTAACACAGGTGTTGCGATTGAATGGTTCCACACTCTGCTATTGTCAACGACAGGCAAACTCTGCTGCACATTACTTAGCGCGATATGATTTACATACATCAGGTGTCAACTTTTATACTTCGGTTGCGTCACTACCTTGTGATGTTCGAGGGTCTTTGATGCTGGATACTTCTTTACCCCATTTACGCCTCTGATGGAATGGTCTACAATGTTGGGGGTTGCCTACGCCAATAATGGGTGTAGGCAGCCTTGATATGTCTACTTCTATACATACTTTTTGTATATACATATTATTGATACTCTGATACTTGCAATGATTGTGGGTAATGCGTTGTCTTTGTGCAATTTGTTTGAGGAATGGACATCACACACGCTGCTATCAACGTGGGCTTTCATCTATTGCAACAACAGTTGGAAGTTGCCCATGGTCATATGGCTATGGGCAACTTGGGTATGTTTTCAAACACTTAATCATACATCGTGGATTGACACAGATGCTTGCCTTATGCTTCATCTTGATGTGCGAGGTACACGTTTGGCGTCGCTATGGGAGATATGGGAAGAGCCCCAAAGTGCTGCAATGCTGGCTGATGCAAATATTCTCCTGGACCGATGGCTATCTACTGTTCCACTGTTATATCTTTTTGATTATTTCTCTATCACTTATATTCAACCTTCCTCTCATATAAATATGTACGCTTTTTCCTTCTTTAAGGTTTTATCCACAAGGGTAGTTTTACTTAACAAGGTTTTAATGCTGCATATCATGTATGACTGGAGGTTACGCATACTAGATACACTTCATGCGTTATTTTCTTATGACGACACTATTAGGGTTGTAATATGGTCTTCTCACACCATAAGTGAGCCTATTTAATAAAAATTTTCTTTAAATATATATATATATATATATATATATATATATATATATATATATATATATATATATATATATATATAACTTGCGGCTCTCCGTCATGCTCCCTCAGATGCGTATGATGGCCTTGACACACATGGATAACAATGTTCTTTTGTCATCTTTCAGTCTCCCTTCGATGACTTATTTTTCCTTTCGAGATGACTATGTCTTTCGTTGGATTTTACACTCACTGTCGTATAAATATGTACGCTTTTCTCCTTCGTTCAAAGTTTTTCCACAAGGGTGGTTTTGCTTGCAAGGTTTAAATACGACATATCATATACGACGGACAGTGATCATTCCAGTCAGCATTCTCACATTTCTTTCACATTATGTCTATTGCTACATTTTCTACCATTTTGTACCATGGTATTCCTCTGCCATAAGTGAGGCATATTAATATAAATATCTCTATTTTGACCAAAAATTATATTATACCTTTTATATATTTAAAAATATATCTTTTATAAAAACTATCCGGTCCAATTTTTATAAAATAATATATGTTATATATTTTATAATATATTCTATGTATGTTATAAAATAATATATTTTACATATTTATAAAATATAAATTTTATAAAAAATATATATTTTTTATAGAACGGCACGGTCCAGTTTTTACGGTTTAAAATTTCTAAAGCCGAAAACCAGACCATATGAAACGGCATGTTTTTCAAAATTTTTAAAACAAACTGCTGCAGTTCGATTTTTTTTGCTTGGTTCGAATTGGTTCAGTTTTTTGGTCCGGTTTGTGAAAAATTTGTTCACCCCTAATTGGTGTCTCCATGTGTTCTTCCTGTGGTTAAAGCATAAATTGGCTCAAAACTCCCACGACATTTGCTATATCTGGTCTAGTGCAGGACATAAATCAATTTTCCTATAAGTCTCTGATATTGTTCTTGATTCACTCCTGGTGCCTCTTCTTTTGTCTGTACTTTATGATTCAAACACATCGGTATATCACTTAGTCTGCAATCAATCATCTCAACCTCAGAAGCAAGTCAAGAATTTACTCTTGATGCGACACAAAGATTTCCTTCTTCGTCCGAAGAACTTAAGAAAGTACTTTAGCCCACCTAAGTCCTTCAACTCGAATTCTGTAAACGGGTTCTCTTGAAGCCGTGCGATTTTCTCTTTATCATTTTCTAAGATGATGATATCGTCCTCATATATAATCATACATGAGATTAGGTCCACTCTTTTCTTGAAGAACATAATATAATCATAATTACTTTATCGGTATCTGTTATTTTTCATGACCATAGTGAACCTTTCGAACTATGCTAATGGCGAATGTTTTAAACTGTAGAGAGACTTTTTGAGTCTGCAGAACCCTTTTGAAACTCATCAGAAAAATGTGATGGAGCTTCCATATATATCTCCTCTTCTGATTTCCCATGTAGGAATGCATTCTTAACGTCAAACTGATGAAGAGACCAATTTCTGTTAGCTACGACTGAGAACAACACTCTGATGGTATTAATCATCGCAACAGGAAAAAAATGTCTCTGAGTAGTCGATGTCATAATTTTGTGTGTGTTATTTAGCCACAAGTCTGGCCTTATACTGCTGAACCATCTCATCTGCCCTGTATTTGATGCTAAACACCCACTTATAGCCTATTGGCTTTTTCATTTTGGTAACTCACATTTTTTTTACGTCTAATTCTTTTTCAGTGCGTCCATTTCTGCTTTCATTGCCTCTCTCAACTCAGCATTCTTACCCGCCTCCTGAATTGTATGCGGAATGGATTCAGAGAATAGAGTAGAAAAGAACACCTAAGCACGTTATGCAATTCTCCTTATGGCTACATTGACAGGATATCTAGAAGTTCGGGAAACCTATTTCGGTGAGTACTTTTCTAGTGGTATACCCATGTTCTTCTTTTCAGGAAGAACTCGTACCTGTCTCTCAATCAGATCATCAGTAATCTCCAAATTAAGTAGAACAGGGTTCTTCATTAGGGTGTTGATCACTTACCTCTTGTTAGACATCTAACAAAAGAGACTCATTCGTAGTGGGAACTGGCTCGTTGGCCTTTTCTCTGTTGAGAGGGTTGTTTTTGGTGGCATCATCTGCTCGTTTTTGTTGGACAATCTTTGGACAGCTGAAGCTATGTAACCAATCTAATGACTCATTCAATTCCTCCCCCTAAGGCCTAGTATGAGTATAAAAAAATGTTCTGTTTCAAGGAATACACAGTCCTTTGTGACATGGATTCGACAGGTGATAGGAATATAGCACTGGTAGCTTTTCTGGTGGACAACATACCCGACGAACACACATTTCTCAGAATATGAGTCCAGTTTAATGGGTTGACTTTTCATGATTATTATAAACATGGAGCAACCAAAAATACGTGGAGGAAGAGTCAAGGATGATGGGATGGTTGTTTGAGTGGCTAATGTTTGTAATGGAGATTTGTGGTCAAGAATTTCTGTGGGCAGTGAGTTTAAGAGGTAGACTGAAGTAGTGATAGCTTCGGGCCATAAGTGTTTAGAAGCATGCAACTCAAGTAAAATAGTTCGTGTCATTTCGAGGATAATCCATTTTTCTCTTTCAGCTACACTATTTTTAGTGGTGTATTCGGACAGATTGTTTACGTATCAAGCCATTATCTCGGAAGAATAATTCCAGAGGTTCGTTTACATATTTCCGGCCATTATCTGGGCGTAGGATCTGAATTTTGGTGTTGTATTGTGTTTGAACCATACAAAGAAATGGATAAATTTTTTGGGACTTTGAATTTGTGTTTTAGAAAGTATACTCATGTCATGCGAGAGAAATCATCAATAAAAATAAAAATATGAGGATTATTTAATCGAAAAGTAGCACGGTGACTTTTTGCACAAGACCAGATATTGCATATAGAGTTAGTTTCGTGACCCAGTATATGGAAGAACCAAAATAGCACATTGAAAAGCCATAAAGCAAATTCTTCGCTATGTCAAAGGTACATTTATTCTACTACTAATGAGTTTGATTTGGTTGGATATTCTGACAGTGATTGGAGTGGAGATTTGGATGATAGAAAGAACATTTCGGGTGTATTTTTTATTGGTAACACATCATTTACACGGTATTTGGAGAAGTAACCTATAGTCACTTTGTCAACTGGTGAATATGTTGCCACATCATCATGCATATGTCATTCTCTGTAGCTATGTAACTTACTGAAGGAGATTAATTTTACTCAAAGAGGCAATTAAAATTTATTTGGGCAACAAGTTGGCAATTGAATTGGCAAAGAATCCGGTGCATCAGAAAATGAGCAAGCACATCGTGTTTTCACTTCATCATGAGAGAATATGTAAAAAATGGTGATGTAGAGATAACTCATGTGGAAAATCATGATTAAGTGGCGGATATTTTTACAAAAGCACGTCTTGTAGATCTCTTCAGCAAGTTCAAAAAAAATTGCTCGGATGCGAATAACAAATAATTAAGTTTAAGGAGGGATGTTAAAAATATAAACTTAATAAGGAGTGAGTAAAAATATTTCAAGGCTGATCAATAAGAGCGTTTGGAAGGTCATTTGAACTTTGTTTTTGGTTAATAAATAAGTTTAAAGAGTGCAGTCAGCATATTTTAAAGCTAATTAATAAGAGCATTTGGAAGGTCATCTAAACTTGGTTTTTGGTTAATTAAATATGGAATTTAAGCTCTTGAAGTCTAGTTTTTGATGATATAAGTTTGAAGTTGTTTAGATATTACCTAAAAAAATTTATGACTTTTTAATAAGGATTGGTCAGACTTAGCTATGAATTTTGACTAGTTCTTTTGATATTCAGCTTTGTATAAGGAGACTACATATTTGTATAGGAATTGCACTGTTTTTGTTTTTTTTGTTTTTGTCTTTGCCTTGTATTATATGTGCATATACACGTTTATTGCTATTTTAATAACAGAAACTATATATTTGTGTTGACTGCACTCTCACTAACACGCTAGCACATTATATCCCAATTATTCTGTCATTTATGCAGGTACATATAGAGCTGAGGGCTCACTGGAAGAAAACTCTCTATCTTTTGGGATAAAGATATTGTTTGCCTGCCGCTTACCCTCTCCAGATCCTAACGATAGCTTTTGCTGGCGTTGAGATATATTAAGTATGATCGATTGATTGATTGAATTCAAATCCTTCGCATAGATATTCAGATCTTTCATGGCTAACTGATACATGTGAGTTTCTTTTGCTTTTAGTATAGCATGTTTGACATTTATGCATTGGTTAAAACTCACAGTTTTGGCAAACATCACAAGCATTAATCTTGCATCTCGAAACATAGTAAAAGGAACAAAAGATACTTACTCCGATGTTGTCAATTTTATATGCCAAAAAGTATCTGTCATCAGTTTGTGTCTGATCCATGAATATCCCATGTGATTCAGCACGGCTTCTCTATGTGATTTCCGTTAGAAAATAGATACAAGAACAACAAGTAGAGAGAATTAATTTAATGGCTTGAGGCATGTGTGAACACTATCCGTAAGGAATATTTGCCCCCACTAGATGCTGTAGGGTTATAGACAAATTTCCTCCTAGGATACAACAACCAAACAATTTCTTATCCTCAGCAAATATGACAGAAATCCAATGAGCTTTCAAATTGAGAGTGGTTTTGTGTAGGAAGAAGAATTTAGGATGCAAGGACTAACTTGAAATCAAGATGTCTTGAAAATGTGTTGCAACAGCCTTTTTATAGACTCTTGAACTTCATTTCAGACGTTTATGACCGTTGCATGGTGATTGGATATGTCCCTTGGTGCATAAGTTGTAATTCTAGATGAAAAGTCACTTCTGTTGGCACATCGATCGATAGATGTCTCACAGAGACCCCCAACTTTTCATCCAATCTACTTCGATCAATCTATGTATCGATCAAAGTTACATTGATCGATCTATGTTGGACAGAAAGTTTTAACTTTGCACCAAGGGTACATCGATCGATCAAAGTGATCGATCTATGTGACATTGATCGATCAATGTGATCAATCTATGTCCAGCAGAATACACAAATTCATTTTCAAGCACATGGATCGATCCAACTGAGACATGGATCGATCCATGTCATGAGTCAATCTATTCTTGCTTATTTAAACATCAATCCACCTTCATTCTTCATTTCATTGTCTTTACAAACTATTATTACAATCCTCCACTTAGTTTGTAAAGCAAATTATGACATTCCATGCATCTAAGAAGTATCTTTCAATTTGAACCTCTTATTAGTATAATACTTAAAAGTTCTAACAAAATCTTGATAGCTAAAAAGCCTTGAATCAGATTCCTTCATGCTAGAACCGGAAATATTATACACATGAAACCACACTCTCCCTAGAAGTTCATCTCAAACCGCACTTTATGGCCTTATGCTTCTCCTAGTATTCATGAACATTTCAAGATCATTGCTTGTTGAAGCGACACCACTTCCTATGTTCATATAGGTGAAGATTAAGATATTTCCTCTTAATCCTTCATTAAGAGTGTCTTAACACTCACCCTCATTTAACACTAACATTCTAATTTTTTAAAGATCAAAACAGTATGGGCTGATTCTTTAAAGACCAATCTTAGTGCTTTAATTCCTCACTTTGTGACTTGTTGTTACCCATTGAACCTTTGACTAGTGGTGTGCTAGAAAAGGTTGGGTTTCCAACTTATCTCATACGTCTCAATCCCATCCATAAAGATGTACTTTGTACCAAGTCTTTTGAAAGACTTTTTGCCAACGAATCCGCAAGGTTATTGCAAGATTTGATGTATGCAATGGCTATCACACCATTCGTTATTAATTGCCTTACATAATCATGCCTAAGGCTGATATGTCTAGATTTTCCGTTATAGATTTTACTATAAGCTCTAGACATCGTTGCTTGGCTATCACAGTGTAAGGAAATGGTTGGAATCGATTGTGGCCACAACTCTATATCCAATAATAAATTTCTCAGCAATTCTACTTCCTTACATGCTAACCCCAATGCTATGGATTCGGATTCTATTATGGAATGAGTTATGCATGTCTGTTTCTTTGAAGCCCAAGAAACAACACCACCACCCAACGTAAATACCTAACCCGTAGTAGATTTGTTATCACCAACACTAATTATCAAACTAGCATCAGTATAACCTTCTAACACGACTGAAAAATTATTATAGTACAACCGTAATTCGTAGCTATGTAACTTACTGAAGGAGATTAATTTTACTCAAAGAGGCAATTAAAATTTATTTGGGCAACAAGTTGGCAATTGAATTGGCAAAGAATCCGGTGCATCAGAAAATGAGCAAGCACATCGTGTTTTCACTTCATCATGAGAGAATATGTAAAAAATGGTGATGTAGAGATAACTCATGTGGAAAATCATGATTAAGTGGCGGATATTTTTACAAAAGCACGTCTTGTAGATCTCTTCAGCAAGTTCAAAAAAAATTGCTCGGATGCGAATAACAAATAATTAAGTTTAAGGAGGGATGTTAAAAATATAAACTTAATAAGGAGTGAGTAAAAATATTTCAAGGCTGATCAATAAGAGCGTTTGGAAGGTCATTTGAACTTTGTTTTTGGTTAATAAATAAGTTTAAAGAGTGCAGTCAGCATATTTTAAAGCTAATTAATAAGAGCATTTGGAAGGTCATCTAAACTTGGTTTTTGGTTAATTAAATATGGAATTTAAGCTCTTGAAGTCTAGTTTTTGATGATATAAGTTTGAAGTTGTTTAGATATTACCTAAAAAAATTTATGACTTTTTAATAAGGATTGGTCAGACTTAGCTATGAATTTTGACTAGTTCTTTTGATATTCAGCTTTGTATAAGGAGACTACATATTTGTATAGGAATTGCACTGTTTTTGTTTTTTTTGTTTTTGTCTTTGCCTTGTATTATATGTGCATATACACGTTTATTGCTATTTTAATAACGGAAACTATATATTTGTGTTGACTGCACTCTCACTAACACGCTAGCACATTATATCCCAATTATTCTGTCATTTATGCAGGTACATATAGAGCTGAGGGCTCACTGGAAGAAAACTCTCTATCTTTTGGGATAAAGATATTGTTTGCCTGCCGCTTACCCTCTCCAGATCCTAACGATAGCTTTTGCTGGCGTTGAGATATATTAAGTATGATCGATTGATTGATTGAATTCAAATCCTTCGCATAGATATTCAGATCTTTCATGGCTAACTGATACATGTGAGTTTCTTTTGCTTTTAGTATAGCATGTTTGACATTTATGCATTGGTTAAAACTCACAGTTTTGGCAAACATCACAAGCATTAATCTTGCATCTCGAAACATAGTAAAAGGAACAAAAGATACTTACTCCGATGTTGTCAATTTTATATGCCAAAAAGTATCTGTCATCAGTTTGTGTCTGATCCATGAATATCCCATGTGATTCAGCACGGCTTCTCTATGTGATTTCCGTTAGAAAATAGATACAAGAACAACAAGTAGAGAGAATTAATTTAATGGCTTGAGGCATGTGTGAACACTATCCGTAAGGAATATTTGCCCCCACTAGATGCTGTAGGGTTATAGACAAATTTCCTCCTAGGATACAACAACCAAACAATTTCTTATCCTCAGCAAATATGACAGAAATCCAATGAGCTTTCAAATTGAGAGTGGTTTTGTGTAGGAAGAAGAATTTAGGATGCAAGGACTAACTTGAAATCAAGATGTCTTGAAAATGTGTTGCAACAGCCTTTTTATAGACTCTTGAACTTCATTTCAGACGTTTATGACCGTTGCATGGTGATTGGATATGTCCCTTGGTGCATAAGTTGTAATTCTAGATGAAAAGTCACTTCTGTTGGCACATCGATCGATAGATGTCTCACAGAGACCCCCAACTTTTCATCCAATCTACTTCGATCAATCTATGTATCGATCGAAGTTACATTGATCGATCTATGTTGGACAGAAAGTTTTAACTTTGCACCAAGGGTACATCGATCGATCAAAGTGATCGATCTATGTGACATTGATCGATCAATGTGATCAATCTATGTCCAGCAGAATACACAAATTCATTTTCAAGCACATGGATCGATCCAACTGAGACATGGATCGATCCATGTCATGAGTCAATCTATTCTTGCTTATTTAAACACCAATCCACCTTCATTCTTCATTTCATTGTCTTTACAAACTATTATTACAATCCTCCACTTAGTTTGTAAAGCAAATTATGACATTCCATGCATCTAAGAAGTATCTTTCAATTTGAACCTCTTATTAGTATAATACTTAAAAGTTCTAACAAAATCTTGATAGCTAAAAAGCCTTGAATCAGATTCCTTCATGCTAGAACCGGAAATATTATACACATGAAACCACACTCTCCCTAGAAGTTCATCTCAAACCGCACTTTATGGCCTTATGCTTCTCCTAGTATTCATGAACATTTCAAGATCATTGCTTGTTGAAGCGACACCACTTCCTATGTTCATATAGGTGAAGATTAAGATATTTCCTCTTAATCCTTCATTAAGAGTGTCTTAACACTCACCCTCATTTAACACTAACATTCTAATTTTTTAAAGATCAAAACAGTATGGGCTGATTCTTTAAAGACCAATCTTAGTGCTTTAATTCCTCACTTTGTGACTTGTTGTTACCCATTGAACCTTTGACTAGTGGTGTGCTAGAAAAGGTTGGGTTTCCAACTTATCTCATACGTCTCAATCCCATCCATAAAGATGTACTTTGTACCAAGTCTTTTGAAAGACTTTTTGCCAACGAATCCGCAAGGTTATTGCAAGATTTGATGTATGCAATGGCTATCACACCATTCGTTATTAATTGCCTTACATAATCATGCCTAAGGCTGATATGTCTAGATTTTCCGTTATAGATTTTACTATAAGCTCTAGACATCGTTGCTTGGCTATCACAGTGTAAGGAAATGGTTGGAATCGATTGTGGCCACAACTCTATATCCAATAATAAATTTCTCAGCAATTCTACTTCCTTACATGCTAACCCCAATGCTATGGATTCGGATTCTATTATGGAATGAGTTATGCATGTCTGTTTCTTTGAAGCCCAAGAAACAACACCACCACCCAACGTAAATACCTAACCCGTAGTAGATTTGTTATCACCAACACTAATTATCAAACAAGCATCAGTATAACCTTCTAACACGACTGAAAAATTATTATAGTACAACCGTAATTCGTAGTCCTCTTCAAGTACCCAAGTACTCGTCCGATTGCCTTCCAATGGTCCATGCTAGGATTTTAGTATACCTTGATAATTTACACACCGCAAAGGCAATATCTGGTCTAGTGCAATATGTAGCATACATTAAACTGCCAATTGCACTAGCATATTCTAGTTGTACTGCCGCTCTATCGGTATGTCTAGTCGATTTGTATAAGATATCAAAAGGTGTGTTAGCTTCTTTGATCTCCAAGTGATTGAATTTATTCAACACTTTGCTTATGTAATAAGATTGACAAAGAGCAAAACCCCCACTATGTTTGGACACATTTATCTCTAAGATAGTATCTACCTCACCGAAATCTTTTATTTAGAATTGTGAAGTTAAATACTTCTTAGTTTCATTTACTCTTTCCATATTAGTGTCAATAATTAGCATGTCATCCACGTACAAACAAATAATGACACCATATTTGTCTGTAATCTTGGAATATACACATTTATCAGCATTATTATGCCAGAAACCATTCTTCAAAATGGTAGTGTCAAAATTTTCATGCCACTATTTCGGTGCTTGTTTCAATCTATACAATGACCTTACCAATTTGCACACTTTGTACTCATTTCCCCGAAGAACAAAAACTCCTGGTTGTTCTATATAGACTTCCTCGTCTAAATCACCATTGAAAAATGCAGCCTTAACATCCATTTGATGAATAAATAGTTTATTTGTAGATGCTAATGCTCTCAACACTCTAATGGATGTTATTCTCGCAACCGGAGCATATGTGTCAAAGTAGTCTATCCCTTCTCTTTGTCTAACACCTGTGGAAACCAATCTAGCCTTGAAATTTTGAATTGAAATATCTGTATTGTATTTTCTTATAAATACCTATTTACATCCAATTGCTTTGGAACTCGGAGGCAAATCAGTGAGTATCCACGTGTTGTTAGACAATAACGAGTTCATCTCATCATCAATTGCTTTCTTCAAAAATGATGCATCCCTCAATTGCATCTCCTCCTTATAGGATTCAGGATCATCTTCTACACTTAATACAATAGGTATTTGATTAAACACCTTTGTCCTATTACCTTCAACTAAGAAAGTAATAGATTGTGAAGAAATGAAATTCAGATGTAAATGCTTCTCCTTTCTAGCACGTTGACTTCTTCTAACCTCAGTTGAAGAATTTTGATCTTGATCAACGCTAGAAGGATAATTGGAAAAATTTCCAACTATCGGTTCATTCAAGTTTTCACTTGTTGAATCTTGATTTAAATATATTCTTAAGAATTTATTCTAAAAAAATTCAATATCCCTAGATTCAACAACCACATTGGATTCTATGTCTAGAATCCTATATGCTTAAGAGTTTTCAGCATATCCAATAAGAGTTAATTGCACCTGGTATCCATACTTTTTCACAAAGTTTTAAGTAGCATTCATACTTTCATGAAACTCGCTTAGCAGCCATACTTATTGGGGAAATAGGCACCTGGCATCCTTACTGATGTCATAAAGGCAATTTGCATTTATTTTTGAAAAGTTTATATAAAAAATAATTCAAAAATAAAAAAACCCCCACCCTCACCCCCACCCTCACCATCGACCTCCGTCCCCTAAGAATCCATCTTCCTCCATCTTCATCTTCTTCTATTGCAGCCTCTTTTGCTTTTCCTGTGGCTTCCCTTATTTGCAGCCATTCCTCAATACAGTTGTGGATGACCCTTGCCTGCAACATTGTACACATAATGCAACACCATCAAATTTTTGCTTAAACAGAAAGAATAAGAAAATTCCCTGGTAACATGGTACAACTTGTGGAGTACGAACACCTAGCCACTTCGCCAATTCATCCTATAAGATAAGAACTTGATAACAGTTGCAGCTTCTTTACAAGAAGATTCATCATTCTCAAGTTGGTGAAACAGTGCAAAAAAAAATGATCTCGCCTGAGTTAACAGTGACATGCAGCAGCAAGATAGCTAGTGAAACAAAAGTTGTGTAATCCATGGGATTGAAATGGAAGAAGATGAAGATGGAGGAATATGGAGAGGAAGAAGATGAAGATGGATTCGTAAGGGAGGGAGGTCGATGGTGGGGTGGGGATGAGGGTGGGGTTTTTTTATTTTTGAATTATTTTTCTATAAACATTTAAAAACAAATGCAAATTGACTTTATGACGTCAGCAAGGATGCCAGGTGCCTATTTCCCCAATAAGTATGGCTGCTAAGCGAGTTTCATAAAAGTATGGATGCTACTTAAAACTTTGTGGAAAAATATGGATACCAGGTGCAATTAACTCTATCCAATAAAGACACCTTTATGAGCTCTTGGCCCCAATTTAGTATTTTTTGGATCCGGAATTCTATAATAAGCTAGACAACCTCAAACTCTAAGATAACTTAGATTTGGTCTTCGTTTCTTCCATTTTCATATGGAGAAACCTTAAACTTCTTAGAGGGAATTCTGTTATGAATATGGTAAGCCGTTAATAAGGCTTCTCCCTACAAATTCTTTAGCGAACCAGAGTTTATTAACATTGCATTTAGCATGTCAACTAAACTTCTATTTTTTCTTTCAGCTATGCCGTTTTATTGGGGTGTGTACGGTTCACTTTTCTGGTATACGATACCATTCTCCTCACAGAATTGATTAAATTCAAGAGGAAAATATTCACTACCATGATCACTTCTTAGAACTTTGATTTTCAATCCTGATTGATTTTCAACTTCAATTTTATAAACATTAAACATGTCAAAGACTTCATCTTTATGCCTTAGCAAATATACATATGTATATCTGGATGCATCATCAATGAAAGTGGTCGATCTATTTGACATCAATCGATGTGATCGATCTATGTCTGGAAGAACACTCAACTTCATTTTCAAGCCACATGGATCGGTCCAACTGAGACATGGATCGATCCATGTCATGAGTCAAGCTATGTCCTTATTTAAACATCAATCCACCTTCATTCTTCATTCCATTGCCTTTCATCATTATAACATCATCCGTATCCAGTATATCCCAATGACAGCCAACGCTATCGCTAGGGTCTGGGGAGGGTAATTGGTAGGCAGACAATACCTCTGTTCCAAAGGATAGAGAGTCTGCTTCCAGTGAGACCCCCGGCTCTATATGTACCTGCATAAATGATATAATAATAGAGATATAATGTGCTAGTGTGTTAATGGGAGAATTCAGGAAATACAAAGAATATGCTTTCGATATTAAAATAAACATAACGTGTATAGTACATGTAATGCAAAACAACTGTACAACATAAACAAACAAGTGCAAAGCCAACCTAAAGCGTAGATAGTGTCTACGTCTATCTATGGTCCTAATTACGCTCTAAGGTATCCCTATATACGACCTATACCTCGTTAATCTTAATCTTACCATTCCGATACAAATTTAAGTGTGGGCGAACACAAGAAGTAGAAAAACCAAAAAAGAGATCGTACATGACACTGGAGTCTTGTCCTGCTCGGGCAAGTAAAAAAAAAACCAAAAAAGGGACCGTGCATGACACTGGAGTCTTCTCCTGTTCCGACAAGTAAAAAAAAAAAAAAAAAAAGGGACCGGACATGACACTGGAGTCTTCTCCTATTCGGGCTGTTCAGTTTTTATACACTCGAAAGATGCTCTTAGTTCTGGATCCGACGAAGTCATGGTGGGTTAGAGGGAGAAGGCGTAGATAACAGCTGATTGATGTACAAGCGATTATCATCAAAATTATTGGTACAGGTGGTGTGGGTAGAAGTATTTCACCCGGCAATCACTTCGGAATTCCTCTGTATTGTTATCGTGTTGAGCGTTCGTTTTATGATAGTATCTCCTCAGTATTATTAAGATCGTGTTCAGCCAACAATCAGGGCAATATCGTTTCATTAACGTTAGTTTTTTATAGGATGAGATCTGAAGAGGTCTCATATCAGGCAAAATATGATGCCTCCAATCATTAGGATCGTTTTCAACCAAAAATTATGGCCAATATCGTTTCATTAGTGTTGCTCTTTTATTAGGGTCTTGGAAATGTTTGTAGAATATATGGAAAAGATCTAACTTGTAGAATAAGCTAGTCGTTGACCATCCTTAGCCATTCATTTAAGAGTTTTATTCCAATCCACTAAAATTATACTTTTCCCCTTCCAAGACTATTTATGCAACTGTTAATATTAAATTGTCAAAACATCTAGCGCAATAGGTTATAAAATAGTTTTCACATCATGTAGATTCAAATTCTAATAAATTCTGCATAAAATATTATAAGGATTTGATTTTACATAATATTTAATCGCCTATGTGTTTGATGAATTATAACAACGTGTTTAGCACATATGAGTTACTACATTCCTTGCTTCTTTTTTCTTGTTTCCTAAAAGCGAAGAATCAATTGTATACAAGTAAATGCAGCAAGACATGAAAAAACACACAAATTATTTACACATGGTTGCATATAGGGGGAATTTCACAAATTAAAAATCATTTCATAAGAAATTTCATAAATATAATACTGATGATGATGGTGGGCTTAGGACGGTGAAGAAGAGGAAGAGAGGTGGGCTTGAGGGGAGAAGGAGAAGGGAAGAGAGAGAATGCAGGGGGAGAAAGAGAGAGAGACGTGGTTGAGGGAGCTAAGGGAATGAGAAAAGGGAGGGAGAAAGAGGTAGACGGAGGTGGCAACCGCCAATCACAGATATATATCCGATCATCTGGTTTTTTATAAGTATTTCATAAAAGGTCCCGACAAAACTTATAATAAAATTATGGGTGATGGGAAAAACTACAATAAATTTCATCATGCATGAGATCAGGAGAGTAATAGTTGATCATGGGTAGGGCCCACCCCAAAGTAAAATGTTTCATGAAGATAAAAATAGGAAAAGTATCCAGGAGTGCTCGGCTCGTGCTCGTGCTCAGGCTCAGACTCGTGCTCGGTTCCTATCTTTTTTGAGAATTTTTTTTGAGTTTTTTGGATAATTATTTGTAAAAGGCTTCAGGTTTAGCTATGCAGCGGCCCAACGAAAAGTCTCTAGGATGATAGGATCGAAATACACTCTAGAGGATGGTGAATAGTGTTTGGCAATTTTTGCGGAATTTTCTTGTTTGACTCAATCAAATTGAATTCAAAATCAAAGCAAGAATGAGAGATGAGAAACAATGGATGAGTACACCGGATATAGAGTGGTTCGAATCGTAAATGATTCTACTCCACTACCAGTTTGTTGCCAAAGTGGATTTTCAACAATTTCTTGCACAAAATACTTTTGTGCAACAATAACAACTACAGCTCTAAGCAAGAACAATTTTTTGCTACCTCACAACTTCAACAAAGTTCTCTCAAGAACTTTCTCACAGTAGGTTGAAAGAAGTATTAGGGTTCACACTTTCTTACTAATCTAAACATAAGCAAGAGATCAAATATTTATGGTTCCTCTTGTGTTAGACTCTCTATCTCTCAATATACAACAATGAAGAACAAAGAAAGGCCTAACAAGCTTTGAGCACTTTTACACATATGAGAGAACTATACAACAATAAATAGTGAAGCTTGATGATGGTGAAAGTGTGTATTTGTCTCATCTAAGCTTCTTCTACCTATAGAAGATTTTCACCACGTTTTTGAAGCCTCCACCATGTGTTCAACTACATCAAATGTCAAGATAATGTCCAAATAGTCTTTAGGCACCCTATGGAGTGATTTGATCCTCAATAGCCACCCTGGAGAATCTCAGACATAGATAAAATAGTCAAAGAAGCATGTATTATGTTGGAGTAAAGTCCACATGAAATTTGAGCAAGGTTGGAGAGAGAAAACATCATAAATCTCCTTTGTATTTTGTTCCAAAGTTCAAAAAATTTTGAATTCTGGGGGACGTCGATCGATCCATGTGCCTGTGTTGAGAGATCGACGTCCTCCAGAAAGTTTACAGTTTTGAAACTGCAGCACATCAATCGATCGATGTCTCTTCTTTGAGAGACTGATGTACATCGATCGATCGATATCCCCTGGACTGAGAGATCGATGTCTTCCAAAAACTTTCTAGATTTGAAACTGCCTGACGTCGAGCGATCGACGTCTCTTCCTGAGAGACTCACGTGATGTCGATCGATCGATGTCCTCCTGGCTAAGAGATCGACGTTGGACAGAAAGTTCCACACTTGCACAATCTCCAGATGGATCGTTTCATGTCTCTTCCTGAGGGACTGATGTATACATCAATCGATCCATGTGAGAAATTGATGTCTCACAGTGTGTTTTTCTCATTTTGTTTCAAACTCCAAGTGTGAATTTCCATTTTAGCCCATTCAAAACATCTTTTAACATCATCAAAACATTTCATATTCCAACAATCTTCCCTTTTTTGATGATTTCAAAACCAAGATTTTAAAAAATGTTTTTGCTTCATTTGAACTAACTAGGTGTTTCAAACTTGAAATTTTCAATCTCCCCCTTAGTATATGCATTTTATACTTTCCGTAATAACCAATGTGAACATGATCTTACAACTCCAATGAATATATCAAAATGCTTCCCTTTAACCAATTATGCACCAAAAGACTCCCCTTCAACCAAACATGCATCAATTACCAAATTTCCTCTTTTCTCTAACTATCAACAAAATTAATATCAAAGCCATCAAAACCATCAAATATCAAGCAAGCATCAAGATTCATATGCAAACAATAAACAATAAGCCACACACGCTTTCTCCCTCTTTTTGAAAGCATAAAAACAATGATTAGATAGAAACAGACTTCATTAACCAACAGTGTTTATCAAATACATAAGTCAATAAAGACTAAGCTAGAATCAAAAACAGGGATAAACATGGAGCGAGCTATAAAGAAGAGTCCTAGTCTTCGTCGGATGAGAATGTTATTTTTGCTTTTAGCTTTGCAAACCGTGACTCGTGCATTGTTACTTTGCCTCGTAGCTCACCGATCTCCTACTGAAGACTAGTAACTTGAGCTTGAAGTTCTGGAACATTTGAGCTCAAGCCACTAGGTGTTTCTTGGGTGTCGGGTTCAGGAATAGGTGCCTCGTCTAGAGCGCCCATGTCTTCATCTGCTTCTTCTGCTTGTGCCCAAAATTTCATTGCTTCTTTCTGAGCCTTGAGCACTTGTTGGATGTTGACTTTATCATAAAAGTCCTTATGTGTGATTTGGTCAACATCCATGATGTCTACATATTACCCCGACTTCACAAGCATACTATATATAAGATTAGTATAGGCAATGTAGAAATCCAAGTTACTAGGTCCTTTAGCGGACTTGCCATTTATACAAAATGTAACAATGACAAGGAGAGTATGGTATACCAATGGCATGTCATTAGTGTTCATAGTGGGATGATAACCTAAGAATGTTTTCACTTCATCCTCAGTTACTTTCAAATGTTCCGTATCCCACTTCCACACATCAAATTCATGGAACCCTTCATTCGGAACTCCAATCAACACACAAATATTACCAACATCCTATTCAACATGATTTCCATCAATGATAGTGTGCAAAGCTAAAGGAAGATCATTAATATATTGAACCCACAAATTTTCATAGAAGAGCCTAGTATACCTAGTGGACATCTTGTCAATCTCTCTTTCAAGCCAAATAATTCTCCATTGTTGGACATCAAACCATTCAATGATAAGGCTGAACTCATTATTGCTTATAATGTCATTGATTTTAAGTAATTTGAGTGGAATAGTTGCCCTCTTTTCTGTATCCCACTTGTCATACAACATTTTAGAGTGTCTAGTAATGTACCTTACATGTCCGAGTGAGTAAGGTTCCTTCAAAGCATCTTTGGCTTCTCAAGTTTTGATCCAAGGGAAATTTGAGAAGTTTAGCCCACTTCTAATTTCGGCTAGCACTTGGCCTTGACTTTCATCCATTGATTGTTTCCTCCTAGGTTGAGTTTGACATTGAGAGGATTGTCCTTGGGGAGGATTGCTGCCCACACATCCACCTCAAGGCTAGACCGGATCAGAAACAAGGTGCTTCGAGAAAGGTTAGCGTGGCTAGTATAGCAGATAAGATAAGGGAGGGAAGAATGAGATGGTTTAGGCATGTCAAACAGAGACAGAGAACGACTTGTGATGAACAGATTAGGCACGACCTACTAGATTTGCACCTCTCTGAGGACATGGTCCAGGATAGGAGTTCATGGAGACATAAGATTAAGGTTAACCAGATATAGGTCATATATAAGGACACCTTAGAGTATATTTAGGGACATAGATAGGCGTAGACACTATCTATTCTTTAGGTTGACTTTGCACTTGTTTGATTATATTTTACCGTTGTTTTCCTTTACATGTACATATACAAGTTATGTGTATTTTAATATCGAAAGCCTCTTCTTTGTATTTCCTGAATTTTCATCACTAACACACTAGCACATCATATCTCTATTATTATGTTATTTATGTAGGTACATATAGAGCCAGGGGTTTCACTGGAAGCAGACTCTCTATCTATTGGGACAGAGGTATTGTCTGCCTACCACTTACCCCCCAGACCCTAACGATAGCTTTTGCTGACGTTGGGATATACTGGGTACGGATGATGATGATGATGATGATGACATGGTGTATAAAATTAGGGCACTTGAGTGAAGTTTTTTTAGAGATAATAGAAGAATATGAAAGTAGAAGATAAAAATCAAGTGTAGAGATGATGATATTTTGATTGGAAGATGAAATTGAAGAGAGGAGAAGTTTTTGGAGAGGGAAGCGCAATGTTCTTGAGGAACTTCGATCGATTTTGTAGATTAGAAATGAAGACGTTTGCGTTTTGACTGAAATTAAAAGTGCAGAAAACGATGACGTCAGAGATCGACGTACATCGACCGATCAACGTCAGAGATCGACGTACATGGATTTCTCCTTTTAATACATGGATCGATCCATGTATGCCCACTTTTGAAATTTGTGACTTTAACCCTTTAAACATTGTTTATTATCCCTAATCTCATTCTAATGGACTCGAATGTCTCAGTAGCAAGAGATTTGGTAAATATATCCGTTAGTTGGTCATTGGTTGGAACAAATTCAACGCATACCAATCCTTTTCGAATGCAATCCCTTATAAAGTGATGCCTCACTAAAATATGTTTCGTTCTAATATGGTGAACCGGGTTTTGTGCTATACTTATAGCTGATGTGTTGTCACATAAGATGGAGACATTATCAAACTTAACATTATAATCATTTAAGGTGTTGATCCTCCAAATTAGTTGTGCACAACACGAAGCGGCCGATACATATTGGGATTCTGCTGTTGAAAGTGACACACTATTTTGTTTCTTAGAGAACCAAGAAACTAAGCAATCTCCAAGGAATTGTCATGTCCTGAAGGTGCTTTTTCTATCGACTAGGTTTGCGGCGTAGTCGGAGTCACTATACCCTCTTAAATCAAAACATCCATTTTTGGGATGAAACAACTCAAAGTTCAAGGTTCCTTTCAAATACCTAAAGATATGTTTAGTGACAACTAGATGCGATTCCTTAGGCATACTTTGAAATCTAGGACATAAGCACACAGTATGCAAAATATCCGGTCTACCAGCGGTTAAATAAAGTAAACTACCAATCATACCCCTATATTTGGTTACCTCAACCGGCTTTCTTTTTTCATCTTTATCAAGCTTTGTACTAGTGCTCATTGGTGTGCTTACACTTCTTCCATCCTCAAACTTGTATTTCTTGAGTAAATCATTTGTGTACTTTGTTTGAGATATGTATGCTCCATCTTGAGTTTGCTTGATTTGAAGACCAAGGAAGTAATTGAGTTCACGCATCATGCTCATCTCAAATTCTCCTTCCATCAATTTAGCAAAATGCTCACAAATAGAATCATTAGTAGCACCAGATATAATATCATCCACATAAATTTGAACAAGCAATTGATGGTTTCCTTATTCTTTAATAAAAAGAGTACTGTCGACTTTTCCTCTTGAAAACACATTTTGAAGTAGGAGTTACTTAATCTTTCATACCATGCCCTAGGAGCTTGTTTAAGTCCATAAAGGGCCTTTTGAGTTAAAATACATGATTTGGATAATCATGATTTTCAAACCTCGGTGGTTGAGCTACATACACCTTTTCTTGAATTGTTCCATTCAAGAATGCAGATTTCACATCCATTTGATATAGTTTGAAATCCTTATAGCATGCATATGCTAATAGCATCCTAATAGCTTCTAGCCTAGCTAGGGGGCAAAGGTCTCATCATAGTCTATGCCTTCTTCTTGTCTATATCCTTGAGCTACTAACCTAGCTTTGTTTCTAGTTATATTTACTTTATTATCAATTTTGTTTCTAAATACCCATTTAGTGCCAATTATAGGATGATCACTAGGTTTGGCTACTAATTTCTAAACATCACTTCTTTCAAATTGATTTAGCTCTTCTTGCATGGCTAATACTCAATCTTCATCATTTATTGCCTCTTTTATATTTTTAGGCTCAACTTGTGAAATGAAGGTATTTTTATTAAATTTTCTTCTTGTCATTGTGCCTTGACTCGTTTCACCTAGTATTAGTTCTTTTAAATGATCTTTCTTATACTTTTATGAATCCGGTAAATTTGAAGTATCTCCTCCTACTTATTCATCTTCAATCTTAGGTTCAAGTGGATCAATTCTAAGGTCAATGCAATATTTCCTTTTGGATTCTCAAATTTTTCTATGTTACGTAGTTCAATTATGTCATCATCATCATCATTTATGCTGGTTCATCCTCAAGGAGTTCACTAAATTTGACATGAATTGATTCTTCAACATTCATACTCCTTTTGTTGTATACTCTAATACCTTGCTATTTTGAGCATTCCCATAAAGATTCCTTCATCCGTTTTGAAATCGAGTTTATCCAAATTATTTTTGGTGTTAAGTATAAAACACTTACAACCAAATACCTTGAAATAGCCAATATTTGGTACTCTACCTTTCCAAAGCTCATAAGGAGTCTTTTTGAGAGATGGTCTCAAGTAAACTCTATTGATTACATGACAAACGGTGTTTATCGCTTCGGCCCAAAAACAATTGGTTAGATCAAATTCATTTAGCATGGCTCTACTCATTTCTTGAAGTGTTCTATTTTTCCTTTCCGCAACACCATTTTGTTGAGGTATTCTTGGAGCCGAGAAATTGTGTCCATACCCATTGGATACACAAAATTCTTGAAACTCACCATCAAACTCTCCAACTCTATCACTTCTAATTTCTTTAATTGTGTCTTCTTTTTGATTTTCTAATCTTCTACAAAGTTTTGTAAACTCTTGACATGCATTATTCTTTTTAGCTAAAAACATTACCCAAGTGTACCTAGAGAAGCCGTCTACCACCACAAAGGTGTAATGTTTTCCACCTAGACTTGCAGTACCAATATCCCCACACAAATCCATATGAAGCAATTGTAGAGGTTTGGTGGTGGAGATTTCACTTTTGGGCTTGAAACTTGTTTTAACAAGCTTTGCCTTTTGACAAGTGTCACATAAGCCATGGTTTTCGAAATTCAATTTTGGAAGACCTTGAACCTTTTCATTTTTGCAAATCTCTTTGAAATTTTTAAAACTAATATGTCCAAGTCGTCTATGCCATAGTTGAGTCAAATCATTTTTGGCAACTAAGCAAGAAATGTTTTATGATATCAAATCATGTGTGCTAAATTTATAAACATCATTTTTCCTTATAGCCTCAAAAACAATTTTATCATTCTTTTTCACAATACATTTTCTTTTCGCAAATTCAACTTGAAAGTTAGCATCACATAGTTGGCGACCACTTATCAAGTTATACTTAAGCCCTTCTACATATAATACATTATTAATAGTAAAAGAAGAGTTACCAATTTCTCCATGTCCAAGGATTTTGGCTCTCCCATTGCCAAAATGCATTGTTCCACCATCTTGGAGCTTGAGCTTGGTGAACAAAGTTTTGTCTCCGGTCATGTGTGTTGAACATCTGCTGTCCATGAGCCATTTGGTTCCTTCTTCTTTGGCTACTCCATTTATCTTGAGAGCCTCAAGGTCATTCTCGATTGCCATTAGACAAGTATGTTGTGCTTTTGGATTCTCAACTATTACAACAAGTCCAACATCTTGGTTTTCACTTTCTTCTCCTTCCGATGCGGAGAGGAGATCATCCCACGCCGTTACCTCCGCATTGAGGGCTTTCTTCTTTTAAGGAAAGACCTTCTTTTCTTGCTTTTGTGGCTCTTTGACATGGCAATCGGCAAAGAAGTGACCGGGTCGACTACACCTATAGCAATTTTCGCTTGCTTCTTTGTCCTTGGTTGGTCTTTTGAAAAACTTTCTTGCTTGGGCTTTGTTTCTTGTGGCCATTGTTCTAAATTTTCTCACAAGAAGAGCAACTTCCTCATCTGATTCATCGGGCTCTACCACCAATCCTTCGTGTGATGCTTGTGTGGGCTTGATAGGGTTCATCCTATTTTGTTCATCAATAAGGATTTCATGAGTAAGAAGATTACCGGATAGCTCATCAAGAGTAAGAGTCTTGAGATTCTTTGATTTGGTGAGTGTGGTAACTTTAGGTGTCCATTCTCTTGGCAAAGAGTTGAGGAGTTTTGAGACAAGGTCTTCATTTTAGATTTTCTTGTCCACCATGGAGATTTGATTCACTATTCGTGTGAATCGGTCGATTGTCTCCTCAATCTTTTCACCGCTTTTCATCCCGAACATTTCATATTCCTTCATGAGCATAAGTCTTTTGGTCATTCTTACTTGCTCAGTCCCTTCGTGTATCATTTCAAGCCTTTTCCATGCTTCATGGGCTGTTTTAAGACCTTGAAGTCTTGTGAGCTCGGTGGTGGTAAGAGCACTTGAGAGAATGTCGAATGCTTTGCCATTGATGACGAAGTTTATCTTCTCTTCATCGGTGTAGTCATCCTCATCTTTGAACATTGATTCTCCTTTTGAGTTAGTAATCATAGGAACTTCGATTCCTTTGACAACGACTCTCCATATATCAAATCCACAGCCTTTCAAATGAATGATCATTCGAAATTTTCACAAAGAATAATTTTGGGCCTCAAACATAGGTGCTTTAGTGTTTGATCCTGAAAATAGTGCAGTTGGCTTGGAAGTTGAGGTGGGAGATGAAGAGGTTGTCATTGCCATGATCTTTAACCTTGATACTTGCAAAGATAAGCCAAGCAATTAAGGTTAGGCTCTGATACCAATTTTTAGGTCCGAAACACACTCTAGAGGGGGGGTGAATAGAGTGTTTGACAATTTTTTAGAATTTTCTTGTTTGGCTTCACTCAAATGGAATTCAAAATCAAAGCAAGAATTGGATATGAGAAACAATGAATGAGTGCGCCGGATATAGAGTGGTTCGAATCGTAAATGATTCTACTCCACTACCACTTTGTTGCCAAAGTGGATTTTCAATAACTACTCTCCTTATTAAAGATAATAAGAACAACCACAACAACACTTATACTAACACCTTAGTGTAAGCAACCACAACAACAACTTCTTGCACAAAATACCTTTGTGCAACAACAACAACTACAGCTCTAAGCAAGGACAATTTCTTTCTACCTCACAACTTTAACAAAGTTCTCTCAAGAACTTTCTCACAGTGGGTTGAAGGAAGTATTATTGAGAAAAAGGGGTTTGAGTGATTACAAAATGCATGATTTAAATAACGTGTACTAAAGAAATGCATGACACATTTTATGACTTGACACGTTTTTGCATGAAACCTGCCTTATATAGTTCACATATAATATTGCCGTACTAACGAGCCATGAAGCTTTAAAGCTTACATCAAATGCGAACATTTGTTGTGTTTGAACTATTTTCAGGTGCCACCATTAATGAACTAAACTAGTTCACTAAGTGAAGTACTTAGTTAAATGAACTAAGTAGTTCATTAAATGGTGATATATTTGGAGAAGGCACAAAGGCAACAAATTGAAGAATGGAAAGTCTTCTTCCTCCCTCTCAACAACAGCCTATTAACATATATGTTGAGAAATATGTTTGGATAATTTTCAAAGTCATGATTTTAAGTGGTGAATACTTAGAAATGTCACGTATGGTGTTATAAGTGATTAAAGGATGAAAAAGTGAAGAAAAATGACGTGGATCTCTCAGGCAGAGACACATGGATCGATCGATGTACATCATCCCCTAACATGGATCGATCGATGTTGGACTTAAAAGAACCAAAAACTTACTATGAGACATCGATCTCTCACGTGGATCGATCGATGTACGTCAGCCCCTCACGTGGATCGATCCACGTCTCATAGAATGTTTAGAGTTTTTAGAAATATTTTTCTAAAATATGTTAAAGTGGTTGTTTTCATTTGTATATGATTTATACATGCTCATTATGTGAATCTTATGTGATTTTGATGATTTTAATTGTCTTGTGACTAACGTGCCTTGCAAGTTTCTACAACTTACCAAAAAGGGCAAAATTGGTATTTTGAGTTTTTTAGGAACATCACATGGTGAAAATATTTCAAGGATGTATTCTTATACTATTTATCATGAAAAAGGTGATATCATGATTATTTCTGACCATCCGAGTCATTTCTGGAGTTTTCATATATCAGGGGCATTTTGGTCATTTTACCCCCAAGAGTATTTTTAGTATTTTCACTCAAGGAATCTCTTGAGTATATTATTATCTTTATTCTGGAGCTGATTTATTATTAACTTGAAGATAATATGGTGATTCTTTATCTTATTCTCTCACATGATGATATTGCGGACTATAGCTGAATATGTGACGATTTGAGATGTCACATTCTATTTTTTTCTTGAAGACCCTCTTATATATGTTATAAGAGAACATTTATCATCATTATTCAGAGATATTAAATGTGTCAAAGGTGTGGAAATGTTCATGACATATAAGAAGAAATATTGAGAATTTCGGTGTTACACGTTGACATAATCTTGTCAACTGTTATCTATTTTTATGTATGCTAAAAACCATGCATATACAGTTGGAAATGAGGTGGTATTCATTTTATGAGTTGGTGACAAGTGGACAAATCAAAAAAGAGCTAGTTGGCAAAAATGCCAACTTGGAAATATTCAAATGTAGCCAAACGGCTACTTGGTTGTCTTGGCTATTTTCAGCAGATGTTTTGAGTCAAAATGAAGATCTCACATGTCCTATTGTTGTGCTTGGAGTTGAGGATATTCTGGTGGTATTATCCTTTCTTATTTTATTAAGGAAAATCAAAATATATTTTTGCAAAAATGAAAGGTAGCCAACGACTACTATGGGATGTTCGGAGCTGAATTTTTATTTTGAAGTTGTCAATGCCTATATGCCTATTCTTGTGCCAAGAAGTTGAGGTATTATCTTCTCCATATTATTTACATTTTGCAAAGGATAAATGAGACAAGCCAAGGTGGAAAATCGGCCAACAAGGTGATATTCAAGGTGGACCAATTATGTTGTCTTATTTTGCCAAGTGTACAAGGCCAACCAATGATAAGAAGACATTTGGACTTGACTAGTGCAGTCTGATTTCAGGCTTGTAAAGGTTGAGACATTGAACGTATTTGACTAACTTCCCAATAGAATTTTTCAAAACTGTTTAAACCCAATTAAATACACCTAATAAGGGGTTAGTCATTAAATTTTCAGAGCATTTGGAGTCACAGTTTAATTGGAATTAATTTTTCAAATCAGACTACCGTTTCTGACATATTTGCGCAATCTGACCACCAATGATTTTTAAAGGGGTTAAAAGTTGAATTTTAATCTGAAATTTGTAGGAGATACTTAAAACATCTGAGACTAAGATCTCTCCAAATTTCAGAATTTTTGAAGACCTGTAACTTAGTTTTCAAAATGTTTCAAAACAGGTCCTGAAATAGAAACTGTTTTCAGAAATTGGATTTTTGGTCTAAAACAATTTTAAAAACCACATTTTCCGCACCCACTATTCAACCCCACCCTTTCTAGTGGTGCCTTACAGATCCTACAAGTGGTATCAGAGCGCAGGAACACTCCCAACAAGAAGATCAAACGATCTAAGTGAGATGGCATCCACTAGCTACAACACCGTGCAAGAAGGAATGTCAACCATAAGGCCTCCTCTTTTCGATGGTGAGTCCTTTATTCAATGGAAATTAAGAATGAAACTTTTTCTTATGGCTATTGAGATTGATCTATGGTCCATCATAGAATACGGTCTATTTGTTCCTTCTAAGTTGTCAATTGTTGATGGTGTCACACTAGAGGTTATAAAAACGAAACAAGAATACACTAGTGATGACAAAAAGAAGTTGAGTATGAATGCTAAAGCCATGCAACTACTCTTAAACGGTCTAAGTAAAAGTGAGTCTAGTTACGTGTCTAATTGTTGTAGTGCTCAAGAGATGTGGAGAATTCTTGAAATGAAACATGAGAGACTAGCCAAGTAAAAGAGTTCAAGATTAATATGCTTATGTCCACACTTGAGTCCTTTAAATTATTGCAAAATGAGTCTACTGTTGAGATGGATTTACGATTGACTAACATCTATAATTCTCTTGAGTCTCTTCGCAAAGCTTTTTCTACGCAGGAAAAGGTCCAAAAGATACTACGAAGTCTTTCATCCGAATGGGACCCTAAAATCACTGCAATAGAGGAAAGTAAGGAAACCAAATCAATAAAAATGGAGGAACTAATCGGATCTTTAAAGGTATATGAAAACAAACTCACTTTAAGAAATTCCGAGTCTATTTCTAAAAATGATAAGGCTATAGCATTTAAATCAAATGAATACGTCATAGATGATAGTGACATAGATTCCGATGATGAGGATCTAATCACGATGGCTAAAAGATTAAGAAAAATCTTGAGAAAATCGATTAAAAATAAACATAAGTCTACTTCATCTAAGGATCATAGAAATAAAAATAAGGAAATAAAGTGTTATGAATGTGAACAACCTGGACACTTGTCATATGATTGTCCGAACAAGGACAAACAAACGAACAAATACCTTGACAAGGATCGGACCACAACTAGACTCGTCTCAGAACCTAAACAAAGGAGAAGAGCCTTCAAAGCCTCCACTTGGAGTGACACATCCGACTCTAAGCTGACGATACGGAAGAACAAAAGGCACAAGTATGCTTTACATCTAAGGCATCAAATGAGGTACCTTCCGACTGTGATTCTGATTCTGAATGTTCTTACGATGATTTATTTAGTCAATATTTTGAGTTGCATAAGTTCTCAAAGACTCTTGCAAAAGAAAAGAAGCGATTAATTGAAGACAAGAAATTTTTAGAATCTTCTAACACAAATCTTGTGTCTAAATTAAACGATTCAAAAGAAGAGTCGTCTTGCATCATAAATTCATTAAAATATAAAATTTCATCATTGACATCCGAGAATATTGAACTGAAAGTCGAGATTTCAAAGTTGAAATCAAGAAACGAAGATCTAGAAAAGACTAGAAAACAATTCGATACGAATACTTGTATTCTAGATCATCGTATCTCTTCTCAGAAGCTGGAAATGATAAAACCGGAGTAGGATACGTTAAAGAGAATAAAGTACAAAATAAGGCTACAAAATTGATTTTATCTACATCTATGAAACCGCATGAAACTATACAATCTATGTAGCGCCCCGGCCCGATACTGTCATCGGAACCAGTGCACCCGCCGTAGTCTACTATGAGAACTACGAAGCGTCAAAGCGGATCAAGCATTCATCATCTATGACGTAAAATAAATCATCGAAAACGTTGATAAATTTAAAACTTCATCGTCATTAAAACCAGAAAATGCAGCGGAATTAAAAAGTGTTTGGTCATCTAGCTAACATAAATATCAGAACAACATAACAACATTGAGTTTCCAATCTCAGAGAAAATAATCCAGCATCTATCTATTCCCATGTTCGTCATCCCATTGAGCCCACTCGCCATCGTCCTCGATAAATATCAACTCATATTCAGGCTCACCTGAAAAGGAATAGAGTAACTGTTCTTAGCGAAATTATCGCCAGCAAGTAACCCGTCTATACACCTTACGGAATCACACACGACGAGTCACCAGTGTATAAATCATTGCCCAAAATATAGGTGCTCGGGTTAACAAATAGCATCTCAATAAGAATTACTCAAAACTGATAAAGCACATATATGGTACACGGGTACGAGAACAAGCATGTATTAAAACAACGTATCACATAAGCAAGTCATAAACTAACCCTGTTTCTTGCATATCAAGTCTTATGCTTCGTGTATCATGATGCATGTACTTCTTTAAAAATCACACACAACACCCATGCATATGTCTTCTTTCATAAACATGTCATGCATGTCATTTCACAAAACATTTCATCACTTTACATATCATATTCTTCGCGTAGCAGAACTTTATACCCTGTGGGTGATCAGTCCACAACAAACAGAACTTTATACCCCGTGCTGAAAGGTCCACGGCCCCATAACATATAACTTTATACCCCGTGCTGAAAGGTCCACGGCCCTATTACATATATCATATATCCGTGCTGAAAGGTCCACGACCCCATTACATATATCATATATCCGTGCTGAAAGGTCCACGGCCCCATATAATAACTTTATTTTCCGTGCTGATAGGTCCACGGCCCCATAAAATACTTTATACCCTGCTGTTGATACACATATCATGCTTTTATACCCTGCTTCCGCAGGCGTGACTTTTATACCCTGCGATCAACCATCAGCCATCTTGTCTTTCGAAAACTTCAAACTTTTCTTGTAACACATGTTCTTTCGCAAAGCAATTCTCAAATCAAATGCAAGTGCCCATGTCATGATGCAGAATGCTCATGTAACATCATATCAAACGTGTAAACATGCACACACACTTTACATATCAAGTACAAAGTCCTGAACCCCTATCACATTCTGCTCGTATCATTTCATGTCCCTTCGTATTACGAAATCATCTCGAGTTCACACTTAACCTTGCTCGTTCATACTTTCTCAAACACACCCTTTTCGTACCATTTTGTGTTCTTTCATATTGATAACTCACTTTGGATTCATATCTAACTTTACTCATTCACACTTAACGTTTACTACTCAAATACACCTCATTCATACCACTTCATGCCCTTTCGTATCACGAATCTACTTCGAATTCATACTTAACCCTACTCATTCACACTTAATGTTTACAACTCTAGCACACTTTCAAAACACTTTATAATTTATGAGCAATGGAAGATAATAAAGGTATCTCACACACACATCTTACATATCAAGTATACGGTCTTGCACCTCAAACACTCCCTGTTTGTATCTTTCCAAGTCCGTTCGTCTCACTAATTCGCTTGGGATTCAATCTTATTCTTACTTAGTCAATCTTACCATCTATTCCTCAATTACACCTCAAATACCCTTGCATTTTATGTTCAAAGGAAGTGTATAAAGTTGCTACACTTACATAGGGCACCTAAAGGATCAAAAAGACTTCCAGTATACTTGGAACGCCACTTGAGGCGCCTAAAGTGACATAGAGCGCCTATACTAGGCGTTCGAAGTGTTCAGGGATGTTCCATATACATTGAACGCCTACATGAAGCGCCTAATGTGACATAGAGCGCCTTATGTAGGTGTTCGAAGTGTTCGGGGATGATTCAGGACACATTGAATGCTACATTAGGCGCCTAATGTGACATAGAGCGCCTAATGTAGGTGTTCGAAGTGTTCTGACGGTTCTAAACTGCAGTTTTTCTGTACGGGAAAGCTTCAGGACACATTGAACGCTACATTAGGCGCCTAATGTGACTTGAAGCGCCTAATGTAGGCGTTCGAAGTGTTCTGACGATGCTAAACTGTAGTTTCTCTGCAGTAACTTCCTCCCATCATCTTCCTCCTTCAACCCTTTCATGTTAAACCTCTCAAGATCCATCTTACCATCTAGATTCATCATTCTTAACTCACATCTAGTCATCAATTGATGCTTAGTTATGTCTAACAATATCCACTCTTAACCTTCAATCATTCACAACCTTCAAAAGTTATCATCAACACTCCTAACACAACAAGTCTACAACAATGCCATCACTCATCCTTCAATTCCCTGCACTTACTCTCAAACGTCTAAGTGTAGACAATCAACATAAGAATAGAACAAGGTAATAAGCACATAAAAATATACACTTTCATGGGCATGCTTGACAAACAACAAAGCACCACACAACTATTTTCAGAAATATGGCCCAAAGAACAAGACTTTACGCAACTAGCAACAAAACTTACATATAATAAAGCATTTAACATAGACAAGACAAGATTACTAATGTGTGATTCAAGTTTTCCCTTTGTAAGAACATAGGGCCTAAAGTATCAAAATTTACGTAAAGCGTATAGAAAGATTACTTGCCTTTGTTTCTAGTTAGCTTACGGATTTACTGCAGAATTTCGGTAGAGGTTGCACCTAGATTGACCTTCTTCCTTCCTTTTTCTTTCTTCTCTTCTTCTTCTTCCTCTCTTTAGCCGTTTTTCCCCTTTCTCTTTGGTGTTTGGAACCGCCAATTGAAGTGTGTGTGGGGGAGTTATGCTCCCATGTGTAACTCCCCATTCATTTAAGTGGGTTGAGGGGTATTTTAGGTAGTTTACCCTAATTTCTTAATCCTCACCTTTAACCCCTTTATTTCCTTTTCCTATATTTTATTTTCACTCAGCTCCTAATCTATACCATTGAGTAAATCGTGTCTAAGGTTGACCTTTAATTATTGAGAGTCGTGTAAAAAGTCACGGGGTATGACATTCCACCCCCCTTACAAAAAGTTTCGTCCTCGAAACTTGCGTACCTTAGACAAAAAGTTGAGGGTACTTCTCCCGCATGTGTTCTTCGAGTTCCCAAGTGGCTTCACGTTCCGTGTGGTTGCTCCAATGGACTTTCACATAAGGAATCACCCGCTTCCTCAACACTTGATCCTGTCGGTCTACAATTTTTACAGGTATCTCCTCGTATGTAACATCATCCTTAAGTTCCAAAGGTTGAGCTTCAAGTACATGACTTGGATCCGTCACGTACTTCCTTAGTTGTGACACGTGAAAGACATTGTGAACTTGCGCCAACACGGGAGGTAACGCTAACCTATATGCCAAGGCTCCCACTTTCTCCAGTATTTCATAGGGGCCAATGAAGCGAGGGCTTAGCTTGCCTTTTACTCCAAACCGCATGACACCCTTTGTAGGCGATACTCTCAAGTAGACCTTTTCACCTACATCAAATTCCAATGGTCGTCGTTTGGAATCTGTCCAACTCTTGTTGCGATCCTGAGCCGCCTTGAGTCTTTCCCGGATGACTTTCACCTTCTCTAGCGTTTTCTCCAATAGCTCAGGTCCCGTGATGGTCCTCACGCCCACTTCGTCCCAATAAACCGGAGACCTACATTTCCTTCCATACAAAGCTTCAAAAGAGCCACGTCACTTGCATGGTGGTGAATTCTATTATACGAGAACTCCATTAATTTAATCATTCCATCCCAACTTCCTTTGAAGTATAGGACACAAGTCCCTAACATGTCTTCTAGGGTCTGAATAGTCCGCTCAGATTGTCTATTGGTTCGGAGATGATGCACTGTACTTAACTTTAATTCCATCCCCATGGCTCTCTAAAATATTGTCCAGTGCTTGGCAGTAAACCATTGGTCTCGGTTAGGCGTTATGCCCATGGGAACACCATGCAGGCTGACAAATGTTGACCATATCCAAATTTACCAACTTATCGAGAGATGCTTCCCTCGAGACAGGTAGAATATGTGTAGACTTGGTCAACCGATCCACAATCACCAAAATCATGTTATATCCACTTATTGTTCTCGGTAGACCAGTCACAAAGTCCATTGTGACACATTCACATTTCTACTCTGGAATCTCCGACAGCATCGATAATCCACTAGGTCGTTGGTGTTTATCTCCACTTACTGACGCACCAGACATCCCTCAAATCTCCACAATATGCCTCTTCATCTTACACAACCAATAGTATTGTCATAGATCCCTGTACATTTTGGTGCTACTAGAATATATCGATAACCTTGAGCTGTGAGCCCCTTGCAATATTTCTTTCCTTAGCTCATCTAAATCAGGCATACACACATTTTTTTTCTAAACATAAGCGCCCATCCTCATTGGTCTGAAATCCATCAACCTGACTATGCCTCAGTTTCCAAGCAATATCACCCACAATCTTATTCTTCTTTTGAGCTTCTTTCACCTAATTCATCAAACTTGAGATGACGGTCCATAATGCGAAAACCTTAACCATAGAGTCAACCAAATTCAAGCCAAATTCTTCTATTTCTCTCTCAAGTGATGAGTGTCGCGCATGGTTAGATTCTCTGCTTAATACATCTACCACTTTATTAACTTTTCTGGGATGGTAATTAATGGTCATGTCGTAGTCCTTTAGTTGTTCCCACAATCTTCGCTGCCTCATGTTTAGCTATCTCGAAGCATGCGCGATAACTCATTCGTGTTGTACCAAAACACAACCTACAAGTGAAGTATCAAACTAAACTTGATTTGATGGAAAATCATAACCTATGTTACAGTTTACGTACCTAAGCCCTTTTTTTGGTGCATCACTATAGATCACAAACCCTTCAGTTCCAGAGGGTTGAGCCAATACTGGGGATGTGGTTAATCTCTTATTAAACTCCCTAAAGCTTTTCTCACATTCCGCCGTCCACTCAAGCTTGAACTTCTTTTGAGTACGACGACTGAGAGGCATTGCTACTATCGAAAATCCCTCGACAAACCTCATGTAATTACTAGCTAGACCCAAGAAACTCCGCACATCGATGACATCCATGGTCTAGACCAATCGGTGGTAACTTCAACTTTCTTTGATTCAACGGCAACGCCAAACCACTTCAAAGATTACATCTTCCATCTCATGATTCTTTCCTGACACTTGCTTCAATCGATAATAAGTGTTGTGTAAAATCATAATTTGTTCTTGGGTGCTTGGACATGGTACTGAGTTTCTAACTATTCCGGTGAACCATAAAGGCGCTTAACGCATCCGTTTGCCATGAAAGAGTGGTTCACTCCGCTATTGCAAAGTACATTGGCCAATATCTTATTCACTAAAATTGTACCTCATACTCGTCGATAGCTTCTTAGTTATCCGCATCAGTCATAACATGGACGCGGTATTCGTTCTCGGCTGCTGAGTCGCCTCTTCCCGAGCATTCTTCCTCATCTCTGGAAATCTCTAATGAGACAACCCACCGGCCTGTGTTGGTAACATACTCTTGCCAACTTCCCACATTCCCATCATGACTCTTATTGCAATGCAGCAACTCCTATGGCCTGTCACCAACTCCACTCTCCTCTTTTGATCTCTAACCTTTTCCAGAGTATCCTGCATCGGCCATCTCCTGCCGCCACTGTGCGGAAATCACTCTCGACGTGAAAGCACGTGTCCATCATGTCCTCTTTGGTTCTCCTCCCAGCACTTACAATTGCGGACTGGATTCTTGAGAACAAATCTCGCTCGAACTTCATCATCTCTAAGCGATTATCTTACATAATCGTAGGAGCGAATTGACCCAACGCATGGAAACAGTCGGCATACTCCGACACTGTCATCCGACCCTATTTCAGCCTGTCGGACGCCCTTATCTTGTCTAAGCTTGCTATCTCAAGCACGTAATACTGCAAAGAGGCATATCGCAGAATTGTGTCCCAGAGATCAATGGGGTCTGAAATTTAAATTATTATAGAAATTTAAATAATATACGCGCTCGCACACACCCAACCCAGATCATACTTATACTCTAGGAAATCATCACTTATACCTAAGGGTCAAACTTAAGGGAAAATCACATCTTAATTTGCTATAAGATCATGAACCTAAGTTTCCGAGATAGATCTGAAGCCTAGGCTCTGATACCACCTGTAGCGCCCCGGCCCGATACTGTCATCGGAACCAGTGCACCCGCCGTAGTCTACTATGAGAACTACGAAGCGTCAAAGCGGATCAAGCATTCATCATCTATGACGTAAAATAAATCAGCGGAAACGTTGATAAATTTAAAACTTCATCGTCATTAAAACCAGAAAATGCAGCGGAATTAAAAAGTGTTTGGTCATCTAGCTAACATAAATATCAGAACAACATAACAACATTGAGTTTCCAATCTCAGAGAAAATAATCCAGCATCTATCTATTCCCATGTTCGTCATCCCATTGAGCCCACTCGCCATCGTCCTCGATAAATATCAACTCATATTCAGGCTCACCTGAAAAGGAATAGAGTAACTGTTCTTAGCGAAATTATCGCCAGCAAGTAACCCGTCTATACACCTTACGGAATCACACACGACGAGTCACCAGTGTATAAATCATTGCCCAAAATATAGGTGCTCGGGGTTAACAAATAGCATCTCAATAAGAATTACTCAAAACTAATAAAGCACATATATGGTACACGGGTACGAGAACAAGCATGTATTAAAACAACGTATCACATAAGCAAGTCATAAACTAACCCCATTTCTTGCATATCAAGTCTTATGCTTCGTGTATCATGATGCATGTATTTCTTTATTAATCACACACAACACCCATGCATATGTCTTCTTTCATAAACATGTCATGCATGTCATTTCACAAAACATTTCATCACTTTACATATCATATTCTTCGCGTAGCAGAACTTTATACCCTGTGGGTGATCAGTCCACAGCAAACAGAACTTTATACCCCGTGCTGAAAGGTCCACGGCCCCATTACATATATCATATATCCGTGCTGAAAGGTCCACGGCCCCATTACATATATCATATATCCGTGCTGAAAGGTCCACGGCCCCATAAAATAACTTTATTTTCCGTGCTGATAGGTCCACGGCCCCATAAAATACTTTATACCCTGCTGTTGATCCACAGATCACGCTTTTATACCATGCTTCCGCAGGCCTGACTTTTATACCCTGCGATCAACCAGCAGCCATCTTGTCTTTCGAAAACTTCAAACTTTTCTTGTAACACATGTTCTTTCGCAAAGCAATTCTCAAATCAAATGCAAGTGCCCATGTCATGATGCAGAATGCTCATGTAACATCATATCAAACGTGTAAACATGCACACACACTTTACATATCAAGTACAAAGTCCTGAACTCCTATCACATTCTGCTCGTATCATTTCATGTCCCTTCGTATTACGAAATCATCTCGAGTTCACACTTAACCTTGCTCGTTCATACTTTCTCAAACACACCCTTTTCGTACCATTTTGTGTTCTTTCATATTGCTAACTCACTTTGGATTCATATCTAACTTTACTCATTCACACTTAACGTTTACTACTCAAATACACCTCATTCATACCACTTCATGCCCTTTCGTATCACGAATCCACTTCGAATTCATACTTAACCCTACTCATTCACACTTAATGTTTACAACTCTAGCACACTTTCAAAACACTTTATAATTTATGAGCAATGGAAGATAATAAAGGTATCTCACACACACATCTTACATATCAAGTATACGGTCTTGCACCTCAAACACTCCCTGTTTGTATCTTTCCAAGTCCGTTCGTCTCACTAATTCGCTTGGGATTCAATCTTATTCTTACTTAGTCAATCTTACCATCTATTCCTCAATTACACCTCAAATACCCTTGCATTTTATGTTCAAAGGAAGTGTATAAAGTTGCTACACTTACATAGGGCACCTAAAGGGTCAAAAAGATTTCCAGTATACTTGGAACGCCACTTGAGGCGCCTAAAGTGACATAGAGCGCCTATACTAGGCGTTCGAAGTGTTCAGGGATGTTCCATAGACATTGAACGCCTACATGAAGCGCCTAATGTGACATAGAGCGCCTTATGTAGGTGTTCGAAGTGTTCAGGGATGATTCAGGACACATTGAACGCTACATTAGGCGCCTAATGTGACATAGAGCGCCTAATGTAGGTGTTCGAAGTGTTCTGACGGTTCTAAACTGCAGTTTTTCTGTACGGGAAAGCTTCAGGACACATTGAACGCTACATTAGGCGCCTAATGTGACTTGAAGCGCCTAATGTAGGCGTTCGAAGTGTTCTGACGATGCTAAACTGCAGTTTCTCTGCAGTAACTTCCTCCCATCATCTTCCTCCTTCAACCCTTTCATGTTAAACCTCTCAAGATCCATCTTACCATCTAGATTCATCATTCTTAACTCACATCTAGTCATCAATTGATGCTTAGTTATGTCTAACAATATCCACTCTTAACCTTCAATCATTCACAACCTTCAAAAGTTATCATCAACACTCCCAACACAACAAGTCTACAACAATGCCATCACTCATCCTTCAATTCCCTGCACTTACTCTCAAACGTCTAAGTGTAGACAATCAACATAAGAATAGAACAAGGTAATAAGCACATCAAAATATACACTTTCATGGGCATGCTTGACAAACAACAAAGCACCACACAACTATTTTCAGAAATATGGCCCAAAGAACAAGACTTTACGCAACTAGCAACAAAACTTACATATAATAAAGCATTTAACATAGACAAGACAAGATTACTAATGTGTGATTCAAGTTTTCTCTTTGTAAGAACATAGGGCCTAAAGTATCAAATTTACGTAAAGCGTATAGAAAGATTACTTGCCTTTGTTTCTAGTTAGCTTACGGATTTACTGCAGAATTTCGGTAGAGGTTGCACCTAGATTGACCTTCTTCCTTCCTTTTTCTTTCTTCTCTTCTTCTTCTTCCTCTCTTTAGCCGTTTTTTCCCCTTTCTCTTTGGTGTTTGGAACCGCCAATTGAAGTGTGTGTGGGGGAGTTATGCTCCCATGTGTAACTCCCCATTCATTTAAGTGGGTTGAGGGGTATTTTAGATAGTTTACCCTAATTTCTTAATCCTCACCTTTAACCCCTTTATTTCCTTTTCCTATATTTTATTTTCACTCATCTCCTAATCTATACCATTGAGTAAATCGTGTCTAAGGTTAACCTTTAATTATTGAGAGTCGTGCTAAAAAGTCACGGGGTATGACAATCTAAGAAGAAGACTAGTACACCACTCATCTCATCTCATCTCATCGTGCTTCTTATTCTTCATATTATACAAAGTGCAATCATGTGCCATATAGATATGAAAGAAAGACACTGATGCATATGCGACATTCATATCATAAAAATGCATCTAAATCACTCCCTGTGCATACAAACCGAAATACATATCAAAAACGAAAACCATACCATATGCATGATGAGATTCTCGGCCAAAGGCCAAACGCATTTGCCCCTAACGTATATTATGTTGCGTCTTCATCACCTTTCTCACCTTTTGGAAGACCTAGAAAGGTCACCCAAATTTGGGTACGAAAAGGGACATTCTCAAAGGGTTGAATAAATAACCCTTAAGAACGCACTTTTGATATTATTTGAAATGCATGATTTTTTTTGCTATCTTCACCTTTACATGCGCTTTTGATTGTCTTTCAAAAATAAAGGGGGAGAGAATGCATGATTTAAGGGAGAGAGAGAAAGATTGATTGCACAAATCAACGGGGAGAAAATTTAAAATTAAAAATTTAAATTTATGCATGATTGGAGGGGAAGCGACAAAATTTAAATCATGAACTTAGGTTATTTTGTGAATCATCAAAAGGGGAGATTGTTGAGAAAAGGGGTTTGAGTTATTACAAAATGCATGCTTTAAATAACGTGTACTAAAGAAATGCATGACACGTTTTATGACTTGACAAGTTTTTGCATGAAACCTGCCTTATATAGTTCATATAAAATGTTGCCGTACTAACGAGCCATGAAGCTTTAAAGCTTACATCAAATGGCGAACATTTGTTGTGTTTGAACTATTTTCAGGTGCCACCATTAATGAACTAAACTAGTTCACTAAGTGAAGTACTTAGTTAAATGAACTAAGTAGTTCATTAAATGGTGATATATTTGGAGAAGACACAAAGGCAACAAATTGAAGAATGGAAAGTCTTCTTCCTCCCTCTCAACCACACTCCTTTTAAAATATATATATATATATATATATATATATATATATATATATATATATATATATATATATTCAAATGATGACAACTTTCATCCAATCAATGAGTGCCAAGTAAGCAAGGGCTTAATGATCATCCAATGATGAGTTGCCAAGTAAGCAAGTGAATGTCACAATGATGCAAGATATTCTTCCAAGGACTTGAAAGATAATTTTCAAGAGGAAGAAAAGCCATAGGGGGCGGCACCAATGTTGATAAAAAGAGAAGAATGAGAACAAACAAAATATAAGACAATGCTTACAATTTCCGAGAGCAAAAACGTTACAACCATCTTCTTCTTCTACACTTCTTTCTTTCTTCTCTCTTACATCCTATTGTATTCATATTCATACATCTTGAATAGGCATCATCTATACCACCATATACTCTACATTGTTGTAAAAGATTGATCAAGGTGTGATCAATCTTGCATTCGCTAGGTGGTGGTGTTCGTGATCGTTGTAATCACTTACAAGGTTTGCAAAGGGTTGGAGTTGATGTGAAACTCCATCAACCCTGTGTGGTAAGGTGTTTTTTGATGTTTTGTGATTAGTGATAACCGAAGAAGGTGTCCTCGAAGCCTGGAGTAGGTTGATTTAACCGAACGAGTATACAATTCCTTGTGTTCTTTACTTTTGAGTTTCCAGCACAGTGCATCATTTTTACCACGTTCTTAATAATAGTAAACGAACTTCAAAAATCATGAAACTTTTAGAAAACATAGCCACACGTCTTAAGGTTCATTTGGTGCAATTTTCAACCCTTTTGGACAAGTATAAGTCATCCAAACGTCAAAAGATCTGAGACTAGTGCAGTCTGATTTAAGGCTTGAAAAGGTTGAGACATTGAACATATTTGACTAACTTCCAAAAAGAATTTTACAAAACTGTTTAAAACCCAATTAAATACACCTAATAATGGGTTATTCATTAAATTTTCAGAGCATTTAGAGTCACGGTTTAATTGGAATTAAATTTTTCAAATCAGACTACCGTTTCTGACCGATTAGCGCAATCTGACCACCAACGGTTTTTAAAGGGGTTAAATGTTGAATTTTAATCTGAAAATTTTAGGAGATACTTAGAACATCTGAGACTAAAATCTCTCCAAATTTCAGAATTTTTGAAGACCTGTAACTTAGTTTTCAAAATGTTTCAAAACAGGTCTTGAAATAGAAACTGTTTTCAGAAGTTGGGTTTTTGGTCTAAAACAATTTTAAAAACCACATTTTCCGCACCCACTATACAACCCCACCCTTTCTAGTGGTGCCTTACAGATCCTACAAGTGGTATCAGAGCGCAGGAACACTCCCAACAAGAAGATCAAACGATCTAAGTGAGATGGCATCCACTAGCTACAACACCGTGCAAGAAGGAATGTCAACCATAAGGCCTCCTCTTTTCGATGGTGAGTCCTTTATCCAATGGAAATTAAGAATGAAACTTTTTCTTATGGCTATTGATATTGATCTATGGTCCATCATAGAATACGGTCCATTTGTTCCTTCTAAGTTGTCAATTGTTGATGGTGTCACACTAGATTTTATAAAAACGAAACAAGAATACACTAGTGATGACAAAAAGAAGTTGTATGAATGCTAAAACCATGCAACTACTCTTAAACGGTCTAAGTAAAAGTGAGTCTAGTTACGTGTCTAATTGTTCTAGTGCTCAAGAGATGTTGAGAATTCTTGAAATGAAACATGAGGGACTAGCCAAGTAAAGGAGTCCAAGATTAATATGCTTATGTCCACACTTGAGTCCTTTAAATTATTGCCAAATGAGTCTATTGTTGAGATGGATTTACGATTGACTAACATCTATAATTCTCTTGAGTCTCTTGGCAAAGCTTTCTCTACGCAGGAAAAGGTCCAAAAGATACTACAAAGTCTTCCATCCGAATGGGACCCTAAAATCACCGCAATAGAGGAAAGTAAGGAAACCAAATCAATAAAAATGGAGGAACTAATCGGATCTTTAAAAGTATATGAAAACAAACTCACTTTAAGAATTTCCGAGTCTATTTCTAAAAATGATAAGGCTATAGCATTTAAATCAAATGAATACGTCATAGATGATAGTGACACAGATTCCGATGATGAAGATTTAATCACGATGGCTAAAAGATTAAGAAAAATCTTGAGAAAATCGATTAAAAATAAAAATAAGTCTACTTCATCTAAGGATCATAGAAATAAAAATAAGGAAAAAAGTGTTATGAATGTGGACAACCTGGACACTTGTCATATGATTGTCCGAACAAGGACAAACAAACGAACAAATACTTTGACAGACCAAAACTAGACTCGTCTCAAAACCTAAACAAAGGAGAAGAGCCTTCAAAGCCTCAACTTGGAGTGACACATCCGACTATGAGACTGACGATACGGAAGAACAAAAGGCACAAGTATGCTTTACATATAAGGCATCAAATGAGGTATCTTCTGACTATGATTCTGATTCTGAATGTTCTTACGATGATTTATTTAATCAATATTTAGAGTTGCATAAGTTCTCAAAGACTCTTGCAAAAGAAAAGAAGCGATTCCAAGAAATTGTTAGAATCTTCTAACACAAATCTTGTGTCTCAATTAAACGATTCAAAAGAAGAGTCGTCTTGCATCATAAATTCGTTAAAGTCTGAAATTTCATCATTGACATCCGAGAATACTGAACTGAAAGCCGAGATTTCAAAGTTGAAATCAAGAAACGAAGATCTAAAAAGGACTAGAAAACAATTCGATACGGATACTTGTATTCTAGATCATCGTATCTCTTCTCAGAAGAATGGAAATGATAAAACCGGAGTATGATACGTTAAAGAGAATAAAGTACAAAATAAGGCTACAAAATTGATTTTATCTACATCTATGAAACCACATGAAACTATACAATCTAAGAAGAAGACTAGTACACCACTCATCTCATCTCATCGTGCTTCTTATTCTTCATATTATACAAAGTGCAATCATGTGCCATATAGATATGAAAGAAAGCTACTGATGCATATGCGACATTCATATCATAAAAATGCATCTAAATCACTCCCCGTGCATACAAATCGAAATACATATCAAAAACGAAAACCATACCATATGCATGATGGGATTCCCGGCCAAAGGCCAAACGCATTTGCCCCTAACGTATATTATGTTGCGTCTTCATCACCTTTCTCACCTTTTGGAAGACCTAGAAAGGTCACCCAAATTTGGGTACCAAAAGGGACATTCTCAAAGGGTTGAATAAATAACCCTGAAGAACGCACTTCTGATATTATTTGAAATGCATGATTTTTTTGCTATCTTCACCTTTACATGCGCTTTTGATTGTCTTTCAAAAATAAAGGGGGAGAGAATGCATGATTTAAGGGGAAGAGAGAAAGATTGATTGCACAAATCAAGGGGGAGAAAATTCAAAATTAAAAATTTGAATTTATGCATGATTGGAAGGGGAGCGACAAAATTTAAATCATGAACTTAGGTTATTTTGTAAATCATCAAAAGGGGGAGATTGCTGAGAAAAAGGGGTTTGGGTGATTACAAAATGCATGATTTAATTAACGTGTACTAAAGAAATGCATGACACGTTTTATGACTTGACACGTTTTTGCATGAAACGTGCCTTATATAGTTCATATATAATGTTGCCGTACTAACGAGCCATGAAGCTTTAAAGCTTACATCAAATGGCGAACATTTGTTATGTTTGAACTATTTTCAGGTGCCAACATTAATGAACTAAACTAGTTCACTAAGTGAAGTACTTAGTTAAATGAACTAAGTAGTTCATTAAATGGTGATATATTTGGAGAAGGCACAAAGGCAACAGATTGAAGAATGAAAAGTCTTCTTCCTCCCTCTCAACCACACGCCCTTTAAGATATATATATATATATATATATATATATATATATATATATATATATTCAGAGTTTTTTAAAAGGCACTATACATATATATTCCAACGTACTACCGACACATTATATATTTTACAAACGTACGTTAACGTCACACCACTATATTTACCTCATATTTATGAGTATATTCAGGTCTTACATCATATGATATATGTCATGGTGATGACAAAATTATTACGACATGTTACAAGGTTCTAAACAAAAAATTATCGTATCGGGTGAATACCGAAACTTCACCAACGTGTCACGTACTTGCCATATATAGATGGCCAGTCCCTACACTTCAAAAATGGCCACAAATTTCGTGATTTCGTGGCTTACATGGTATATACAGCCATAAAATCATTTCATGTTGGCATACACAAATCACCCCCAACTAAGGCCAAATTGTGGAGATTTCAAATTCAACATTTTTGTCACATGTAGGCGCCACTTTAATCAGCCATGAGTGCTGAATATTAAAGTTTAATTTATATGTATTATGTGTAACATAATATATATATATATAACATGTGCAAAACGTTGGAATTTAATCGGAGAAAAATCGGGTAATCGACAAATGTCGAAAATTCGGTTTTCTACGAACACGACACATGGAACATTTTTAGCATTACATATAACATGTATCTAGACAATTTTTACATACTCTATACATTCTAAAGTGTTCTAGAAAAATCAATTAAGGGCTGGTTGGAATATACCATGTGTGTATAATTATTGTGCACTATTTTACAAATTTTGCAAAAATAAAATTCAGCTTATGTACAATCTATCACCACACGCCTAGATCACCTTGTTGGAGCATATGTGGAGCTTTGTTGGCATCTGGATTGGCCAAGAGTGAAGTATACAAGGTTGGTGACATAAAGAAAGGAGCTACACAAGGTAACATTTCAAACTATGTCACATTTTTAACACATGCTGAAAATTTCAGCATTTGTACATTGAGTTGGCCGAATTTTTGAGCTTAATTGTGCCATATTTACTTCTTTAAACTATATGGATTGATTGTAACATAAAATCGCAATGTTTTAAAAATATTATGGAAATAATGTGATGATATTGTGTTGCAACCATCTTCTTCTTCTACACTTCTTTCTTTCTTCTATCTTAAAGCCTATTGTATTCATATTCATACATCTTGAATAGGCTTCATCTATACCACCATATACTCTACATTGTTGTAAAAGATTGATCAAGATGTGATCAATCTTGCATTCACTAGGTGGTGGTGTTCGTGATCGTTGTAATCACTTACAAGGTTTGTAAAGGGTTGGCATTGGTGTGTAACTCCATTAACCCTGTGTGGTAAGGTGTTGTTTGTTGTTTTGTGATTAGTGATAACCGAGGAAGGTGTCCTCAAAGACTGGAGTAGGTTGATTTAACCGAACCAGTATAAAATTCCTTGTGTTCTTTACTTTTCAGCACTTACTTTCAGTTTGCAGCACAGTGCATCATTTTTATCACGTTCTTAAAAATAGTAAACAAACTTCAAAAATCACGAAACTTTCAGAAAACATAGCCACACGTCTTAAGGTTCATTTGGCGCAAGTTTCAACCCTTTTGGAAAGTATAAGTCATCCAAACGTCAAAAGTTCTGAGACTAGTGCAGTCTGATTTCAGGCTTGCAAAGGTTGAGACATTGAACGTATTTGACTAACTTCCCAAAAGAATTTTTCAAAACTGTTTCAACCCAATTAAATACACCTAATAAGGGGTTAGTCATTAAATTTTCAGAGCATTTGGAGTCACGGTTTAATTAGAATTAATTTTTCAAATCAGACTACCGTTTTTGGCAGATTTGTGCAATCTGACCACCAACAATTTTTAAAGGGGTTAAAGGTTGAATTTTAATCTGAAATTTTTAGGAGATACTTAGAACATCTGAGACTAAGATCTCTCCAAATTGCAGAATTTTTGAAGACCTGTAACTTAGTTTTCAAAACGTTTCAAAACAGGTCCTGAAAACAGAAACTATTTTCAGAAGTTAGGTTTTTGGTCTAAAACAATTTTAAAAACCACATTTTCCGCACCCACTATTCAACCCCTCCCCTTCTAGTGGTGCCTTGCAGATCCTACAAGTATTGGGGTTGACACTTTCTTACTAGTCTAAACACAAGCAAGAGATCAAATATTTATGGTTCCTCTTGTGTTAGACTCTCAATCTCTCAATATACAACAATGAAGAACAAAGAAAGGCTTACCAAGCTTTAAGCACTTTTACAAATATGAGAGAACTATACAACAATGAATAATGAAGCTTGATGATGGTGAAAGTGTGTATTTGCCTCATCCAAGCTTCTTCTACTTATAGAAGATGTTCACCACGTTTTTGAAGCCTCCACCATGTCTTCAACTACATCAAATGTCAAGATAGTGTCCAAATAGTCTTTAGCCACCCTAAAGAATCTTAGACATGAATAAAATAGCCAAGGAAGCATGTATTATGTTGGAGTAAATTCCACAAGAAATTTGAGCAAGATCGAAGAGAGAAAACATCATAAATTTCCCTTGGATTTTGTTTCAACGTTCAAAAAATTTTGAATTCTGGGAGACGTCGATCGATCCATGTGCCTGTGCTGAGAGATCAACGTCCTCCAAAAAGTCTGCAGTTTTGAAACTGCAGCACATCGATCGATCGATGTCTCTCCTTTGAGAGGCTGATGTACATCGATCGATCGATTATGTCCCCTGGACTGAGAGATCAATCTATCGACGTCTCTTCCTGAGAGACTCACGTGACGTCGATCGATCGATGTCCTCTTAGCTGAGAGATCGATGTTGGACAGAAAGTTCCAAACTTGCACAATCTCCACATGGATCGATCCATGTCTCTTCCTGAGGGACTGATGTATACATCAATCGATCCATGTGAGAGATTGACGTCTCACATCATGTTTTTCTCATTTTGCTTCAAACTCCAAGTGTAAATTTCCATTTTAGCCCATTCAAAACATCTTTTAACATCATCGAAAAATTTCATATTCCAACATAGGACGGGTTCGAGGCGAGGAAACAACATCTTATACAAAGTGTACGGTAAGATTGCAAACATCAGTTTTCAAAGCGATACGGCCACTCCCCGAATCCTGAGCAAACGCGGGATCCTAGTGCACGAGACGTCCTTTTTTAATAGATTTTTCTTCATATATCTTTCAGTGGTAACTCTACTGTGGCTTGATTCTTGTACTTAAACAAGCCCCTCCTCTCCCATAAATAAACCAATACCCCTCATCTTATCCATGTGTTCATCGCGTAATATAAACCCTTCTTACTTTATCCTTTTTGTCCATTGACTAAGTTAAAAATTCTTATTTATTTTAACTATATATGGTTCTTCGACAACAGTCATATTGAAAAAATAGTCATTATTTTATGAATAAGTGCTCGACAAAATATAGCATTATTGCAGAAATAAGACAAATAACATTACACATCATCATCTGAAAACTATTGACCCACAAATTACGAGAAGGTTACAGAATACAAGAATTAACCAGGCAGAATTTCGACAATCGAACAAGATTATTTCTCTACCAATCGCTAAATTACGGTGCAAACAATGCTTCAACTCCTGAGACCTAAACATATCAATTATTCCTTTCAACCACTGAATTGCCTTGGCTCTTTGTACTCTTCTCCGGAAGCATTCTTTTATTATTTGTTTTCTTTGTAGACCTGGAAATGAAACGATTCTAAGAAAAGGGTCACCAGACATGTTGTAAATGAGTTCGAATTTCGTAGAAAAGAAGGGTAAATGTTGCTGTTCATCACAATGTTGGTGGTGGAGAATGAAGAAGTTTCGTAGTTTAGTAATGCGTTGGTGGTGGTGGAGAACTGTAAATGTATGCTGGCGGAGGAGGAGATTTCACGGGGGGTGGTGTTGACATGTAACTGTATGGTGGTGGAGGAGATGGTGAGGGAGGAGGTGGTGACTTGTAGACATAGGGAGGTGGCGGTGAAGGAGACGGAGGAGGTGGTGACTTGTAGATGTATGGCGGGAGAGGAGATGGTGATGGTGGTGGTGGAGATTTGTAATAGTATGGCGGGGGAGGTGATGGTGAAGGAGGTGGTGGTGACTTGTAGTAATAAGGAGGAGGTGGAGATGGTGACGGTGGAGGAGGAGACTTGTAGTAGTACGGAGGTGGTGGAGAAGGTGATGGAGGTGGAGGAGACTTGTAGATATAAGGCGGTGGTGGTGAAGGAGATGGTGGTG